>JACRUU010000005.1:5642154-5657154 GCA_030449085.1 Kryptopterus vitreolus | reverse complement strand
GGTGTTTTTTTGCACCCCTGAAGCCCATGTAATCTTCTTATATTTTACAAACTGCCTGCACCAAGGGGGAAGGAGGATGCCAGTGAGGGAGTTGGTGATGAGCCATTACTGTCGGCGAGGAGGCAAAACTGGGGAGAATATTCATACGCAAATAAACGCTCATCTCTCTCTGTGGCGAAGGACAATTTCGACTCGGGCAAGAGGAAATTGTAATTGAGACGCGTTTTCCAGCAGTCACACCAATATCGTCTCATAATTGCAAGTTTTATATATAAATAAATAGATATTTAACATTTTTTGGAATAACTTTTTTTCCCCCTCCTTCAAATTTCATATGTGCTTCTTGTACATAATAATAATAATAATAATAATAATAATAATAATAAAAATTATACTATTCAGGGATTTTATTAGTCACACTTTTTCATAAAGACTGCTTAAAAAAAACACCACTTTTTGGGCATTTAGAAATTATAAGCCATAAATATATATTATATTCCATCCAGGGTGTATCCTGCCTTAATGCCCATAGACACCTGAGATAGGTCACAGACTCCCCTGTGACCCGAGGGAAGATTGGATTGGATCGGATAAGCGGTAGAAGATGAATAAATGAATGAATGAATGAATGAATTTGAATGAATGTTTTATATATATATATATATATATATACATATATATATATATATATATATATATATATATAATAAACACATAATAATAATAATAATAATAATAATAATGGCAATAATAATAATGGCACTAATATTATTAACTGGTGATTAACGCAGTGCGCATTATTATGTGAGTGATCTGTTCCTTCACAATAAAGAAATTTCAGTGCATCCACTCACACTTCCTAAATTTCCCCCCGAATTACACCTACTATCTGCGCATTCACAACAGGTATGATCTCCTCACTATATTAGCGTATATTACCGTATGGAACCTTACGCAAGCGCATCGCATTCCCAAATCCGTATTACGCAATAAAGCACATTTTATCTTTTGTGAATGCAATGGGCTTCTGTATAACCTAAAACACCGTATCACCAGTTTATATGGAAAAGCAACCGGAACACAATTCTTAAAGGAGCCACGTCCCATATTTTACAATTAAAACCACCACTAAACAAAATAACATTGAAATTAACAAGAAATTAATATTATTATTTCCAGAGTACAAAAAAAAATGTAGATAATAAATAATTTTATTAATGGGACAGATTTTGAGTGAAATTTGTATTATAATAACATCTGTTGTAGTTAGTTAGAGTATTAGAGAAATGAAAACTATTAATTTATGGTACAGTAAAAAACGTGCAATTAATAACAAGTTAACTCATAGCAATTGTGTGCGATATATTACACACACACACACACACATACATATATATATATATATATATATATATATATATATATATATATATATATATATATATATATATATATCTATATATGTATAAAACACACAAAATGCATCCATTCATGATCTTAGAAAGCAGCTCCGGCGTCCCGATAATGGTGGCGGATACGCAAACAGAGTACAAAGCAGTCTTTTATTCTGTCACGCATTCTTTAAATTTTAATGAAGGAAACCATTTGTTAACACCAGGCAAACTTTCCCATGCATTCATCTCAAGGGCTAAAAAAGCTCCGGCGCAATCAGTCCTAACACCGAGATGAACGATGTGCGCTTCGTTTTTTGACTAATTATGCCGATAATGATATGCTAATTCTATCATGCTGGATGCATGAATAGGCAAAAGCTATGTAAAAACTTTATGGCAAACCTAATAAATAAAAGCAGCTTAATAAGGGTAAACATGGGAGGGGAGAGAAGAAAAAAAAAGCCCTGGGAGACAAAAAACCGTGATAAACAGCAGGCTTTTTGTCCAACAGGCTGTGCTGAGGGGGGAAAGTCCTGTCAGGTATTTGGTTTAATGGCTTAGGTTATATATAGATATATATATATATATATATATATATATATATATATATATATATATATATATATATATATATATCGATATATATATATATATATATATATATATCATATATAATATATATATTGGAGATGACAGAGATTCTTTGCAATCTTGATAAGTTGTATGCGTCATGTTAAATAGCTGCAGCTTTCCGCTGGCGATAAAATAAAGCTCTGTGTAGCTGCGAGAGACATTTTGATGAGTATGAATATATAACGCTCATCCTTTACTGTTTATCAAGAACCCAAACTGAACAGTGTGTAAGATTTGGGTGCGGCATATTAGACAGTTCTCTCACTACCATCCTGAAAGCAACCCCAACGCAGGAGTATTTGGGGAACCATATAGACGGATAGACGGTGGTGACGTGTCCATAGTACCACCGATTAATGCCACTGTTCAACAAATCCATCACTTGATTTCCATTAGTGATTTCAGTTGAGTGAACATTTCAAATATAGATGTTGTATTAGACAATGTTCCATTGAATTATATGGTTTGGCTCACGGTTAAGATCTTGTCCTACTTTAGCCAAAGCTTACACAGACTAATGCTGCGTCATTGTTTGTAATGGTCCCTTCTATAAATTGCTAGTGTAATAATAATAATAATAATAATAATAATAATATCAGTAAAACACAAAGCAAGGTGTAAATAACAACAATCATTATTTATAATAATATTATAATAATAATAATAATAATAATAATAATAATAATAATATCAGTAAACGCAAAGAAAGGTATAAATAATAAATAATGCTGCGTCATTGTTTTTAATGGTCCCTTCTATAAATTGCTAGTGTAGTGTAATAATAATAATAATAATAATAATAATAATAATAATAATAATAATATTATTATTATTATTATTATTATTATTATTAGTATTATTATATTATTATTATAAACATATCAGTAAACACAAAGCAAGGTATAAATAATAAATAATGCTGCGTCATTGTTTTTAATGGTCCCTTCTATAAATTGCTAGTGTAGTAATAATAATAATAATAATAATAATAATAATTATTATTATTATTATTATTATAACATATCAGTAAACACAAAGCAAGGTATAAATAATAAATAATGCTGCGTCATTGTTTGTAATGGTCCCTTCTATAAATTGCTAATGTAATAATAATAATAATAATAATAATAATAATAATAATCATATCAGTAAACACAAATCAAGGTATAAATAATAAATAAAGTGGGAAAGCATTATGTATACCTATGTGATAAAGATGATAGAATATATAATGAAGAAAACACTAATGTTAATTATTATTGTCTAATAGCTGTGCTGAAGTGTTCGCCAATGACTGTGTTTTTACAAATCAATATAATATCCATATTTAAGGGTGAAAGTGTGTGTGTGAACTATATTAGAACAGCTATATCCATCACCAGATGAAGTTTTATTGGTGCAAATGAGTGACCTTATTGTCTTATTGTATATATATATATATATATATATATATATATATATACAAACAAAATCTCCTGTATTTCAAATTGAAATTTAATTTTCATAATCATAAAAACAAGAAAGACATTTCCTTCATGTTTTATTGCAGAGACTGTATACGTTCTTCTGATTTGTGTTTTGTTTTTTTGCACCGGAATTGTGTCAAGCACTGAATTAGTGCCCATTAGGACAGGAAACCCTTTTTTTTCCCTCAGCACTGGTTTACTGGGAAGCAGCAGTTGTTGTCTTTAGATTCACTTAATTGGGTGTCGAAACAGCATCACTATATTCTGACAAGAGCTAATTTAGAAATCCATAATACATTTCCACAAAGTCACAGTGGAAGTGCAGGAGATGCGTGGAGCTAAATGTGGCGCTATCGCTATCATATAGATACACTGCAAAAATCCACACACAGTACGGCACAGTGGATAATGACAATACACAAAAAAGATGCATGTGCGCTGACTTTGTTTCTATTCAGATGAAGAAGGAAACAAATGCGTCACTTTTTTTTCCGTCGCATTTTTTCTTCTCATTTTGTTTGTATTTTGGGGATTTTGAGACATTTTGCTGAAGCCTGTCGACCCGGGTTAAAGATATGACGCTGCCTCGTCTGTGTGAGCGGCACGACAGGAAACACCTGTACCTTCTGAACACCATTCCGAACAAAGGTACGTCTCAAAGCACTCAAAAAACGAGACGCTAGGCCGTCTGCTGGATGAATGCGTGTTGCCTCCGAGAACCCAACCGAGAATAGCCTGTAGCATAGCGGAGCGCGCGATAGCCTCCCGACACGAAATGTCGTTTTAATCTCGTCCTGACCCCCCCCCCCCAAAAAAAACCCATCACGAGCCGCTGCTGGATATCGAGCGCAATTTTATTTTCGATAGAAATTTTATGCAGCACGTGTCCAAAAATGCCTTTTCGGCCTTGATCTTTCATTTCATTCGAATGTAAACTTCATATAGAGTTCAAGAGTGACATGTCTAACAACGTCCTTAACATCCTCCTTGTTCGCCGCGTCGCATTTTTAAAAGGAGCGTTTTTTTATTGCGCATTAAAAATGGCGAGTGCACGCGTCCCGCGCTATTCATTCCCTGCATAATGCATTCTTTGATGAAGGACAGTGTATTCTAATCGCAGTAGTGCTGAAGGGGTTCACATTCTCAAGAAGTCATGACTTCAGATCATGGAAAATGCATCGGAAACGTAGACTCGGATTTGGGCTGAAGTGCTGCTTGTTTTTTGTTGTTGCTGTCGTTGTTGTTGTTGTTTTGGTTACTGCGAAATTGAAAAGCCTATATTACATTCAACTCCTCTTCGGTTAATACAATCTGAACCTTATGATGGATCATTTCTGTTTATATTTCCATCAGAGCTTGTGTTAAAATCGCTTTTTTAGTGTGTGTATGTTTAAAGAGTGTGTTTTTTTGTGTGTGTATGTTCAAAGTGTGTGTTTTTTAGTGTGTGTATGTTCAAAGTGTGTGTTTTTTAGTGTGTGTATGTTCAAAGTGTGTTTTTTAGTGTGTATACGTTCAAAGTGTGTGTTTTTTAGTGTGTATACGTTCAAAGTGTGTGTTTTTTAGTGTGTATACGTTCAAAGTGTGTTTTTAGTGTGTGTACGTTCAAGTGTGTGTTTTTTAGTGTGTGTGTGTTTTTTAGTGTGTGTACGTTCAAAGTGTGTGTTTTTTAGTGTGTGTACGTTAGTGTGTGTACGTTCAAAGTGTGTGTTTTTTAGTGTGTGTACGTTCAAAGTGTGTGTTTTTTAGTGTGTGTACGTTCAAAGTGTGTGTTTTTTAGTGTGTGTACGTTCAAAGTGTGTGTTTTTTAGTGTGTATACGTTCAAAGTGTGTGTTTTTTAGTGTGTGTACGTTCAAAGTGTGTGTTTTTTAGTGTGTATACGTTCAAAGTGTGTGTTTTTTAGTGTGTGTACGTTCAAAGTGTGTATGTTTTTTTAGAGTGTGCATGTTCAAAGTGTGTGTGTTTTTAAGCATGTTTATGTTTAAAGTCTGTATGTTTAGTGTTTGCATGTTTTTTAGTGTGTGTATATTTAAAGTGCGTATGTTTTTTAGTGTCTGTATGTTTAGTGTTTGCATGTTTTTTAACATGTGTATGTTTAAAGTGTGTATGTTTTTTATTGTGTGTATATGTTTACTGTTTGCTTGTTTTTAGTGTGTGTACGTTTACAGTGTGTATGTTTTTAGTGTGTGTATGTTTAAAGTGTGTATGTTTTTAGTGTGTGTATGTTTAAAGTGTGTATGTTTTTAGTGTGTGTATGTTTAAAGTGTGTATGTTTTTAGTGTGTGTATGTTTAAAGTGTGTATGTTTTTAGTGTGTGTATGTTTAAAGTGTGTATGTTTTTAGTGTGTGTATGTTAAAAGTGTGTATGTTTTTAGTGTGTGTATGTTTAAAGTGTGTATGTTTTTAGTGTGTGTATGTTTAAAGTGTGTATGTTTTTAGTGTGTGTATGTTAAAAGTGTGTATGTTTTTAGTGTGTGTATGTTTAAATTGTGTATGTTTTTAGTGTGTGTATGTTTAAAGTGTGTATGTATTTATTGTGTGTATATTTAAAGTGTGTATGGTTTTAGTGTGTGTATATTTAAAGTGTGTATGTTTTTAGTGTGTGTATGCTTAAAGTGTGTATGTTTTTTAGGGTGTGTATGTTTAGTGTTTGCATGTTTTTTAGCATGTGTATGTTTAAAGTATGTATGTTTTTTTTTGTGTGTATGTTTACTGTTTGCATGTTTTTAGTGTGTGTATGTTTAAAGTGTGTATGTTTTTACTGTTTGCATGTTGTTAGCGTGTGTATGTTTAAAGTGTGTATGTTTTTACTGTTTGCATGTTTTTAGCGTGTGTATGTTTAAAGCGTTTTTTTTTAGTTCAATACAATTTAGACTAATTTGAATACTATTGGTATTGTTTAGCCAAATATGAAGGTTTTCGAAGCATTTTTTAAGCATTGTTTTTATTGTTAACCCTTTATTTATTCTCTTAACGCTAACTACATAACATCTGCCACTTATTTCCATTTATTCATTTGGATACGACTGGTATATTAGCGTTTGTTTGGTTGTTTACCTCCTCTTCTTTCCATAAATCCTTCAAAACCCGTCCTGATCATTCATCACTGCTGATTTTTCTCCCCCTATGAATCTTATTTGCAAACATTTCACAAATAATTCACATTTCTTTTATCGCATTTGCATCTGAAAATACGTATTTAAACTACTTCCCCTCCCATCATTCCACAAAATCAGTTTTTTTTCTCTTTTCTTTTCTTCAAGCTTCCACTCGTCCCTTCTTACAGAATGACATTTGACTTTGACAGGAGCATCTGAATTAATGTGGTTAATGTAAAACAAGGCCGGCTGTCAGATGCTAGCAGAACCGGCTACTGAACTCGCTGGCCTCCATTTCCATGACCTAATGAAGCATAGCCATCAAACTTTAGCTCCGGCTTGTGCGCAGTAAGGGAAAAAAAAGAAAAAAGCAGAAAATATATATTCTGTCTCTGCCCTATCTCATCTCGTCTGCCTGACAAATGCTTCGTCCCAGAGGACAGATGCAGCATATTTTCTCCTGCTGCATTATATGTATAAAATGTACTATTTATAAAACGGGTAAAGATTTGGATAAAGCTTGTGTAAAGTGTGCATGTTTAAAGGTTGTTTTTATATACAATTTAGACTAATTTGAATACAATTGGTATTGTTTAGACAAATTTGCGTAATCATCATCTTTCACGTCACAGCGTCATTATAGCTGTAAACACTGGCAGTACTAATTGCTTGTCCAGTGCAAAAACTGGTCCACCAGTGTACGTTCGAATCCAAGCACCAACCCAAATGCTGCTGTTGAGCCCTTGAGCGAGGCCCTTAACCCTCCACTGCTCCGCGTATAAACCAGATCTCTGTATAAGGGCGACTGACAAATGCCATAAATATAAATGTAAACTTATACGTCTTCGTCCTTATTACTTTGCACCTTCAAGGGAAAATACATAATAATATGTTGTATAATTCCGGTGTATTTTTGCTCTCTGTTGTGATGGGAGAGTGTCCATCGTTTCCAAAGCCGCATTCAAATCAAATTCCATTCAATTGTTTGCGAATCGCTGAAAAAGAATCGCCGTGTTTATTTATGTGGCGCATTTTTGCCGTAAATGTCCAGGTGTCGTAAAAATGTGCGTCTTAAATAAACACACTTTTATAGAAATTTGCACACAATTAAACTGAATTGCTAAAAAAGTGTTTATTTATTGATAAAATTGCTAAAAAAAAAAAGCGACAAAAACAATTTGCTAAAAAACGTGTGTTTATTTATGTGGCGCATTTTTGCCCGAAGCCGTAAATGTCCAAATATCGTAAATGTAAAAATGCGCGTCTTAAATTAACACACTTTTATAGCTTTTCACATACAATTGAATGGAATTGTTAAAAATGTGTGTTTATTTCTTGCTAAAATTGTTAAAAAGCAAAAAAGAAATTGCTAAAAAAGTGTGTTTATTTATGTGGCGCATTTTTGGCCGATGCCTTAAATGTCCAAATGTCTTAAATGTAAAAATGTGCGTCTGAAATAAACACACTTTTATAGCTATGCACACACAATTGAATTGAATTGCTATAAAAGTGTATTTATTTATTAATAAAATTGCTAAAAAATCAAAAGAATTGCTAAAAAAAAGTGTGTTTATTTATGTGGCGCATTTTTGGCCGATGCCGTAAATGTCCAAATGTGCATTTTTAGCAAATGGACCTCATTTGTGTATTGTATACATACATGACGTACAGACGATGATCTGATTCCTACAACCCCCAAGTTGGGGATTAAGGGCCTTGTTAACAGGTTAGAGGTAGTGGGATTTGAACTCACGACCTTCAAATCAGAAGTCTAATGTCTTAAGCAATGTGTAAACACAAGTAGCACTAATTGTCATAAAGTAGAATAATAGACAATATAGACGATATGCAATATAGATAGTATTGTTCCATCCAGAATATTATAGATGAAACGCCTCTGCTTTACACATCCACAGCACACCATGAGCTGTGATTCAGAAGGTACATGGGAAAGACAAGAGCAGGTAAATAATCAAACAAGCGCTAATATACCAGTCGTATCCAAACGAATAAATGGAAATAAGTGGCAGATGTTATGTAGTTAGCGTTAAGAGAGTAAATAAAGGGTTAACAATAAAAACAATGCTTAAAAAAATGCTTTAAAAAATTCTAAACAAATCAGTCTAAATTGTATTGAAAAAAAAACCTTACGCTAAAGGTAAACATTCGCTAAAAAACATACACACTAAGCATACACACTAAAAAACATACACACAATAAAGAACATGCAAACACTAAACATACACACACTAAAAAACATACACACACATGCTAAAACCATGCACACTTCAAACAAACACACGTTAAAAAAAATACACACTTTAAAAATAAACACACTAAAAAACATACACACTGTAAACGGACACACTCTAAAAAAAATATACACACTTTAAATGTAAACACATTAAAAATCGTACACACTTTAAACCTACACAGGTTAAAGTCATATCGATCATGCATTTGTTGTTCAGACAAGCGGAGTGTAACACATGAAGTGCAATTCGTGTCGCCTTTCAAGATGTCTTTCCCTGAGTGTATATGTGGATATATTTATATGGTGTGTATATACTCATATGCTCATGTTCACATTGAATCCTGTTTTTTGCAGTACATTTCGGGCCTCAACAGAATAGAATAGAGAATAAACTGCGCATATTACATTTCTTGTGAGGAAAAAGCTTTATTTATTTATTTATTTATTTTTAATTCACTTACACCGTATCTTCCCCATGCAGTTCAGTTTCATTAATATTTATAGACTAATGACAAAGAATAAAAAAGTGCCATTGTTATGCTGCATGAGGCGTTTTGCTGGCATGATTTATGTCTGTTTGTCCTACTTATGCCAAAGCTCATAGTACCTAAAGACTAATGCTGTACTTTTTCCCCCTTCCATTTGTCCTTAATTTGTTTCTATTATCATTGTCCTTAAATTGAATAATTAAATAAGAATACATATAAACAAACCTATATACATCCTCTATAGTTCCTATAGAAGTAATGCATCAATAATATCTAAATCAGGAAACATAATTTATGAGATAATGTAATAATCTCTAATATTAATCACTAATCTATAACAGCTGTGCTGAAATGTTTGTATTTTTTTATGTAAAATATAGTTATATTGAATGTGGAATGAATGCGTTCACTGTTATAGCAGCTATTAACGTTTATTATTTATTATTTCAAGAAATAAGAAAAAGAAAAAAGAAAAAAATACATGAAGAATGATCCAGACAGTCTCGTGGGTCAGAATTGTATGTAATAAACCACTGATAATGGAAACTCCTTCTGAAATTGATAAAAAAAAATTATTATTGTTTTTCATCATTAAAACCAGTTTTAACTTGCCTGGTTTATATTCTTTGGCATGTGCCTGATGAATATGATTTTCCTACAGTATATAAACTATAACATATTAGAATAATGGCATTAATATAATCCTGGGATTTGTGTTTCAGCCAAGATTCAGTTTTGCTGGTATAAAATAAACAAATAAATAAATAAATGTTGGCACCTTCCGGCCAATCAGAATGGAGAATTCATCAGTAGTTTACACTGCTACTTATACAGTTTAGTATTTTAATAAAAGTTCATAAAAGATCAAGGGTGGCTTGTTTTTTTTCTCACTGTCATTAATAAATATTTTTGATTAAAAGGCACTTTTTTTTGTAATAAAAAAATAAGCCTTCATCCTATTTCTATGACACATACCTCTCTCATACACTTACACACAGGCTTTTCTGTTCCAGACAGGTGCTCCATTGTTGTTAAATAAACTGGCTCTCCAGAAAAGTCTCCAGGCTTTTCTTCAGGCCTGTGATAATATCCCTGTCTGGAGTGGTGGAGATATACTAGCAATGTTGCTATCTGTCACTGTCAGCCTGAAGACAGAGGAAATGAGGGAGGGAAATGGGCCAAAAAAGTTGAAGTGTGTGTGATTAAGAGTAATGTGTAAAACGGTGAAGGAAAATCCTCCTCTAAATCATTTAGGGCGTGCTGGTGCGTTATAGTGCTGTGTAACTTCTGTATATCGACAGTGCGCTTGCACGGACACGTCTTTGGGCCCGGGACAAAGTGTCTCGGGGAACATCACCGCGGAAATCAGACTATTTTCCGGACCGCATCAACAAACAAACAAATAAATAAATAAATGCGTTCATTTGACTCAGGAGAGGGTTTTTTTTGCTCGTGGAAGGCTCGATTTATTGTTTCTAGCCTCAATGCTGGCTAAGACCATATTAATAACATATTAAAAATAAATAAATAAAACCTTCAATGAAAATGACAGCTTATTGCCAGCAATTACAGTCGTGACTCAGACGAGTGCTTGAATCAATTTGCTTGCTCTTCACATGCTCTCGTATGTCAGTCATACATAAGGGGAGTGCTGCGAAAAAAAAGCTTGGCACATGATTGATGGCGGGTTCAAACCCGAAATGGAAATGCTGTCCTTGGTTTAGATAAGTTTATACCGAATCTTTACTTAGAATATTATGAAGACTGTTCTCACTCCTTTGTAAAGTCCTCTAATAGAGTATATCTAACGTTTGTTCTACTGTACACCGTAGATCAGTGTTGGAGTTAAATAAATCATGCTGAGGAGAGCCCTTATGCGCAAATAAGCATGTCAGTGTTATTTCACCTCTTAGCTGTGGCTAAAACTATATATATATATATATATACTATATATATATATATATATATATATATATATATATATATATATATATATCTATATATACACAGTGTTGGGTATTAACTAATTATATGTAAAAGTGTTACGTAATTTGATTACAAAATAAATGTAAATGTAAAATTTGTTACAGTAACAGAAAAAAAAATGTGTAATGAAATTATAACAGGGTTACATCTGAACAATGTAATGGTAAATCAGTGATTTATACGACCACAGTGGTTCTCAATTAGTGTGGTGCGATAGGGGGGGTGGGGAAGAAGGGCGCGTATGACCCCCCCCCCCCCCCCCCCGAGAATATGCTTTTTTGCAGTATTAGAATAAAGTATAATTGCACATCCACTACAGTATGTGTGCTCTCAGACTGGGTGCTCTCATGTGCAGGGAGTGACATGACGAAAGAATACAAATTATTCATAACAACTGACTCTGATGATGCAGTTTCATTTCGAAATATGTAGGGGTTTTTCCTTAGAATGTTAACTTAAAGTGCCACCTAGTGGACGAATGAAGTCAAAAAGTGATCGAATGTAATCGGTTACACTACTTATTACATTATGAATAGAGTCTTCCCAACACTGTGTGTGTAATATATATATATATAATATATATATATATATATATATATATATATCATATATATATATATCTATATATATATATATATATATATATACTTTTTACTTTTTAATTCATTTGGTCTACTGAGAATTGATGTAAAGATTAATCTTCGTGTCATGCCCGTGCGTTTCTCTTCCTTTGCAAAAAAAAAGAAAGAGTTCCAGCCATCCGAATTCACAGATATTCCACATTTGTGCTCTGTTGCTGCCGTTTCCAGCAACCTGCCAAACCTGTCAACAGAGGAGTGTGTCAGGATGTCAGACGCTTTCTCTTTTTTTTTTTACACTGCATGTGCAGGACACTGTATTTGTCAAATGGATCTCCTTCCTCACTCCCTCACTTACTGCTGTGATAGAGTCCACTGCTTGCTCAGCGCCTCATAGCCATCCATCACCGTTTTGTCTCACCCCCCCCCACACACACACACACACCCTTCTGAAAGAAAAAAGGGTACAAAGGTGATAAAAGCGTAACTTCTTGGAAGAACTTGTTTAGAAGGGCATTTTTGGAAAATCACTGCCGAGGGAAAAGTTTCTGAGGAGAGTCACAAGTTGCCGTCACGAGGTAATAAATATTTAGCGCTTTAAGGAAAGACCGGCTCGGTCGATTATCTAATTAGTCTACATTTTGTGCAGGACGGTCGAAAGTCTCAGGAATTATTCGGTTCTGACCATCTATAATTTTATATTAAGGCATAAAGTATGCCATAATGATATTAAGCCATAAAGCTGTGAGCTGCAGTAAAGTAACACACACACAAACACACACACACACACACTCTAGCTTTTTTAATTATAGAAATGACACATTGATTTGTTCCTTCAGTAACCAACGCGCCAGAATGTGGAAGCGCAAACATATGATCCTACTGAATCTGAGCCAGTAAACAATCCAACAAACAGTTTTTTTAACAGTTAACAGTTTCACTGTTTATGAGAAGATTTAAATGTTTACTTTATAGTAGGAGTAAGGCTTAGATTCTTGGGTATATATATATATATATATATATACATAGTGAATACAGTCATTCCAAATCATTTTAAATATCTAAAGTTAAGTGCAGGAAAAGATAACATAGGACGAACATAGATAGGAGATATTCGTAGTGAATAGGGAACGCCACGAACAACCAGATTACCATACAACCATACTACTCTTGTATATATATATATATATATATATATATATATATATATATATATATATATATATATACAGAGAGAGTGTTACATATATGTGTACATTATAAAAAATATATACTAATACATTTTTTTTCTGACATAAAACAAGTCTTTAGGGGATAAAATACTACATTACTAAAGAAGTAAAAAAAAAAAGAAAAGAAAAACATTCCCTTCATTTAGATTCACATGTCATATTACATGTGTTCATGCTTCAAATATATCAAATATATCAAATGTCATAAATATATATATATATACATATATATATATATATATATATATATATATATATATATATATATATATGTACTACTATACTATACTACTACATAGTTTACTCATACTATGTATAAGTATGCAATTGTTTCCCTACTATGTATAGTAGGTTGCATGCATGTGCATCATATTTATGGATATGAATCAGTGCCTGGGATTTAGAGCATTCCACTGGTTTGGAACGCTGAAAATGGAAAGCAGGGGAAAAGAAGAAGAAGAAGAAGAAGAAGAAGAAGAAGAAGCAGGAGACCAAATGGAGTGGCACTCCACTGTCTAACACCCCAGCTGTCTGGGGAGCTTGCACAACTTCAACACTCCTTAAATGAGCAGTCAAGCAAAAAACAAGTGATATTGTACCTACTCCAACTCTAGCAGCGCTTCGCTCAAACAGATATCGTATTCAAATAGAGCGAGGGGCCTTTCGCTGCCGACAAAAATCCCCTGTGTAGCGCATGTCGACAAGAAAGAAAAGTCAAGTGGCGAATTTGTCTGGATGCCAGGCTCATCTGCCATCGTCCCCACAGGCTTGGCTTATTAGCATTGGCTGAATTATTGCTCTACTGTAGCGCAGAGGATGCAATTCTTATGGGGACGTACACGGCTAAGGACAAGATGATGCCACGCTACCGTGGGTCAGGAATGGGACCGGCGTGTCCACCAAGGAAGATAAGTTTATTTGGCTGCCGCAGTATTTGGAATTTAAGAGCAGAAACATATTGATATTGCTTAATCAAATATTCTATTACGAACAAATAACAGTGTGGCACCAGCGTTCGTCTCCCCGGTGATTTAGCAAAAATGTCAGCATTTCCAAGGGTCTAATTTTTCTGTTCAGGAGAAAATCATTTCGAAAAGATCACCCTGGCATTCACTGAATAATTAGGCTGTTTTTTAAACAGTGGATGCAAAATACAAAGAATGTGATCTGTAATTTTATTTTATCTTTTTTTTTTTTTACATAGACAAAGGCTGAGACAAAACAAACAAACAAACAGAATAAATATGGATAGAGGAGACCAGGATGTACTGTAATTTATTAGGATGTACAGCAAATGAAGAATAATTATACATAATGTAGAATATATATATATAATGTATCTCAGAGGCATGTTTAGGATGGAGAACATTATCATGAATCATAGCCATTGATGAGTTCATTCATTCATTCATTCATTCATTCATTCATCTTCTACTGCTATATCCGATCTTTCCTCGGGTCACGGGGAGTCTGTGCCTATCTCAGGCGTCTATGGGCATTAAGGCAGGATACACCCTGGATAGAATGCCAACCCATCACAGGACACACACTCACATTCACAGTCACATTCATACACTAGGCACAATTTTTCCAAGGTGCCAATCAAGCTACCGTGCATGTTTTTGGACCGGGGGGAAACCGGAGAACCCGGAGAAAAACCCCCTGAGGCACGGGGAGAACATGCAAACACCACACACACATGGCCCAGACGGGAATCGAACCCGGACCCTGGCGGTGTGAGGCAACCGTGCTAACCACTACGCCACCGTGCCCCGTGAGTTTATTTATTTATTTATTTATTTATTTATTTATTTATTTATTTCGCCGAATGTGTGTGTGTGTGTGTGTGTATGTGTGTGTGTGAGTGTAATTT
>JACRUU010000005.1:5604654-5637154 GCA_030449085.1 Kryptopterus vitreolus | reverse complement strand
GGTTGTCATTCCATCCAGGGTGTATCCTGCCTGAATGCCCATAGACGCCTGAGATAGGCACAGGCTCCCCGTGACCCGAGGGAAGATCGGATAAAGCGGTAGAAGATGAACGAATGAATGAATGAACTGGAGTCCAATGGAAAATCCATAACATTACAGACACGTCACAGAATAGCATTTACGTGGGTTTACACATAATGAAATAAAATCAACTGTTACTACAATCACAACTCTTTGATTAGTGTCTAATTAGCCGTATTATCACTTTTAAATCATTTGTTATTTGATCATTCCTCCACTTTTACTGCTCTAACACAGTCGGCTGCCAGATTCCCAAACGCAGCTTATCCTGAATTTGATATTCATAACCAGGTGCATGAAATGGACATCTTTTTTTTTTTTTTTTTTCTCCCCCAAACACTCTTTTGGAACAATCTCTCCACGATATGTTCACATGACTTTTCTCATTACAGCCGTCCGCAATTAGAATTTAACAGACTGCATCGTGCGATCAGACAGGGAGAAAGATGTCATGTCAGAGCATTAGAAAATTTGTCTTTGTAGCCACAACATTTACATGTAGAACACAGATTTTTTTTCTCTCCCCCCCCCTTGCTGCGATGTGCCACGTCTCCACCTGACACGAGCCCGAAATGCATGGCCGCACACACAACCAAACACACACATACACACACACACACATATACTCACATATGCACACGCGAGGCATGAATGTTCAATTAAGCATGCAGCAATAATGGAGCTTCTTCCACACTGTCAGGCTGCTGTAGGTGAAAATGTTTTCTTAGCAGACAGTTTGATGTGCCGGCCCATCGCTAGCACATTTAAATCTGCTGAGACTGTTTAAAAAAGCAGTACAGCAGCGAGTGCTGGAAAAACCTTCCCCCTCACCCCCCCCCCAAAAAAAAAACTACCTGACTACTTTATCTCCAGTGATTTGCACAGAAATGCTGCTGCATTTATCGCATCAGCAATTAGAAAATATATTATGAAGAGTGGCTTTAAGTGGCTCTGGAACGAAATAAAGGTGCGTTTCCGCCTCTTTTGAGAGGAAAGAAGATCATTAAAGTATTTATGGATATGTGTATATTTAATGACGGTCTATCGGTGCTGGTAAGGCTGCGGCCCATTAATGGCAACATGATATCTTTAAAAAAGGTTTTGAAAAATTCATCATGTTTTCTTTATTCAATGTGACGGAGAATTCATTTTCTCAAAATAAGGGGGAAAAGATCATTTGAAATGAAATATATGAATAATTTTATAAAAAAAAAATTATTAAAAAAACAAACATGGTGCATAATAAGGCAAAGAGACATAAACTACATACTACAGAAAAAAAACTTTTTTTGTTTTTTATTTATTTATTTATATATATTTTTTGTTTGTTTGTTTGTTTTGTTTGTTTGTTTTTTTTTTTTACGAAATCCACGCCAAATTTCTCTTTTAAACAGCAAGGAATTTTGTAAATGACACTGCAAAATATTAATATTATATATTAATTTTCAACACGAATAGAAATATTGGTGTAAAGAAAAAGTAGAATGCTACTGAAAAAATAGATCACAAATATGGAAATATTTTGTAAAGAATTCATGTAATATGATTAATTCTATACAGTTATATGATGCTCTACGTGTCCTATTTTTTAAATACAGAATTATATTTAGATATAGGATCCTCATGCAATCAACTTTCCTTTAATGATTGCAAAATTCTCATTTTATTTGTCAAGTAAATATTTGTACAGAGAGTACCACATGCAGTGAAATGTTTTCCCCCCCATTTTAACACTGTATTTGATTAATCTCCCAAGAAACAATCGAGTCAATCTTATTATGACCCCACAGAGAATAAAAGTTACACCTTATGGTCAGTTAAAGACAACTTATGCAATTGAGTCAGACCATCTCAAAAGTTCTCCTTTACTTTTCTTGAATTATTCTCCTCACTTCTTTTTTAAAGAGAGAAAGATATTCATTCTCACACTTCAGACCCGTCACTGAAAATTGAACCGTGAGCTTCAATAGGTGTAATGTTTCTCAATACTTTTCCACTTCACTGTCTCCAAGGTAGATTAATCATTGTGGCCAAGATTATTCTTTGTAACTAATCACTTGGTTCACTGTGAGGAGCAAGTTCTAGTACTCTACAAAAGTGAAACTCCATATCAAATTCCTGCCAAGTGAGAATTTTTCTTTTTTCTTTCAGGACTGAGTGGATTCCACTCAGCCCACAGTGTGTGCGTGTGTGTATATGTGTGTGTATGTGTGTGTGTGTGTGTGTGTGTGTGTGTGTGTGTTGTGTGTGTGTGTGTGTGTGTGTGTGTGTGTGTGTGTATGCACAGTGTTTTAAAGTGTTTTATGCACAGTGTTTTAAAGACTCTGTGTACTGACACCTCACTATATGTATATACAACATGCACGTGAACCAAATAATATATATATATATATATATATAATATATATATATATATATATATATATATGATATATTATATGAGGGGAAGTCAAAAAGTAAAGGGATTTTATATATATGTCCCTTTACTGCTGGACTTCTCCTTGTATGTATATATATATATATATATATATATATATATATATATATATATGTGTATATATGTATGTATGTACATATAGATAGATAGATAGATACCATTTTCATAGACTTCTGGATTAGGTTTGTCTCTTTCTTTCTCTCCTTTTTTCCCTCGCTATTGTGCGATTGCTGCCATTCACACTAGCATGTTTTGTTCATTCGCTCTTGGTTTCACATCTGCCAAGTAGCACATGTTGTCAACTCCCAATGACATCCCACTGTTCCAAGCTCTTGACTGACAGCTCAGGCAGCCAGCACAAGCAGGAAATCAATAACGCTGGACCCACCAGACACTACTGTGGTAGTCTTCAAGGAACTGGCCTGCTGGACACTCTGCCAATCACCAACCAGAAAATGTAAAGCTAGCCAGCCATGAACAAAAACATACCCAAAGGCAGCATGACGAGGCCAAGGTTTAAATAGATTTATAATTTTTTTTTTTTTGCTCCAAAAATTGTAGTGGACTGCAGGAGGGAATGAAAGGGTTGGTGTGGAGGGATGGGTGCTGGCGGGCTCTATCTGTCATTGTAAATATACTTTGACCCACTACCTTATTAGACACACCCTCGACCCCATACACTATTGATTATCGACCCAGTCAGTATGTTAAACATGTTGCAGCGGTGCAGTACATATAGTCATGCAGAGTCAGGTCAAGAACTTCAAATCAATCGTCGCAAACTGGGACATGTTTTTAATCTCAGTTGCATACAGTTGTGTTTGAGTATTGCCTCCTGGTGATATATATATATATATATATATATATATATATATATATATATATATATAAAGGGGGCACGGTGGCTTAGTGGTTATCATGTTCACCTCACACATTATCGCCAGGGTCCTGGGTTCGATTCCCGTCTCGGCCATGTGTGTGTGGAGTTTTTGCATGTTCTCCCCCGTTGCCTCATGGGGGGGTATTTTTCTACGGATTCGAGGGAAGATCCGAATATATATATATATATATATATTATATATATATATATATATATATATATAATATCATATATATATAATATATATATATATAAATTTATCTTATATATATATATATATATATATATATAATTTAAATGAAACACTCAGTGAGCAGCAGTCCTGTGAAAACCTCAAGAGTTTTCCAAAGGATAATTAAAATCAAATAAACTGTCAAGTGAGAGATAATAGACCAGGGTTCAAGCCCCAGTATCGCCAAGCTTGGGTCCTTGAGCAAGGCCCTTAACCCTGTGTGCTCTAGGGGGCGCTGTATCATGGCTGACCCTGCACTATTCCAAACAAGCTGGGATATGCGAAGAAAAAGAATTTCCCTCATAGGATCAATAAAGTATGTAAAAAAAAAAAAGGAAATAAATGCTAGTCGATACATTAAGTACGTATTAAGCTTGTTGGGATGCTGGGGTCAGAGCGCAGGATCAGCCAGGACACAGCGCCCCCTGGAGTACAGAGAGTTAAGGGCCTTGCTCAAGGACCCAAAAGTGGCAGCTTGGCAATACCGGGGATCGAACCCATGACCTTCCGATCAGCAGCCCGTCACCTTAAAGCTACAATAAAAAACCTGTAAAGGTGTCCGATACTAAGTGTAAACAGTTTCACCTATTGTTAAATATGAAAAATGTTAGTTGAGTCAATCAACAGTTGCGACTGCTGTCAGAACTTGTGCTCAAACAATATATTACTGAACAGCTTGGTGTTCCTGGAGGACAATTCTGAGCTGCCAAGTTTCCCGTCTTCGCCAATACGTTATTCCATGTTTCTAATACAAATGAAAGAGCGTAGCACAATAAACAAATAAACAAACCCTAGCCGGATGAACTATTCAGGGGATGTTGAGGATACAAAAAAAGAGCAATAAGTCTTCATCGTCATGCTTCATCTGGAGTCAAATGAATTGGAATGAAGTTGGGGCTGTCATGGAGACTCCCGAAACCAAAGCTGGAGCCGAGCCATTGTCGCAGAATTTGCAAGGTCATGAGTCTTCACCACGATTTTTTTTTCTTTTTCTTTTTTTTTTTTTTTCACTCCATGCCGTTCAGTAGTGTGTTGGAAGTGTATTTACTGTTGGAAGAGCGACTTGACAATCGGTGAGCAGCCACTACTGTGACCTTGCTGGCAGGCTTTGGCGTTCTCGCACACATTTGAAGACTTTTCAAATATTGTCGCCCTGGGCGCTCTGCCTAGCACCTGGGTTGTTTTATGTCTTCACTGCCAAAAAAAAAAAAAAAAAAAGGAAAGACGGGGAGGAAAAAAAAAATCATATTTCCATGGTTACTGGAAGAATTAAAAATGCATCAAAACATTGCAAAAATGCCAGGGATGTGCAGACGGTGGCAAGTGCAGGTGCGCAACCAGGAGCTGACAGATGTACGGCATATAGCGAACGAGTGAGCCTGTGTTTGGGCCCACAGTCAAAATAATCAACTGCGCTGGCATCAATTTACAGCAAACAATGGTGCGATATCATCTTCCCCCTCCCTCCTTTCTTTGTCCTTCGCTCCCCTGTCTCTTCTGCTGCCACCAATCCCACTTTGCTTCGGAGATGAATACATTACACTGCCCTCTTCCCAGCATTTTATTCTCCGATGGATGTTTGTGAAATGGAATGGAAAAATGTCTTACAGTCTTATCCCCCCCCCCCCCCCCCCCGTCTCTCTTCCACATCCCCCCCTCCTCCTCCCAACCCGCTGGATCTCTCCCTGTCTTTGCTCTGCATTCTGCAGATTAAGGATAACCCAAACAGGATATGAAATGCTACTTGAGGTCTATTCGTGTGATAATGGTAGCTACCCTCAGGTAGATCGCTTGGGTTTTTACACGATCAGAGGGCAGCTTGCCCCAATTTTGATTCTGTGCCATCATTCGTCTTCAATCAAAGCTGATTCCACAGACCTCTGTTTCTCTCCTGTAACAGTATCCGCTCTGTCTGAGTTGCGAAGTGCTGTCTAAGCCAGGTTCTAATGTTATTCCGAGACGCAGCTGCGAGTGGGTTCTAAAATAATTAGAAGTGATGCGCTAATGTTTGGCATGTCTGATATTAACCGTACACTACATATAGTGGTACCACTATTGGGGATTGTTATTATTATTATTATTATTATTATTATTATTATTATTGGTGGTGGTGGTGTTATTCTACTTCTTCATCCTATAATAATATTTTTAAAATTTCTATTCATTATTATCATTCATTCATTCATCTTCAAAACCGCTTTATCCGATCTTCCATCGGGTCACGGGGAGTCTGTGCCTATCTCAGGCGTCTATGGGCATTAAGGCAGGATACACCCTGGATGGAATGCCAACCCATCGCAGGGCACACACACACTCACATTTCACACACACACATTCATACACTAGGGACAATTTTCCTAAGGTGCCAATCAACCTATCATGCATGTTTTTGGACCGGGGGGGAAACCGGAGAACCCGGAGGAGAAAAAACCCCCTGTGGCACGGGACCCCCTGAGGCCCGGGGAGAACATCCACAAACTCCACACACACATGACCGAGACGGGAATCGAACCCGGATCCTGGCGGTGTGAGGCGAACGTTTTTTTATTAGTAGTAATGGTTTATTTATTATTATTATTATTATTATTATTATTATTATTATTATTATTATTATTATTATTGTTGGTGGTGGTGGGGGTGTTATTCTACTTCTTCATCCTATAATAATTATTATTTATTTTATTTTTAAAATTATTATTCATTATTATATGTATTATATGTGTATGATTATTATTGTTATTATTATTATTATTATTTGTGGTGATGGTGGTAGTGGTGTTGTTCTACTTCTTCCTCCTATAATAATAATAATAATTATTATTAGTAGTAGTAGTAGTAGTAGTAGTAGTTTTGGTGATGGTGTTATGCTACTTATTCCTCTTATAATAATTATTATTATTATTTGTTATATTTTTTGTTTTATTATTAATGATTATATTTATCATTATTATTATTATTATTATTATTATTATTATTTTGTTGTTTTTGTTGTCATTAACAGTATTTCAGACAAATAGAGATCAGCATACACAATGTGACCTTTTAGTACTTGTGATTTTTTTTTATTTTATTGAATTGTTTTATTGTAAGAATAAGAATTATTCCCATTCTTATAAAAATAAATAAAGATTGCGTAACCTTTCAGGAGTGTGTAATTAATTTATGGCTCACTTTACAAATTTGCATTGCTGAAGCGAGATGAAGAGGTTTCAATTTTGAATGTTGGGTTTTTGGAGATCGTGTTTGCTTTCCTAATTTCTCCTATAATTTCATTCCTATAAAAAACGCTCGTAATACGACCACATCAGTCTCACACGTTCATTCATTATTTCTACATGAAATTCATCGTTTTTTTTCTTCATAAAAAAGATTGTTTATTTGAGAATTATTAATAAAAAATATATAAACAAATCTATTCCTATATTTATAATATTAATTAGCATATATGCATAAACCTTTTAACATTGATTATACCTCCCTTTAAATGAATACAGGAATGTGTTAAAGGCGTTTAAAAGATGCTTTGTTTTTATTCTTGCTTTGCGTGACATTTGTGTGCTTTGGTTAAAGACGGTCGGACCGCGGTGTCGACAAGCCCGAGTGCTGAGTCACCGGCATCGCTGACAGCCGGGAGATGAGACTTTACCGAGCGTAAGACATGCGGGTCAAAGGCCAGTGGGGAAAAAAAACACTTAACCGCTTGTTGTTTCTTCCTTGAGCGGTATCTGTTGAGCGACAAATGAAACTGTTGTGTGAAGTACAGAGAAGGGAGTAAAACAAAATAAAATGCCAGGTTTACAATGTAGTACTGTGTTTTTTGGGTTAGGGATTCAATTTCAACTTACACACAAATATTTGCTCTGCCGTTTCCTAGTTAAAGCAAAGCTTTTTAAACTCACATAGGACACTGTTTATTTACTTACTTACTGTTTAACCAGGTTGTTCATTCATTTATCCATCTTCTATCGCTTTATCCCTCGGGTCACGGGAAGTCTGTGCCTATCTCAGGCGTCTATGGGCATAAGGGCAGGATACACCTTGGATGGAATGCCAACCCTATCGCAGGACACACACACACACACACACACACACATTCACACACACACAGTCATCGCGGACCCACACACACAGTCGGCAATAATTCGCATCTCCCTAAACTAGGGACAATTTTCCAACGTGGCAATCAACCTACCGTGCATGTTTTTGGACCGGGGGAGGAAACCGGAGAACCCGGAGAAAAACCCCCTGATGCACGGGGAGAACATGCAAACTCCACACACACATGGCCGAGACGGGAATCGAACCCAGACCCTGGCGGTGTGAGGCGAACGTGCCAAGCACTAAGCCACCGTGCCCCTTAACAAGGTTGTTTTGTTACAAAAAGTAAAACAATTATAATGTGGAAATCAAGAAACTCAATATCATAGATTTTTGGTATGTCTTTGGTATGTCTTGATAAAACAATGATAATGGTTAATTGAATGTGAAACACCCCTCTCTCCCAACAATTTGATTCTGAAGCAGCTCAGTTACGAAAATATATCCCACTTTTTCAGAGCGCCACCTAGTGGACGAATGAAAGTAATCAAAATGTAATTATTACATTTTGTACACCTGTAACCTATTACATTTCTATTACTTCCCAACACTTCCCAAAATATACATAATATATAATATAGATATATATATATATATATATATATATATATATATATATATATAAACTGCCATTCTTTAAAAACTACAAAGCACTGCACGGCACTATAAAAGTCTTTCTGTCTCCATGGAGCAAAGTTTCAGTATTCCCGTGTCTCCTATTTGTTTATTTTTGTTTGTTTTAATAGAAGTATGCTGTGTAAAAACAAAACGAAGTCACAGCGGAAGCTCGGGAAGGCGGCTGTGATTCTCCAGGTGCCCTACACCACACTTGGTTAATAGATGGATATAATAAGGCTGACTGCTTTGTAGAAACTTCCACTGAGTAGGCCTCAAGGGAACAGACCCCTGCTTCACAGACTCAAATGATGTAATTCAAATGAAATACTTCACTTGCTCCAAGGTGGCACATCCGGCATTGCTAATTAATCTGTGGTTTTTTTTTTTTAAATTGCTCATGTTTGAATTGATTTTTTTTCTTCCATTTTTAAAAAAAAATGTCACACACTTCATTTGTGTATAAGTGGTTAAGTGTGCGTACGTGGACACTTTTGCCCCGTTGTAATTCCCGCCGACAAGAAATCCAAATTTCTAAATTTCCTAACTAGCCCAGCACAACTGGAAGCCGGCTTGTAATTGCCCACACATGCTGCGCATAGCAAATAAAAAGAAATGTAAGTAGTAATTAAGAGGGAATGAGCTGAATGTTAGAATAGTAAGAAAAATATACTATACATCATAGCGTCATTGTCGTCACAGATTGCGCCGCTGAACGAAAAAGGGGGGGAGAAGAAAAAAAAAACAAAAAAAAACATACGCTACCATACGGCACGATAATGAAAGCGCGGCGGCGTTTAATCTCCCTGGAAGTGTTGAACCATTCATAAAATACAAAAGCCGAAGACGCTACATTGCTCATCATGTCATATTCACTGCATCCATTTCCCCATGTTCGGGTCCCACAAAAAAACACATAATTAATTTGTTTACATTCCCTTTTGCAAGCATGCGATCCCACAAACATGATGTGTTTTTGTTTTGTTTTTTTTGTCCAGGGAATGCTCTGGCATTATAAAAACACATTGCGTACACACGCAATCTGTGAGTGTCGGCCCGAGCTTATATTGGTTCCCTGACGGCGCACACCCTGCTCACGGGATCCAGCATGGAATCCATATCAAACAACGCACTGGGGCCTTAGAGAGACGTGGGCATTGTTTTTTATATTGTCTTCTGCTAAATTTGGTGGATGTGTGCAGGACCGTGGGAAAAAACAATCGGCGTACCGGAGTGAGTTCTACCGCTGAGGTGAGAGGATGTTTGACAGCCAAGCACACAGACAAGAGTGTTTAGTGAAATGCACATGGGATTTACAATACAGAGGGAGTGAGAAAACGACGTATTCACTTCACTAGGCGACGTGGTGTGTCCTTCATAAAAGCTCAGCTTGTACTTCAAAATAATGTTTCAATGGAGGAGGAAGAAATGAGGAAGAACCCTCGAGAAGGGCTCGGAATGATTAGAACAAGAAGATTGCAGTTGAAGGTGAGATTATTATGGATATGGATATGATTGTGTTTGTGTTAAATGATCTTTTGTATGAGTGTCAGGTTGGGGGTACACGTTCGCCTCACACCGCCAGGGTCCGGGTTCGATTCCCGTCTCGGCCATGTGTGTGTGGAGTTTGCATGTTCTCCCCTCAGAGGGTTTTTCTCCGGGTTCTCCGGTTTCTTCCCGGTCCAAAAACATGCACAGTAGGTTGATTGGCACCTTGGAAAATTGTCTCTAGTGTATGAATGCTGGGCGTATCATGCCTTAATCCCCATAGACGCCTGAGATAGACACAGACTCCACGTGACCCGAGTGAAGATCGGATATAGCGGTAGAAGATGAATGAATGAATGAATGAGTGTCAGGTTGGATATGAGGCGTTTGGCCTGGGAATGGCTTTTACATGTTCTGGAAAATAAAAAAAAAAGAAAAAGATTTATTCATTAAACTCGTGAATCGTGAATGAAGAAATCATTCATTTCTATCTTTTATAGCATTTAATTCCAGCCGTGCATGTATTTATTTTGCCTTTACAGATTTCTAAAACATTTCCACAGAAGTGTTTTTCTCTAAATTTCATCTGTGTTTTTTACATGCGCATTAAACACAATCAATTTGTTTATCCCATAATGAGATACTGGTTGTTAAAATGTCTATAATGCTCCTGTGGCATCATATCATGAATTAAATAGAGAAGAGGGCTGATGCCAGGAAGCCCTTAAAATATTAAATTGTGTGAATGAGTAAATAGATAAATTACATACATCTAAAGGATTCTGGGTTACTGAGTATAACTGTCCATATTCATAATTATTATGATGAGGCTCGTATTAAAATGAATCTTGATTTATCTTACTGATCTTAGGGATAACGTTGATAACCAAATAGAGGTATACATTTGTATTGCAAAATAATGATCTATATGCATAGGGCTGTTAAGGCTGTTATTAACACGTTAACACAAATTTTGTGTTAACAACCTTACGCAAGCGCATCGCATTCCCAAATCCGTATTACGCAATAAAGCGCATTTTTCCTTTTGTCAATGCAACGCGAATTCCGTATAACCTAAACACCGTATCACCAGTTTATATGGCAACACAATTCTTAAAGGAGCCACGTCCCATATTTTACTATTAAAACCACCAGTAAAATTTACAAGGAAATTAACAAGTAATTAATTAATATACAAGAAATTAATATTAGAAAAATAATTTCCAGAGTAAAACAAATGTTAAATAATCAATAATTGTACTAATGTTGCAGTTAGTTAGAGTATTAGAAACATGAAAAGTATTATTTTATTTTACATTGAAAACATGGCATTAATGTGTGATTAATCTCATAATTAACTTATGGCAATGTTATTAATTTGTTTATTTATTTGATAAATATTTTAAGCAATTGACACACACACACACACACACATATATATATATATATATATATATATATATATATATATATATATATATATATATAGTATAAGTTAATGTTTATGGTGTATATGAATAGGTACTGTGGGAGGAACATATTTTAGAGGTCAATAAAATGAAAATAAATGCTCTTTTCTCAATTTCACTCTTTTGAGAAATATATGTGCAAAAAAAGCATATTATTTCATTAAATATATATTTTTTTATAATTAAGAATTAAGAATTATAATATAAGGCTTTCTTATACATGGCCTTACATGCAACTCATCTGATGAGCCGGATTGTACATTATAAAGCGAACTCACAGTAGCACAACAGTAAGAAAAACCCTATGCTGAATCAGGTTTTTTTGGGGGGAAAAGGGAAATCATCAAATTCAGCCAGACTCCACCCTTTTAACAGGTTCACAGCATGCATGTAAAAAAAACAACAACAAATAAACAAATGTAGACACGCATTAACCATTTCACCAGAGCTCAATTAATTGTTCTAATCCCAGCAATCCACAATCAAGAAAATGTGTTCACCTGATATCCGAGGCACTGAAAAACAAACAACAACAACAACAACAGGAGATAATGAAGTCAAACTTGGGTAAGTTACTCTCACTGGTACTGATTACTGCAGCTAACAATCTGATTAATTTACTCCGCCAGTAAAGGCGTCCGCCAGTAAAGACATCAATCTCTGTGAGGCGTCGCCCCGCGGGAGGGAATTCCATTTCTTTCGCTGGCGGCCATTTGTTGATTCCGTTCCCTGTTTCCTGTTTGAGACTTCCTCCGCCCGGCTGATGGGAAATGATGCGCTCTCGGTGGGGGAATGAAACTACTCCTGGCTGTACGCTATCCATCATTAGTGTTACGCTGGACGTTAACTTTTTTATACATCGCTCTGTCTCCAGTGTGTCTGCTGTTCACTGCTGCCCTTTTTTATTTATTTATTTATTTATTTAGCAGCTCTTAGCCCAACCTCACTGTGGTAATGGAGAAGTAGCGAGCAGAAAATGAAGACGGGGGAAGAAAAGCAAAAAGTGGAATATTAATGCAAGCGCAGGAGATGAAAGTGGTCATTTTTCATACATGTGTGATGTATAATCATAAGATTGCAGTGGGTGCTCCTTCAGATTTGTCCGTACTGAGCTTTAATCTGCGCGAAAGGCGGTGTCATCCAAACAAAAATAAACACGGGTGCCATGTGCTTTGTGAATATTTTATTGCTTTTTAAGCAATACGCATGGAGTCCTCCGATAAGAATTCATACTGCGTGTGCTCTTGCTTCTCTGCGTCATAAGTCAGCATATGCATCACCTCGTCCTATCTGCTCGAGTTCTGTCTTTTCCACCTCATTTCATTCATTCATTCATTCATTCATCTTCTTCTGCTTTATCCCATCTTCCCTCGGGTCACGGGGAGCCTGTGCCTATCTCAGGCGTCTATGGGCATTAAGACAGGATACACCCTGGATGAAATGCCAACCCATCGCAGGACACACACACACACACACTCACACACACATTCATACACTAGGGACAATTTTTCAAGGTGCCAATCAACCTACCGTGCATGTTTTTGGACCAGGGAGGAAACCGGAGAACCCGGAGAAAAACCCCCTGAGGCACGGGGAGAACAAGCAAACTCCACACACACATGGCTGAGACGAGAATTGAACCCGGACCGTGGCGGTGTGAGGCGAACGTGCTAACCACTCAACCACCGTGCCCCTCCACCTAATTTCCAATGTGCACATAGGAAAAAAATTGTTGTGGTTGTTCTCTTATGTTTCGTTTTATTTATTTTATTATCTCCATACAGAGTCATCTTTTTTTTTTACGCCCTGTATCTCTTTTAAAAGCTAAGGAATTTGAATATAAAGCCAGCCTTAGGGTCTCCGCGATAGGATTAATATTTATGCATCAGCCCCTCGGGGGCCATAACAGAGAATACATTTGCCATTTATCACATCTTTTGGGGAACATTTTGTCTGGGCCTTAATTACAGAGCATTAACAATCTCACCGCTATTGTCCAATTGCGTGCGGAATGAAGATATTCGAAAGCGCGCGCGCATGTGTAGTGTGTGTGTGTGTGTGTGTGTGTGTGTGTGTGTGTGTGTGCGTGTGGTAAGTTGTATACTTTTTAAAGTGCATTAAAAACAATTAAACGCTCCCATTAGAAATCAGAGCGTTCTCCTCTTCATTACCGTAACGACGTGTAAACTCACACAACCAGAACTCAGCGGTTAACGCCACCATTGACATTTATACGCTGCGTAGGCATCTTGAAGAGGCGCAAAAACCGAAATAACAACAAAAAAAAATGGAAATTGCCTTCAGCTTGTAGTGGAGGAGAAAATTGGAGGAGGAAAAAAAAAAGTCCAAATATTCTAGGAAAGTATATTGTTATATTAAATTACATTAATTTAATCTAAACCCCCCTCCCTAAAAAAAAACAGCATATAATATTGAAAAAAAAAATGATTGCGGCACTATTTTTCAGTACATGCTTGGCTTAAGCAAAGCCAAACAGACCGGACTGTAATAGTAACTTAATAACGTTATTTTTTCCCCCTCTCTCTCTCTCTCTCTCTCGCTCTCGCTTTTTCTTGCAATTAAATTATTCGAGGCCTTCAGCGAAAGATCCCAGGATGTGACGATAAGCCACTGGCAAATGATGGCCTTCCCCTCAGCTACAGCACTTGATGGATTTTTCTCGCTTTCATTTTTCAAAACCAATTGATTGTTATCAGATAAAGATAAAGCACTCCGGTGACAGCCGAGAGATGCGGCATTGATGGAACAGCGAGACGACATTTTGTTTCATGTCTTTTTGGATTCATTTTTTCCACAACATCGTTTCGGAATTGACTGGTTACATTTTCAAATAGTAAAACTCTCCTTTATTCTGCTTTTCCCCCCCGAAGATAAACAAATACTAGCATTTATACCGGAATTGTATCGTGGATTAGGACACATACTAGAGCAAACGGGCCAAGTGTTCTTGTTCCTTTTTTTCATATGTTTTCCTTCCTCCTACACACACACACACACACACACAATCCTACAGAATTATTTCTGTAGGCTTTTTTTTGCTTGATCAGGTTCCACTTAAAGTATCCAATATACTGTAATAAACAAAACCCGGTCTCGATTGTTTTCACATTTCAACATGCAATGATCGAAATCTTTTCCACATTTAAAGAGCAAAAGTCATAACATATTTATAAAAACCTTTTATTGTGCTTATCATGAATAAGTATATTATTATAATAACTTATTCTGAATGTCTTCTGAAAGCACTTTGATTAAAGATTCTGTCATTGAGCACTTTATTAGGAACAGCTGCACTTTCTCGCAGCGCCGCCATCCATGAAAATTATAGACCGCATTTTCCCCATTATTATGACAATCCGATGCACAGTGTTTGACTTATCTTTATGATTGTATATGCCTTGATGCTGCGTGCTGATTGGCTGACGGAATCATTTCATGCACGAGCAGGTGCCGACGCTAATACTGTTATTATAGCGCTGCAAAACGCCGCTAATGATATTTGAATTCTTGCTAGCGCTTGTACAGTGTTGTGGAGTTACCATGTAATGGTGTTACGTCATTTAATTACAAAATAAACAGTAATCCATTACAGTCACAGAGGCGTGTAATTAAATTGTAGTTACTTTAGCAAAATGTTGAAGATTACAATGACCCCCGACTAACACCCCCCCCCAGACCCCACCCGCCCCCCCTGACCCAAACTAGCACCTAGCCCCCCCCCCCCCCCCACAACGGTTTACAAAACAATTTCGACCACCCCAAATTAACCCCAAAATTTGATTCTGAAGCAGCTCAGTTACGAAAATATACCCCACTTTTTCCGAGCGCCAACTAGTGGACAAATGAAAGTAATCAAATGTAATCAGTTACTTTTATAAAGTCATTGAAAAAATGACACTGCTTATTACATTTCGAATTGGGTCATTTGTAATCTGTAACCTATTACATTTCCAAAGTAACACTTCCCAACACTGTGCTTATACTTCCACTATTGCCAGAACATAAGTTTATAAAGTTTGTATGCAAACGCTTCATAAGGATGAGGAAATATACATCGGCACCGTCCCGGGCCAGGCTCTAAAAGCTCTAACGCCAGCCGCTATTACGCTTTAAACCTCTCAGTGCTGCATTTATCAGCACACCATGCTGCATTTCACAATGTGACTCACCAATGGAGGAGTTGTTTCGCTCGCATTTTCCGTTTGTCTCCTGGAAAAAAACGCATGGAGTCTATTTGAGCGGATAAAAAAAAGCCTTTCGCTCATCAGGGAGATTTAAAACAAGAGTTGGAGATTGAGCGAAGTAATCGGCTAATGGTGAATGTGGTCCTCCAAAACCCTTAGGGCCCTTTGAACGTATTTTCTAGATAGGTCTAAAGCGTTGTGTGGTGGGAAAAAAACAAACATTTAGTAACAAGATTTACACATTATACATTTACACATTTACAACATTTAGAAGACTTGTTTATCCAGAGCAAGGTACAAAAACATGCTTTTAGTGTCCATCTAAGTACATTTGAACTCTGGTATGATTGATTACAAACTTAAGCCTGGAAATCAAAATCTCCATGCTTTTTTGATTTCTAAAACAGTATTAATTATTATTTATTTTATTTTATTTATTTTAATTTGAAGTCTGGATTTGTTGTGGCTGTGCTTAAAAATGTAATTAATATAAACTTTATTCAAGTGATAAAAGATTTTTCAATTCTAACAGTAAACAAGAGTTTACTGTCTTACTTCTGTAAAGTTAACTTTAAAGTTTTTAAAGTATTTAGTTGGAAATATATATATATATATATAATTTTATTTGTAGAGCGCTTTTTACAATTTGTCATAATTTAAAACAACATTATTACTTCAAAACATTTCATCTTCGTGCTATATATATATATATATATATATATATGCTATATATATATATATATATATATACATATATATATATATATATATACACATGTTATAGGAGGTAGGAGGTGGTATCTCATTGGTTAAGGCCTTTGGACCAGAAGATCGGAAGATCTCAGGTTCAAACCCCACCATCACCAAGTTGCCGCTAGTGGGCCCTTGAGCAAGGCCCTCAACTCTCGATGGCTTAGTTGTAAGTCGCTCTAGATAATGGCGCCTGCCAAATGTGCTATAAATATAAATGTAAATGTTATACACATGTTATTTGAATATATTTCGACAACAGGGATGAATTTTACCCTGAAATGCTATAAATTGCAATAAAATAATATAACGATGAGAAATAATTATAAGTGTAACCCTGAATGGTGTCTGCTATCATTCCATTGTTTTATCTCAGTATCACATGCACATAACTGGTTTAAGTTACAGACCAACATTGCCGTAGCCTCTTTTAAGCTGGACTACTTTTTGTTTTTTTTTCCCTCATTGCATTTCAGCAACTACTTTGGAAAGGGGCTGTATTGACTGATTTTCCTAATGATGCTCCTCCGGGAGACTGAAGCACCGCTAAAAGGTGGACACTTTACAACAGGCTCTGTGGGGTTTTTTTTGTTTTTTTTAGGTTCATTAAAATAACTTAGGACCTTCTCCAAGCTGAAGAACAAGAAGAAACTGTAATTTGTCAAAGATTTAGCTCCTCTGTGTCATTAATTTCCATACAGTCCAACGCTCCCTAATGATTTATGTGCTCCTCAAAAAGGCACACTAGAGGTTATAAATGATTGCATCCTTTGGGAAGAATGAGGGGGGAAATTGTTCGGAATAAGAGCCGATGTCATCATCGCGGAGATAAGTACGGCCGGCTTCCGACTTGAAGTTGACGGACAAATATGTCCTCATTGGTTAAAATCGGTAATCGCGAACACGTGCGCGGCCCGTCCTGCCAACTGCAATGGGCAAAATGCTGATCGGACACTAAAATACATCTGATGTCTATTAAAACTGGTTTCACTGCATCAGCTGCATTATGGGGATAGTGCTGAAGTCATTATACACACAGCTGATGATGTCTTACAGTCTTACCTTTCTGACGGTATGGAGAAATATCCTATCACACGACTTCTGGGAATCATGACGATTCATTCATTCATTCATCTTCTACCGCTTTATCCGATCCGATCACGGGGAGTCTGTGCCTATCTCAGGCGTCTATGGGCATTAAGGCAGGATACACCCTGGATGGAAAGCCAACCCATCGCAGGGCACACACACACACACACACACACACACACACACACACACACACTCACACACACACACATTCATACACTAGGGACAATATTTCCAAGGTGCCAATCAACCTACCGTGCATGTTTTTGGACCAGGGGAGGAAACTGGAGAACCCGGAGAAAAACCCCCTGAGGCACGGGGAGAACATGCAAATCAGGATCGGGGTTTGATTCCCATCTCGGCCATGTGTGTGTGGAGTTTGTATGTTCTCCCCGTGCCTCAGGGGTTTTTTCTCCGGGTTCTCCGGTTTCTTCCCGGTCCAAAAACATGCAAAGTAGGTTGATACGCACCTTGGAAAATTGTCCCTATTGTATAGTGTATGAATGTGTGTGTGTGTGTGTGTGTGCCCTTGGGTTGGCATTCCATCCAGGGTGTATCCTGCCTTAATGCCTATAGACGCCTGAGATAGGCACAGACTCCCCGTGACCTGAGGGAAGATCTGATAAAGCGGTAGAAGATGAATGAATGAATGAATGAAATGCATCCATTGTATTGTGCAGATAGAAAACAAACACAGAGTTGTTTCGGTTTAAAGCTTTTTGCAGCGTTTTGTTCTTCGGCTCATTACTCGCAGGACTGTCCTGATTAACTCTCAGGGTGTAACTGAGATTGCGTTGCTAAAAAAAAAAGAAAACGCAGTACGTATACGCGCTCTGTATTTGCCCCGTACCCGGCAATCTCATAGCGTCTTGTCTGAGAGGCAGCCTTCACTTCCTCTTCATCTGTTCTGTGTGAAGACAGAACGGAAGTGTAATATCACACACTCGCGAACACACTCGGGAACTGAAGTATGATGTGCCAGCTTCTTTCAGACATGGCTTTTCAAACAAGACACTAATGTCTACAGTCAGTGGTTTAGTAAATCAAAGCAATAGACATAAATAGATTTTTTTTTCCTTGTACATTTTTTTCCATTTTGTTTACTCGAAACTACGCTTTACTTTACGACTCAATGCAAATTTGGATGTAGAATTATTATTCTTTATTTATTCTGCTTTGTAATACCTAACAACTGGCACAATTCGTATAAACATGAGCAGTGTTTTGCGAAGGTTACTTTGGAAATGTAATTAGAAATTAGAAATGGCGCTATTCAAAATAGAGTAACTTTTCAATTACTTTATACACGCGATTACATTCGATTACATCATTTGTCCACTAGGTGGCACTTTAAGTTAACATTCTAACTTCCGATTTTCCGAGACGAAACTGCGTCACTGGGTGGGGGTGGTTGTTTTGGGGGGCTTTGTGTAGTGTGGCAGGTGCAATTTTTTTCCAGCAAGAGGGAAGGGAGGGGGTTTGTGGTAGATGCTTGTTACACTTCGCAAATATTTTCCGCTCATGTTACTCCCTGCGCATACTCCGAGACTGAGAGCGCCAATGCCTAAAAGCTTATTTCCCGGGGTCACACATGTCCCCTCTGGCATTGCGCCGCACCTCACTATATGAGAACCACTGCAATATAAATCACCGATTCGACATGAACCCTATTTGTAATCTTCAACATTTTCATAAGTAGCTATAATTTAATTATACTTTAATTTAAATATCATTTTTTTCTCATTAACTGTTACATTTATTTTGTAATTAAATTAAGTAACGCCTAGTTACACGTAACTAGTTCCTCCGCAACACTGCACATGGCACACAATATATCACACAGACCTGGCATCGCCTATTAAACTCATGTCTTATATCGCTCTAATTCTAACTAGCTAATTGTCTAATATAGTAATTTTAATATAGTTTTTATTTTGCATTCCGCCGTGCAACGACTGCTCTGGCTATTAAGAAATCTTTTATAAACTGTCAACTTTTTAGCTGTAAAAACCATGTTTAGTTCATTTTTTTTCTGCTCAAGGAAAATGACCTTGCATTAAGCCGTCTGTGTGCTGGCCTTCGTGAACTTTCTTTAGTCAGTAGCCTTTCATCACTCTATGCCATTTCCAACATTTATATCTGGGCTTTTGCACATATTTTGGATCATGAATCAAAGTCGAGCAGAAAACACAAGTAACACTGACATAGCAAACAGCGCACAAGGTGTCATGAGAACACCGACCTCCTCATTATTATTCAAAAACAGAGTCGTTATTTCATTTTTTGGACGATGTAGACGTTCAGCCACCCCACTGTGAGCCATACGTACGCAAATGCACGTAAGCAGGAATATCATACATTACATACAATATCATTTATTCAAATGAATCTGATATATATATATATATATATATATATATATAAATATGTTGAATAAAATCAAAGAAAAGATCATCAAAGATCATGGAACAAAATCATTCGAAGTTTAATGCGAGGAGCTTGAAATGAGATCTGTCCAAATTAGCGCGTTAATAGTGCGTTAACACAATTTTATTTTAATGGCACTCGATAATATTAACGAGCAATTAATGCACGGCGCATTTTTTTTATCAAAATATAAACAAACAAAAATAAATAAATAGAATAATAAGAAAGGGAAAATTTATTCACACAATACGCATTTATTCATGATGTCCTTTATTTTCTCGATTAAAGAAAATAAAATTGTATATCCACAAACAAACTCTGTCCGGATGATTTGCATAATTTAAAACAGCATTCATGATATATATATATATATATATATATATATATATATATATATATATATATATATATATATATATATAGGTATATATATATCCATGATTCATTCATTTCATTCATCTTCTACCGCTTTATCCGATCTTCCCTCGGGTCACGGGGTTCTGTGTCTATCTCAGGCGTCTATGGGCATTAAGGCAGGATTACACCCTGGATGGAATGCCAACCCATCGCAGGCACACACACATTCACGCACACACACATTCATACACTAGGGACAATTTTCCAAGGTGCCAATCAACCAACCTACCGTGCATGTTTTTGGACCGTTTGCGATGGGGGAAATTCCGGAGAACCCGGGGTAAAAAACCCCCCTGAGGCACAGGGGGAGAACATGCAAACTCCACACACACATTCCCGAGACGGGAATCGAACCCGGATCCTGGCGGTGTGAGGCGAACGTGCTAACCACTACGCCACCGTGCCCCACTAATATGATATATATATATATATATATATATATCTATATATATATATATATATATATATATATATATATATATATATATATATATAATGATTAGGGTATTAAAACTTTGAAATTGAAGGTACATTTTGGCAATTAAGTTGCGATTAATCACTAGTTAACGCATGAGAATCATACGATTAATCACAATTAAATATTTGAATCAAGTTCTACTTCAAATAGGCTTCAGTAAAATTGCATTCGGTCTCCTTGTAGCGTAAAATGCAACTTTATTTACGATTCTTTATACATCCCAGTATTTTTTTCCACCAATATGTCCACATGTGGAAAAGTATATAAGTAAGTCGTCCAAAGCTTAAGGGGTATGCATAAGGGATACACACAACAGAGCAGTTTCCCAAAATAACAAGCATATAAAGAAAATAAAGTGCACCAACTGAGGCCTGTAAATAGGCGACGGCTACAGAATAAAAAAAATAAAAAATAAAAAATCATTAACTGCGCTGTTCAAAACACATCAACAATTTAGACGAGTTGGAGTTACACATAAAGGTTTTTCCTTAAACCACAGACATTTTCCAATCTATAATAATAAGCCTTTATGTTTAATATAAATGATTTTTTTTGTATTTAATTTACTGTTGGGAAACATCTGCAAGACTGCATCTGCAATTGTTTCTTTTCTTTTTTTTCTTTTTTTTTTGCACATTATTGTAGTTAAAGTGGAAAACATGCCGTTACAAAGTGCTGACACTGGACAAACCTGTGATTTTCATTACAACTGGCACTGTTGTCAGAGCCCAGCTGTTATAGAAAATTAATCTTCTGACAAGTCAGATTTGAGAATTCAACATTGCTTTCGGTGTAATACTTTATCACGCGGATAAAACTTGGGGAATTGAGGAGTGGCGTTCATTATAAACAAGCTATATGTGCTGGTACTCTGGAGACAAAGAGGTGGACTTAATAGTCAGCAGCGTGGTCATGACTCGCTCCATCTTCCTGAACCGCGGTACCCGCAGTAATATCAGGGCTGCTTTTAAAAGCAGTGCGCAAATGGGAATGTGAGATTTGAGACTTCCATACTCCGAGGGAAAAGGTCACGGTATAATCTCTTTATACAGCGCTGCTCTGGGACGAGCTGTTTCTGTGTCAGGTTATGAGAATGGTTACGTATGATAAATCAGTATTATCATTTCGCACATTCCCCGGCATTGGACCTTAGTCTCGTTGCATTGAGCTCTTTTGATGAGTGCTGATTTCGATCTGTTTAACAGGGACCGTGTCGACCGCTGCCATTACTGCGACGTCATATTTTTAAAAGTTTTCCGTGACTATTTATGATCGTAAATAAAGCTACGCTTTCCTTTGAGGATTCCGGTTTCCTCGCCGAGTCCAAAGACATTGTACAACCCGACGACACTCTATAGTATGTTTGTGTTCAATGCAGTTATTATTTATTTTGATTTATTTATCTATTTTGATTTGTACAGCACTTTTAACAGTGGACTTTGCAGCGTTAACGAGGTAAAGAGATTATAGACGTCGTATAAAAGAAGAGGTTTAGTGCCTATTTGTTTCTTAAATTTACTCCTGTGTGCCCTGGTAGGAGTTGGAAACCCATCCATGGTGCGCTTGTGCCATTAATGACCTGCAATAGACCCGCCTGTGAAAGGAAATTAATATTGAAGATTGGGAAGATAGATAAATAAATAAATAAATAAATAAATAAATAGCACACATTCATTCTGAGGATTTGCAGAAATTCTAATTCTTATATATATATATATATATATATATATATATATATATATATATATATATATATATATATATATATTCCTAAATAAAGACCCCCATTGTCCATATTTAGTTTTTGAACATAACCCATCTATTTAATAGTTATTTTTAATTTTGATTTTAATTCATGTAAATAGATTTTATATAAATAGAATCCCTACTACTTTTTTGTTCTAAATTTGATCACCAAAAACATGTTTTTAGGCTTGTTGAGGATTGGATTCAATTGAAATGATCAGTTAAATAGGCTAATATCCCGAACGCTTTCATTTCTTTTCCGTTTCCCATTGCTATGTTGTGCGAATATTGCATTACATGCAACGTTATAAAGGAATCATAGGGCACTTTGATCCGAAATCCGAAAAAGCAATTTATCAGGGGAAAATGTTGCACTTCATTTATCCCTTTTAGCTGAAAAAACATAAATTCCATCCACCGTTGTCCGTATTTGGTTTGTGAACATAATCCTATGTTCAACTATTCAAATATTAGCCTGATTTTAATTTACATAAATAGATTTTTACTACTTTTTCCATTCCAAATTTGATCAGCAAACTTGTTTTTGGGGTTGTCGAGGTGTGGATTCAAGTCGGCTTCATTTCAACAATATACAGTGAAGTATACAGGACATTTACATTTACATTTGCGGCATTTGGCAGACGCCCTTATCCAGAGCGACCTACAACTGAGCAATTGAGGGTTAAGGGCCTTGCTCAAGGGCCCACTAGTGGTAGCTTGGTGGTTGTGGGGTTTAAACCTGTGATCTTCTGGTCCCGAGGAACCTTAACACTAAGACACCACCTCCCTTCAGTACATTTAACATTAACACTTAACATTTACTGTACCAAGGGGCACGGTGGCTTAGTGGTTAGCACGTTCGCCTCACACCGCCAGGGTCCGGGTTCGATTTCCGTCTCGGCCATGTGTGTGTGGAGTTTGCATGTTCTCCCTGTGCCTCAGGGGGTTTTTCTCCGGGTTCTCCGGTTTCCTCCACGGTCCAAAAACATGCACGGTAGGTTGATTGGCACCTTGGAAAATTGTCCATAGTGTGTGAATGCGTGTGTGAGTGTGTTTGTGTGTGTGTGTGTGTGTGTGTGTGTGTGTGTGTGTGTGTGTGTGTGTGTGTGTGCCCTGCGATGGGTTGGCATTCCATCCAGGGTGTATCCTGCCTTAATGTCCATAGACACCTGAGATAGGCACAGGCTCCTCGTGACCCGAGGGAAGATCGGATAAAGCTATAGAAGATATCGGATAGAAGATGAATGAATGAATGAATTTACTGTACCACATTTACCCACTACCACAGATAACATATATATATATTACATGTATATACATGTGTATACATTATACATGTGTAGAAAAACAGAAGGAATTGTGCACATTGTGCAAAAATGGATTCGTTTCTATGCAATGAAAATGAATAATAAAATATTTTAATAGAAAACAACTGAAATGATCAATTCCATTTCAATTTCAATGACCAGTCAAAATGGCTAATATCCCTTTACGCCACTTTAATTTCATTTCTTCATTTATTTTCAGTTTCCCATTGAAGTCTTGTGAGAATATTGCATTATATGCGACATTATAAAGGAATCGTGGGCCACTTTGAGATGCAAGTTTTCCTTTTACAGTTCTTTGGGAAAATGCCGCACGTCATTTATCCCACCTGTCGTGTGTCATGCGCGTTTCCTTTATAATTCTGAACTGGATAGAAAGGGTTCGAAACTAATGCCGCTTTATCCGCGCTTACCATCAAATAGTTCCCGATGGAAACAAAAGTCGCAAGTCACACCGAACGCATGCGGAAATTATGTGAGAAACTGACACCAAGTACACAGAAAGCAGTCGGTTTGAAAGTCGACATTAATAAACCGATGCTCTTTGGTCCTTGGGATCCTACAGGAGAGCTCGGGCTCGCATGATAAACTCGTTCTGTTTCCTCGCGCTTCTTTTCTTTGCACAGAATGTGTGGCATGTTTACAAAAATGTGGCAAACCCACAGAAAAAAAAGGGAAAAAAAAGAAAAAAAAAAAGAAAAAAACGCAAAAAAAAAAAAAAAAAAAAAAAAAAAGAAAAAAACGCAAAAATGATGAAAGGAAGCAGTTTTATAAACAGATTCGGCAAGCTCATCATTTTTCAGACCAAAGCGTGGTTCCCAGCAGCAGCCATCAGTTAATCTATTTGGTATACACCACAGTGGTGACATATTCACCCATTACTCAGGCAGCTCTTGGAGTAGGGGGGGTAAAAAAAAATAAAATAAAAAAATAGGTATAAAGTAGTATGCTTCTGTGTGAACTGTGCTAAATTTCAACCTTTCATCCCTGTTGGTGACATGTGATTAACTAGAACACACACTTTCCTCCCACCCACAAGCCATAGTCAGCATGGGTAATACATTTTCCCTTTTCTTTTTTTTTTTCTTTTTTTTCTCTTCCCCCTGCTTTCTCTTACACCACAATAGTCTAGCGGAGGTCATATCAGACGTTTTTTCTAGCAACACTGACAAACTCTGTACACTTTCTCATGTAAAGACAAGGTGGATCTTTATTCGGGGACATTGTTTGTAGGGTTATTATTATTATCTCTTATAAATACAACTAATACATAATATCAAACTGCAAATTTGGTGAATGCGTGTTTGGATTTTTAAAGATGGAAACAAAGGAAGTATTGTATTTTCTGGCTTTTTAATGTCTATAATAATATATATATATATATATATATATATATATATATATATATATATATATATATATATATATATATATATATATATATAGGGGGCACGGTGGCTTAGTGGTTAGCACGTTCGCCTCACACCTGCCAGGGTCCGGGTTCGATTCCCGTCTCGGCCATGTGTGTGTGGAGTTTGCATGTTCTCCCCGTGCCTCAGGGGGTTTTTCTCCGGGTTCTCCGGTTTCCCCCGGTCCAAAAACATGCAAGGTAGGTTGATTGGCACCTTGGAAAATTGTCCCATAGTGTGTGAATGTGTGTGAATGAATGTGAGATGTGTGTGTGTGTGTGTGTGTGTGTCCTGTGATGGGTTGGCATTCCATCCAGGGTGTATCCTGCCTTAATGCCCATAGACGCCTGAGATAGGCACAGGCTCCCCGTGACCCGAGGGAAGATCGGATATAAAGCGGTAGGGTAGAAGATGAATGAATGAATATATATATATATATATATATATATATATATATATATATATATATATATATATATATATATATATATATTAATGTCAATATATCTATTATTATCTAATAGATTTATATTGTCCATATTGCATATATGCAATATGGAAAAAGTTTGTGCACCCTTGATTTGTATGTGCTTTTTGAAAATTTCACATGTGTGTGAAATGTGTGTGTGTGTGTGTGTGTGTGTGTGTGTGTGTGTGTGTGTGTGTGTGTGTGTGTGTGTGTGTATTGGTAACATCGGTTTTTTATTGATTTTTCCAGCACATTTCCCAACGCAGACCAATAAATACCCACAGGCGTGTCCATACTACCCATTAATCCAGGAAATTATAGGTAATTTAAACAGAAATAAATGTATTAATTCATTAATTAGTAAGTTAGTTAATTAATTAATTAAAAAAAGTAAATATCATCAATAATAATAATAATAATAATAATAATAATAATAATAATATAAGTATTATTATTATTATTATTATTATTATTATTATAAAAACCTGTAAAGTAAAAAACATTCAAAGGGAGAAAATATTTGATATTGATGTATAAAACTAAAAACTTTTGGTAAGTTTTTATTTTTATTACCTCGACATCTAAAACATCTCTTTTTTTTATACAACGAATAACCTCCACCAAACTTGGATTTCAGATGCGGGGCGTAACTTCCGAAATGATCTCATTAACCGGGAACATTAATTTGTTTCGAGATGTATTTGGATGGGTCTCTTTCAAACCCCTGCAGCTTCATCTTTAACGGACAAATTATCCGTTCCGAGACACAAAGTGATCATAAGATCAATAACATGCAGCGTTTTAATTGCTTCTTCTCATAAAGGCCTGTGAATGGATAAAGTCTTTAACGAATGAATATCATTTTACGATTGAAAAAAGGAAGAAAAAAAAAGCAGAGAACGCGGCAAACAGAAAACGAATAAAGACAGCCGATGGCTCTTAGAAAAACAAGCGAATAGAAAATGTTTTTTTTTCTTTCCCACACCACCATAAACTATATATAAACATGCAAAGTATATAGTAGGAGATCAGTTCCAGCTGATTTGCATTCCAGGAATGTAAACCTCTGGGTGTAAAAGAAAAAAATTCTAGTGTGTGAATAAATCTCCTGTTCTATGATGCACGATCCTGATTCAGTGTTTAGGCATGTGAAGTGGTCACGGCACGACTTGTATAAGGTCAAGAAGCGTGTGCCTAGAACTATGCGTCCGGTCCACTTCTACTCCTCTAAATAAACCAATTTCTGCTCCTAATAACTAGCGTTGACACTGACTGTAGATAAACTGTTGTGGCATTGGGATGAAATGAGTCCTGCATTAATTTCATTAATTATATATTTTAGGGGCATTTGTTTTATAACATATTTCTAGCTACAGAATGCTGCATGCAGATATTTGAGACATTTCTTTTTTCGTCTCGATTAAAAGATTGTGAACAAACTGCACCCATATACCTCCAGCTTATGAGAGTAACCCAAATAACTTTATACATATATGCTTTATGTATATAGCGTAATATTAAAGTGGGCTTAATAATCAATTTGGACACAGTTTAAAGGTTGTGGTTCAATTTCGATGAAAGCAGCTCGGAATATACTGTAACTAAAGCCTTCAACAAATCACTGTTGTCATATTGATGTATTGTGTGAGACGTAGGACTGACTCAAATATTTCATAGCGATTAATTAGTTCATTTGTTTTCATTGTACCCTAAATGAATATGTTTCTACTGTAACAGATGTAACAGATGTTCTACTGTAACAGTTTAATTATATACATTTCTCTCAAAATCTTTCCCTTTAATAAAAATGATTGATTATTTCATATTTATTTTACTCTGGAAATGATTCTTTTAATATTAATTTCTTGTTCATTTGTGTTTACTGGTGGTTTAATTGTAAAATATGGGACGTGGCTCCTTTAAGAATTCTGTTCCGGTTGTTTTTCCATATAACTGGTGATTCGTTTAGCTTATACGGAAGCGCACTGCACTCACAAAAATGCGCTTTATTGCGTAATACGGATTTGGGAATACAATGCGCTTGCGTAAGGTTCCATACGGTAATATACGCTAATATAGTGAGGAGATCATACCTGTTGTGAATGCGCAGCTAGGGGGCGTAATACGGGGGAAATTTAGGAAGCGTGAGTGGATGCACTGAAATTTCTTTATTCATTTGTTGTTCGGGTTTCGTTCATTCGCCGTCACAATGTAGAGTGAAGGAGCAGATCACTCACATTATAATGCACGCTTCGTTAATCACGCGTTAATAGCATTAGTGCCGTTAAAGTGAATTTGCGTTGATGCGTCAATAACGTTAGCTTTGACAGCCCTAGTAAGAAGACGTTTTGGGTACATTTATTTACAGAGTCTCCAGTGTCTTGCAGATGTTTCACAGCAGGAAACTAAACCATCATTAAAAAAAAATATATATATATATATATAATATATATATATATATATATATATATATATATATATATATATATATATATGTGTGTGTGGTGTGTGTGTGTGTGTGTGTGTGTGTGTGTGTGTTGTGTCCTTATTTAACAAAATTGTGGGGACTATTTGCTTCAGCATGAAAGGAAATGAAACATGTATTGGAAAATAATCAACTTCAGGCAGGTAACACATCACACCACCCGCTCGTCGATTTCCCTGTAACAGCATGCCCTGTCGCATTTTCTTCCGTCCTTAATGCAATAATGCTTTTCGGCTTTCGGATCACACGGCGTCTACGAGCTAAAAATCAACCCCGCCGCTTGTTTATTCACCGCTCGCTGTCCAAATGGTAGCGCATGGCCGTTTTAAATTCCCCCACAAAACCATTCCTGCCTCCCACAGGTGTCAGCTAGCACTTGCTCCCGATGAGCTTCCGTGCGGCTAGCCCGATGCCGCTCCAGAAAAGAAGAGCCCGTATCGATCTGCGGCTCGGGCTAAATAAATATATAACTGGGCTGGAGGGAGTGCTGTCTGGAGTCAAAAAACTCCTGCCCTTGACAATAATGCAAAGAGGGAGAAGCAAGACTGAGCAACAGAGTGAGTGAGGGAGAAAAAGCAGAGGGAAAGGTTCTGCATTGTTGATCCAGAATGACATTGATAGACAGCAGCTGAAGGGAAGCTGATAGCCATGTTTGGGCCTGCTGCTGCCTTAAAGGACGGACGTGACTGACGATCATAGGTCGGTGAAGTGTGACCGCAAGTCTGCCGAAGGGAAGGGAAAAAAAAGAAGAAAAAAAAAAGGCCCAAGTGGTCACACTGTGCAGGACGGAGAGAAACTTTTCTTCAACAGACACAGCCGGACTCATCAATGCCTTATTCCACTGTATGTCCTTTTCAAAAGCATGGACTGAGATTTACTGATTGTTTATTTATTTATTTATTTATTTATTTAGATTTCTAGTGACAGATTCCAATATTTGCTGGATTCCAATATTTGAGAGATTTGTTTTTTCGGGTCACGGGGAGTCTGTGCTTATCTCAGGCGTCTATGGGCATTAAGGCAGGATACACCCTGGATGGAATGCAAACTGATTGCAGGGCACACACACACACACACACACACACACACACACACACACACACACTCTCACAATCACACACACCTTCATACACTAGAGACAATTTTCCAAGGTGCCAATCAACCTACTGTGCATGTTTTTGGACCGGGAAGAAACCGGAGAACCCGGAGAAAAAACCCTGAGGCACGGGGAGAACATGCATATATCCACACACATATGGTGGAGGAGGGAATTGAACCCCGACCCTGGAGGTGTGAGGCGAACGTGCTAACCACTAAACCACCGTGTCCCCCTGACTGAGATTTCCTGATGATGTTATTTATTTATTTGTTTTTATTTGTTTATTTATATTTCTAGTGACAGAATGCTGGATTCCGATATTTGACAGAAAGGTTTTTCCGTTTCTAATTAAAATATTGTTAACAAATGATTAAATGTAAGCTCTCAGAACATATTTTTTCATGGTTATGAGAATAACCTAAATAACATAAATAAACAAACAAGGACACATATTGCACACACTGACACTTTAACCCTGCCATAACTGCCACATGCCATACCATCCATTATCCATTATACTTTTAATTCTTATCCTATTTCTTTACACAAATTATATAATTTTATTGTATTATTTCCATTTATTTATTACAAATGTCTGCGCTATTTCTTTTTTCTTTTATGTTTACATGTCGGACGGTCGTAAGAAGCATTTCACTACATGTCGTAAAATGTATTCGTAAAATAACTTAGAAATAAAAGAAAAAAAAAGAAGGCAGACAAAACGGGACGGAGAGAAACCTTTTCTTCAAGCCGGACTCATCAATCCTTTATTTCACTATATGTCCTTTAAAAGCACAGACCAATTGGCAAAAAAAGAAGTTTAAAAGCACAGACAGAGATTTCCTGATTGTTTATTTATTTATTTGTTTGTTTTTTTACTTATTATATATATATATATATATATATATAAGAGGCACGGTGGCGTAGTGGTTAGCACATTCGCCTCACACCGCCAGGATCCGGGTTCAATTCCCGTCTCGGTCATTCATGTGTGTGTGGAGTTTGCATGTTCTCCCCGTGCCTCAAGGAGGTTTTTTTTCTCCGGGTTCTCTGGTTTCCTCCCGGTCCAAAAACATGCACGGTAGGTTGATTGGCACCTTGTGGAAAATTGTCCCTAGTGTATGAATGAATGTGTGTGTGAATGTGTGTGTGTGTGTGCCATGCGATGGGTTGGCATTCCATCCAGGGTGTATCCTGCCTTAATGCCCATAGACACCTGAGATAGGCACAGGCTCCCCGTGACCCGAGTGTGAACATCGGATAAAGCGGTAGAAGATGAATGAATGAATGAATGATATATATATATATATATATATATATATATATATATAATATATATAACTAAAGAATGCTGGATGGATTCTGATATTTGAGAGATTTTTTTTTTTTTCATTTTGATTAAAGGATTGCAAATGATTAACTGTGTAAATAACATGCATAAATAAAAAAAAAAGGAAGACAAAAAGAAAGTGATCATACAGTGCGGGACGGAGAGAATCTTTTCTTTAGCTGGACCTTATTTCACTCTATGCCCTTTTTAAAAGCCTGGCCAGAGATTTTATTTCATCTGGTTTCATCTGCAATTTTTTTTTAATTTTATTAAAAAAAATATAATAAATAAATAAATATTTATTATAAAAAATATTTATTATATTAAATATTGTAAAAAATAAAATAATTATTTACAGTGCCTTGTCCAGGTGTTTGGACCAGAAGTTAAACAAACGGCCTGAATGCAGTGAATAAAAGCAGCAAGTCAGGATTAGGAGCGTGAAATGCAACGTGGGCCCAAGCGTCACTCCGTTATCTATCAGCTAAAATTACAAACCTTATGTCAGGCCGCCATATACCACAAGACAGCCACAGTCGCTAACATTCTCAGCTTACCGCCTGAGCACTGACGTAGACAACCTATAATTTCTGCTCTTTTTTTTCTTTCTTTCTTTCTTTTTTTTTTCTTTCACCTTCAACACCTTAAAGCAGCCATCAAAAATCTTTTGTAATAATTGTCATTACAAGTAAAAGGGGTTTCAGTGGTTCAAGAGATTTTGAAAAGTGCATTTTGGGAAAATGCATTTTTAATTGCGTCGAAAGCACTCCTGAATACAGTCTAACCCTAAATTGTTAAATCCTTCTAAAAAAAAAATTTAAATCCGTCCCGTCTGCCGTGTATAACCTTTTACTTATGCTAGAGTGGATCTATTTTTTGTGTGTGTCCATTTGTCATTGCAGTACTTTTTAAGTTTATTCTTTGGTTTGCTCTTTGGGGGTGGATTACACCGTGATAATTGTGACATCGCTGTTAAGTATTTATTGCGGGGCGTGTGTTTGTCAACAAACGAATGCTAAACACGTTTGCGATTAACGAGGTACTGGCCTTCTTTTGGCTTCGTCTGGTCAAGACGGAACGAGCCAGAGCCTGTTAAAAGGGAAAGGCGAATGAACACGCTGAGTGTGAGGTGGGAATACACACTGGAGCGGACACCAGACTACACACACATTCACACTTTGAGGGAATTTAGCACTTTCCAGTTTACCAACCTTAGTGGCAGCTGATGTAGTGCATGTTTACTGTAAATTCACTCCGAAGATGAGCCGTGTGAGTTTTTGAGGTCAAATTCATTCATGTCTGTTATTATGAATCACAGGAGATCAAATCGATTCAAAAGATTTAATCGTGATTAATCGTACATTATGCATATATGTTTCTAATACTGTAACTAACTGTAATAGATGATATAATTATATACATTTCTTTCAAAATCTCTCCCTTTAATAATATTGATTGATTATTTCATATTTATTTTACTCTTATTCTTTTAATATTAATTTCTTATTAATTTCAATGTTATTTTGTTTACTGGTGGTTTGAAGTGTAAAATATGGGACGTGGCTCCTTTAAGAATTGTGTTCCGGTTGTTTTTCCATATAAACTGGTGATACGGTGTTTAGGTTATACGGAAGCGCATTGCGTTCTCAAAAGACAAATGCGCTTTACATGTCGGACGGTCGTAATAAGCATTTCACTGCATGTTGTAAAATGTATGTGTAGAATATCTTAATAATAGATTAAATAAAAGAAAAAAAAGGAAAAAAAGAAGGCAGACAAAAAGAAAAAGGTCACACTGTGCAGGACGGATTTGCGATGCGCTTGCGTAAGGTTCCATACGGTAATATACGCTAATATAGTGAGGAGATCGTACCTGTTGTGAATGCGCAGCTAGTAGGTGTAATTCAGGGGAAATTTAGGAAGCGTGAGTGGATGCACTGAAGTTATTCATTTCTTCTTTTTTCGTTCATT
>JACRUU010000005.1:5439654-5599654 GCA_030449085.1 Kryptopterus vitreolus | reverse complement strand
ACTCTGTACATCCCACAAGGAATAACAATTGTAAGGTCAGACATGATTTCTTTTCTTTATTTCTTGTTTTTTTTTTTCCTTTTTGCACATTTCACGACAAAAAAAGAAAAGAAAAGAAAAGTGACATGGTTTCATCAGTTTTCCCTCTACATTTGGTCTAGTAATTCCAGCCAAAAACGTTCACATGTAACAAAAGAGAGCACCTTCTGTGTTTTACACTCCATTGTGGGTGGATGAAATAATGTTAGAGAATCAGTCCTGAGAGCGATAAAGATGAGTGCGAGAGAGAGAGAGAGAGAGAGAGAGAGAGAGAGAGAGAGAGAGAGAGAGAGAGAGAGAGAGAGAGAGAGAGCGTGCACACACACGAATATGTCTAAGTGTATTTGTAGGGTGAATAATTTGCCCCTCTTGGTGTGTGATGCGTGTAAGCAATATGTAGCAGGATGTGAATCAAAGCCTTCCTCCTTAGTCTGCCTTCCTCATCACAGCAGGTGAATCTCCTGTCTGCCGCGCACAAAGTTGCCGAGCTGCTGGAGCTCGGAGTTAGCGGGGAAGAAAGAATTAACAAAAGCCGTCCTATCATTCTGTTGTTGTGTCTAAAAGCCACATTGTTCGCTCCTGTGCCTGAAATGTTCCCTGTAATGAACCACATTAGCTAAGATCATAAGACTCTTGCTGGGGAGCATGTGCAAAACAGCGTCTGGCAAGGCAGGAAACCAAGAAACAGCTTTTCTTTTTTATCCTCTCGGACACTCTGGCGGCTCCCCGGATTTTGGGAACAACTTTGTTCCGTAACTTTTGACGAATGTGAATTCTTTGATAAAAAAAGAAATCCCTTTTAAAAAATATATACACCGCTCTGTATGGCTTCTGTCCAATTAAAAACAAAAAATGCAATGTAACAAGCAAGGATCATATCATAATTATAGTGCAATCAAGTTGTCAATCACACATGGCATTGCATCATCAGCGCTCTTGCTGGCGGAAAACAGCCGACTTTGTTGTGAAGTGTTTCGGAGTCGTGGGGGATAATTGGATGAAGTAAGGGTTTATTTCAGGATTGATATTCTGTAGGGTTTCTGGATTTCGTTGCACCTCACAACAAATAGATTCTATAACGAATGGAGATTTAAGGACACCCGGGTCGAGGCGCCTTGTTGAGTGAGATGCCTTTCAAGGTTCCTTCCTCGCGCACCATCTCAAAGGAGTGTTTCCTTTGCCTTCGTATGTGCCACTGACTTTCTCGTTAGGGATCAGTTTAAAATGATAAGGAACAAACTTGTAGACACTAAACATGTATGTTCGTTTAGACAACTTTGGAGATAATATCCATGGTAGAAAGTATACAAAGAGAGGTATTTGTGGAGGTATCTTGGGCCAGGATGATCACTTTTTTTGAAAATGATCACTATGCAACAGAGATAATATATATATATATATATATATATATATATATATATATATATATATATATATTAGGGATGTTAATCATATGTTTGCCATGAGTTAACTCATGATTAAACGCACAGTAATCATGTTTTCAATGTATGTTATGATGTTATAATTCTAAACATTTCTTTCAAAATCTCCCCCTTTATTTTTAAATGTGATTATTACACATTTATTTTACTCTGGAAATTATTCTTTTAATATTAATTTCAATTAATATAATTTCAATATCAATTTAAGTTGGTGGTTGTTTTAATAGTAAAATATGGGACGTGGCTCCTTTAAGAATTGTGTTCCGGTTGCTTTTCCATATAAACTGGTGATACATTTAGGTTATACGGAAGCGCATTGCATTCACAAAAAAATTATTGCGTAATACGGATTTGGGAATGTGATGTGCTTGCGTAAGGTTCCATGCGGTAATATGCGCTAATATAGTGAGGAGATCGTACCTGTTGTAGGTTTAATTCTGGGAAATGTAGGAAGCGTGAGTGGATGCAATGAAGTTTCTTTATTCGTTTCTTCTTTGTTGTCTGGGTTTCCTTCATTCGCCAACATAGCTAACACGCTGCGTGAATCGCAGGTTGATAAAATTTGTGAATTAATGCGATTAAAATTACCATTAAAGTGAAGGCTTTAATAACGTGTTAACTTTGACGGGTCTAATTTATAGAAACTATCTAGACTAATACATTTATTTATTCTTCCTTCGGCTTCTTCCGTTCTCCCGGCGTCGCCACATAGGATGCTCCAAATATTAGATTTGGCGCTTGTTGTTTTTTTTTACCCTTCCTAACACAACCTTCCCCATCTCTCCGGGCTTGGGACCGGCACCAGGAAAGCACTGGCTTGTGCAACTCTAACGGCTGTGGCAGACTGAGCAATCGGGGGTTAAGTGCCTTGCTCAAGTATTTATTATTAGACCTAAATAGAAAAACAATTTACCTCGCAACCCTTTGTAGTATAAATGCATGAACTATGATTGGTCAAATGATTGTTCTTCAGGATGAGCACCAGTTTTGAACACCAGGTTTATATTTGTGCACTCGTTCTTCTACTTCCCAGCTGGCACATTGCAACGGTGAAAACACCATTAAAAAAAAAAGGGTGCCAATCGCGAATTAAAATCCCGATGATGAGTTTGCCCCCATGACAAGAAGTCAAGAGAGCAAAAGTGACCATGCTTTCAGAGCACGAGAGGTTACAAACTCTTTCACCTGTCAATGACAGCAACATGAGGGCCACCGGGGGCATCTGTTGGCTCATGTATGCGGAAGAGTGTAAGTAGTGCTTTCCTCCGAGTGTGTTACGGTGTCATGTGAAGCAGAGTGAGCAGCAGTTAAAGGAAAAAAAAAAAAAAAGCTATGGTGACACGCATCTCATGTCTCTGAGACGCCATGTGCTAGCCTTTACCCTAGCTGTAGCTATTGGTAAGGGAGAGCTGACAGGTGGATTCGGAATTAGAGGGGGTGATCAAAATACAGGAGGAAATGGCGGGGAAAGAACGAGTGTAATTTGAGGCTATGGTGAAGTTGTCCACGAAGCTGTAATTTTAAGTACTATACGTTTTGTAACAGCAGAAAATGACCGTTCATAGTCGTTATAATGAGAAACTTGTTCCAGAAGGTAACTATAAATGGACAAAAATGAATGTATTACTTTATAAATGACTGGTGTTCAATAATTATAATGAAACTTGTTTTGTCTATCTGCTCTGTGTATGGGCAGGGTGTGGCTCAGTGGTTAAGGCTAATCGGAAAGTTGGGGGGGGGGGGGGGGGGGGGGGGGGGGCGAGCCCCGGTATCGCCAAGCTGCCACCCTTGGGCCCTTGAGCAAGGCCCTTAACCCTCTGCTGTATCATGGCTGACCCTGCGCTCTGACCCCAGCTTCCGAACAAGCTGGAATATGCAAAGAAAATAATGTTCCTTACAAGATCAATAAAGTATGTATTAAAAAAAAAGTACTTTTTATAAAATACATGTATAACAATAATCGAGGACCCTGATACCAGCTTGAGTCGAGTATTTTAGATTTGTATCAAACTCAATAATTAAATAATTATTCAAAAACCATTAATAAAAAAGGTGTGTAATTGAACGTCTCGGTGAATATCTAGTTTGGGCGTTTTATTGTAAATAATTGCCGGTGTAATGTGCGGGAGACCCCCCCCCCCTTCTACCTCCTCACGATTTTAATGAGAACCCCCCACTAGGAACACATTATTTCTGCAATTCCTCACTGTACCCGAGCCATCATATCAAACCTGTATGCTTTATATCAATATGACAGCACTCAACTCTACTGTATTACACGAGTCTCCTGGAGCACCGCTGTGTTTATATGTTCTTGCACCTTTTTCCTCTCCCTGATGGCTAGCTGGATCATTGCTCTCATGGTGTTCTGGCATCTCATAATTTTACAAAATGAAGCACCGGTGTACGTCTGCATGTGGAAATTTAAATTAAAATCCGATTAGGAAATCAGCATTGTGCGATATTAAAAAAAAAAAAATTACTCGAAATTCCAGTTTGAAATGTTGTTTTCTTTATTTTTTTAATACAATTTATTTATTTATTACCTCTCACAAAAACACACTACAAACATATAATGAAAGATTCGATCCAAAGCAAAAATGACTTTTTTTCCTTTTATTTCATTTTTTTAATGCCGTTATTCCTGAAATTATACCTGTAACTAGGACTAAGACCCAAAGCACGAGTGTTGTTCTGGTCTGATCTAGTTAGTTCCTCTCCAAATCACGACTGATCATGTGATAACACTGTTGCCCCTCGGATCATTTCGCCTGCCAGGACGTATTGGTATCGATATCTCAGAGACAATTCGGCAACATGTTTTGGTGGACTGATTTTTCTGTTGTTTATTCACCTGCAGGAGGTTTGTATTGTCTGAAATGTGGCGTGTTGGGAATAAATGCAGGATTTGTGACTTCAGAGGCAGGATTTGATTTAGTATGTATAACATAAGCTTTATATATACATATATATATATATATATATATATATATATATATATATATATATATATATATAAGTAGTATACAAAAAAGTATACAAATTCCTCCCTTGAAGCTGATATATATATATAACAACAAATTTTCATTTTAACAAATGTAACAAATTTTAAGTTATCCAACACACACACACACAGACTCACACTCACACACACACACACACACACACACACATATAGATGTTTGAGTATTTTGTAAGTGGAACTTTTATTACCAGTCTCTCTAATAATGACAGGATCCTGAGGTGATTGTACAGTATATGAAAACTAAGTTAAGGAGGACCTTGACATTTTCTATTCTGTTCAGACACGTGTACCAATTATATTTGTCAGTCAAAATATAAGAAGGCATAAGTAATAGTAGCTTGCGATTCATACATAATTCATGAGATTGGTGGTTTGTGACAACAGAGGCCTTCAGTCACGTTAATGAAGTATCTATTGCATCAAGGTTCACGCTGTCATGGGTGACAGTTCTTTTTTTCCCCCACAAAATCTTCAGCAGAACATTTTTTGAAAAAATTCTAACTTTATTAATAGTTTAATTGACTTTAAATGCCTTATATAGTTTTGAAAAGATGTGCAACAAGGTCACTTTGACTTTTGTTTGTTCAAACCGAACAAAACGTGCAGGAATTCTATTAAGAAAGGAGACCGACTTGGGATTTATACAATTTATATGAAAGGATTAAAAACGCTAATAACCTTTTACATGTTATCTGTGAGGCAAGGCAAGCCCCTGGTCAATTCTTGATGATGTCTCGTTAAGGCGAATCAGGTGAGCTTTGTTAAACCATAGTAAGAATTCAAATTGTAAAGGTCAGCCTGTTACTCGTACCCTTTTGGGTCTCACGTGTGAAAATGCCCTACCTAAATTAAAATGTTAACACATCCTGTAAGCATGATACACAATCTTTGGAAAGAAACTCTTTGGTGCTTTACTATTCACTGTCCAGAGTAGATATAGCTCATAGAGGTAATAAACTGTAAACATTGGAATGCCTTAAAGCAAAAATATTTCCTTCATTTAAGTTTTTTTTTATTCCATATATGAACACACGAAATCAGGCTGCAAAAAATGCTAAAGACTCCCGTTTGTTTGCTAGCTTGTCTCTAAAGTGAAAACTAGCCAGTCACTTTCGATGCTTTCTGACAGGGTTTATTTTTTGTTTTGTTTTGTTTGTTTTGGGGTTTTTTTTCTTCTTTCATTCTAAGCCTATAGTACTGATTAGCATAGAACCTGAACCTGAAGCACAAGCAGTTAATTCCTCCAGTCAAGATCAGCCCTGAAACCTGACGGTCATGGTAAAGCTAGCTTCCCTTGAATGAGCATCAACATAACAACAGGTTTTCAGACATAAAGAAAGCACAAGGAGCTCTTAAGCAGTCCTGTCAGCACGGAGAGCTCTGACAACGGTCAGCTGGATGAGCTATTAACACAGTGTGACACCTTTCGTGCTAGCATGTGACACATGTCGCACATTTTCATTTGAACATGAGGAAATGATCTCTGACAGACAGAGATGTATGAGGCCAGGGTTAGTCAGGAGGCTCGGTGTTGTAATTATCAACCAGCGCAGCTGAGACTGGAGTAAAATACACAGCTAGCAAAGAAGTATCGGTTTGCGCCCAAGCTGCCTCTTGTCAAGTAATGATACACAGGGAAGTAAGAAAGGGCACAGTCTAAGCCAATTTACAGGGACAAGTACGAAATAAAAAATGGATGTGTATAAAGTATGACCAACACAAGGGCAACAAACTGAAGCGCAGGACATTTCGGAGATTTACCGCTAAAAAAAGCAACGACTGAATATTCTGAGGAAAAAATGTCTGTTTTGTGCCCTAGTATCACGTTCCATGTCGTTCCTTGTCGTTACATGTGACAACAGAGTTACACAAGCGTTTTCCGTCTGTCAAATAAGCCGTCTGTTTCCTTCACTTCGCTTCGTCAAATTCACTCCGCGGCCCAAAATGTGATCATAACAAAACAAACTTTCTAGGACCCTTGAAGACCAAACCTGCTACCATTAATAGCAACGAATGCAACCTACGTATCTTAATTTAAACAACTGATTACGTTTTTTTTTTTTTTTTTGTCTTTTTACAATTTAACCTTGATAGCCTTAAAGACATGTTCTCTTAATTATCCTCCGTGCCGTCATTTAACACACTGCTTGAAGTCTTTTAATATGCAGCGTTGGTACTGTGCCATTTCCATTGACCTACATAAATACACCTGCCACCGAAGTATGATGGGGGAAAAGGGAGAAGTTCAGAGCATGTGCATATCAATGAGGACTCAAATTATGTATTATTAACACATGATGCATGACTTTGCCACAGCAACAGGGTTTTTTTTTTCCCTCTTTTTTTTATGATGTTAGTCTGACACTGTCAATCTCAGACCTTCCTTGGAGAATCAATTAGGAGATAAACAGCACCGTGTCTTCGGCTATGGGAGTTGGCACAAACCTTCCCTTGAATTTCCTGGGGCAAGGTAAATTGACAATAGAACACTGTCCATTAGGGATGGAAGGAAGGAAAATGGTATGTCTGAGTCGCAGGCGTGTGCGTGCATGCATGTGCGTGTGCGTGTGTGTGTGTCCTCAGTACCTGCAGTTGCTCAAAGAGTCCATCAACTATGGATTGTATTAAGGAAGCATGCTAATTTTAGTAATGGGATGCTGCAGCTTGTTCTAGGCTTGCTTGTTCAGTATGAGTTTTTTGACCTCTTCTGACTTGTTGGGCGATTCCCCCCCCCCCTCCCTTTGGTGTGTATTAGCAATAGGTAAAAGTAAAGCTATACTTAAATTGATGACTTTGCTATCTCCTTTGGTGCATATTGTATGCATTAGGACAAATCTTTGTCACTCTGACGTGCACCGTGTACGGAATGGCAAATCCAAGTCTGCGTAGCTTAACGATATTTTTTTTTAATACGTAGAAACAACGAGCGAGCGAGACAAAAGTCACAGGCGAACACCGGGAGGCAGGAGAAATATGCATATAATAGATAATGTTTAGAGTACGACTCGAAAACCGTTTCGTTATTTATACGTGTACACGTGAGTGCTGGGTGACAGGCGCTGCAATGAAGCTACGGGCAACTTTTCTCTCACACCAAATGCAGCTTGTCTATGGGACTCTAATGGGTGAACTTTTGTAGATTTCTTTTTTTTAAAGCAGATCACTTTGCTCGGTCGCAATGGTAACTTTTAATGAGCAGCGAGCTATTATTTCCCCCTCGTTACCTTGTAATTAGGATCTATTAATTTGCAGATGTAGATAAGCCTCATATATACCGTTGAAGAGTTTTTCAATGGTTGGTGATCAAAAGCGAGATCAAAATGATATTTTCAATTATTTTCCATTTACAAATTCAAAAGCTTTGTTAAACCATCTCGACGCCAACCATATCTCCTTTTACACGGTTCAGGTTTTTTTTTTCACCCAGAAATGAGTAACACGGTCGAATATTCAATATAAAATGCATTGTGTGTGTTTGTAATGTGCCTCCGCGCGTTTGGAACGAGGACATTAATAGTTAAATTATTTACTGAAATTTGAAAGGAATGCATCATTTTCAATCTATAATTGGTTCGATTGTATTGAAAATGTTATTAGGCTACAAATTGCTACACTCAAATAGCTGAGTGTTCTGAGTGTGCTCAAGTGTGTAAATTATATACATATATATATATATTTTTTTACAAGCCATAAAAGATGACCCGTTGAAAATGGAATATTCAATAATAATAATAATAATAATAATAATAATAATGCATAATAAAAATCGCATGCTATTTGTTTTCAGCATTTCAAGAATGTAATCAATTTGTAGTTATTTATATAGTGCTTTGAAAACTAGCAGTAGAGAAAAAGAGGCTATAAAATGGTATAAAGAATGCAAAATGTAGTGCCTTGTAGTTTGTTTACTTATAATTGTTCAAATAAAAGTTCAATAAATATATAAATAATATATCTGAAATATGTATCGGAAAGAATTTAAAGCTCTTACATAACTTATTTGTAATTAAAGTAATTTAAATATTGGGCCATTTTTTTATTAGAATCCACATTACAGCAGAAGATAATGTAGACAGTTTTGCACTATGAACTATGAATATGGTGTCAAACGATTTTTAGCATTTGCTCAATTTCTAAACAAAATAGAGACAAAACTATTAATGAGTCAAACTTTTCAAATCTAACGCTGGAAAAAAAAAAACAATTATCACAGCAGCACAATCCTTACTTAAGGCAATTGTTTAAACCCTTGCTTTAATTAGATTCACGATGCTGTGTGACTCTGAAATCTAAAAAGTAGCATGACGCAAAAAAATAAAATAAAAGTCTAGATACAACTAATACCGCACTTATGCAGGACTAATGAGCGTTCTCTGCCACAAGTGAACAAACAGCTCTTCACTACTGTATTTCCTCCCCAGGGCAGTGCGATACTTAATGAATGGTATGACTGAAGTTCATCTGATGCATTCTAAAACTGTAATAAATGAATCTATCAATCATTGCTTGCTTCCAGAAAGTGAGCGGAGCAGCTTTTCTTTCCCCTTTTTGTCTTAGCTTGACCCATGTGCGCTGTAAGGCCAGCATTCATTTCCACATATGCCACGGAATAGGAATTTGGTGGGTGGTCACATGATGTCGTCTCAACACCCAGAACCTTTTTTTGTGCACTTATAACCCCCTAGGTATCTCCTTTGTCCCACTTAATGCAGATTCCATGCGTAGCCATGCCTGGGCGACTGGCCCTCTGCGGAGCTACGCAAAGGCAGCCATTGTAGCATTGTCACTCGCCGACACTGGCTATCAGCATGGCTAGTGGTTAGCAGTGACAGGGGAATCAGACCCCATGAAGAGGAATTACTCCCAGAGGTATTGTCCGTGCCACAATGCTAGAGTTGGGTGCCTACAATCTACTCTGCGCCTGTGTGTTTTATACCAATTCCCCTTGACAGGAGCGTCCAGACCTGTCTTATTGTTTTTCTGCTTTGGGGAAAAAGCACGGCCCCAGCTGAGACTGCTATTATAACTGTGTGTCGACACGGGGAGCATCCTCGCGCATGCTGTTCTGCCCTTGTTACCTCTACCTGCCCTAGAAAACAGTGTCAGAATATTATGTCTTTTGGTATTTCTGTGTTCCACTTAAAAAAAAAAAAAGCTACCTTTTTTTTTCCTGGAAATGAGAATTTCTACAAGCCGTACATGTTTTAACAAACATTTCTACGTCGAATTTGAATGGATAAGACATTGAAAAGTTTCCCTGTGACTCACCTCACTCATTTCTCGACCACGTATGTCATACATCATGTTAAAAGATAAACCCTGTTAAATATAACCCTGTCATGGCCATTTATCATAGCGGATGATCGACAGCAGTGTGTTTGGTAACGTGGACTTGAAATACTTGTTCGGGTTTAGAGAAATACTTTCATATGCACAGGAAAAAAACGGGTTCTAATTCAGCAATCACATGCGCATCGCCAAAATACACCAAATCCCGATGATAGAGTAAACAGTGACTTCACAGTGACCACTTGGCGAATGGAATACATATGTTTCATTGTGTACAGAGACATGGCTTGTTTCATTTCCAATAAATCGTGTTTACTCTGTCATTTTCCAAGGTCACTGTGGCCAAACGATGGCCAAGAGGAAAAGTGTTTGGAATTTGAGTGGATTGCTTCGTGCGTCTACAGTATATAAGTTAGTGTTTCAGTATAGATATCCATCACTGCTGTATGTGCATCAGCTACACTAAGTGCTGGGCATTGACATGATTCACAAACACATGCACACACACACACACACACACACACGTTATATATATATATATATATATATATATATAGAGAGAGAGAGAGAGAGAGAGAGAGAGAGCATGTTTTCAATGCACCATAAATTAATACTTTTCATGTTTCTAATACTCATGTTTCTAACTAACTGTAACAGATGTTATAATTATATACATTTCTCTCACAATCTCTACCTTTAACAAAACTATTGATTTATTTAATATTTATTTTACTCATTTTCATTTACTCATTTTAATTGTAAAATAATTATATATATATAAAGGGACGTGGCTCCTTTAAGAATTATGTTCTGGTTATACAAACATATATGTATATGTAGCAAACAATATGTGTGTGTGTGTGTGTGTGTGTGTGTGTGTGTGTGTGTGTTTTAAAACACACTATTCCTATTATTTCCGTAATGCTTAAAACCTTGGCTCTGTCACTGCGCTAATAGGTTAATTACCTGTTAGTAGTAATACACAGGTTACGTGCACAGGTTTTTATACTGCACATTCAAATGAAGAAGGACTTTCCCCTCTTTAACAACTCAATACACAAAATAACTGATGTAATTCTTATACTTAAAGACCCCTGATCACCCTGTAAACAAAACCTAGTTATTCTACAGAAAACGAAGGTCCCGCTGGTGTAATAAAATAGGGCCTCTTCATTATAAGCAACGAAAACCATTTACAACGTTGACTCTCTCGGTATCCGCTCTCACTTTGCTAAATGCATTGAAACGATAATCGCTTGTAAATAAATGAGCGTTGTTATTCATCCCACCCTAAATCTTTACTTATGAGCCGCTTCTCCTCCGAGCGAAGTTTTAGCGAAGAATTTTCATTACACTTAGATATAATTAAGACGGGAAAGTATATAGAATAATCGAGTACCTCACTGCAAACCACATGATGAAAGAGCAGGCAAGCATTCTGGGTCTGGTCCACAGACTCGCGCACAGCGTTCCAGCTCGCTTTATTGCCAGACTTTATTACAATCAGCCGAGTGATTAGAGCGCAGCAAGCCAGATATTATCAATCTTGTAAATTACGGGCGCATCTCCGAAGCAGAGACCGACTCTCGGCTGATGCTTTTGACGGGAGTCGCAACAGTGCAAATATGAAGCAGACAGATAAGAGCGTAACCTGTGAAAAATGAGCCAGCAGAATGGCACAATATGAGGAAAGCCAGGCGACTCAAAAGGTATTTTTTGATATATCTGTCAGTATCCATTTATTATTATTCATTTATGTTTTTTCTTTTTTTTTACGGTTTTATGATTATTTATTTTTTTCAGGGTTTCAGGATTCTTGTTTTATACGTATTTGCACTACCTATGCTTTTCTTTTTTTTTTTTTTACAATGATAGCTTAAAAAATATACACAGTGATGGCATGAAATAGAATTGATCGCAATTTGATTTTAGATTCAAATCATTTTTGAACTTTTGAAGATTTTATTTATTTTTTTATTTTTACTTTTTTAAAGGTTCACTTTGAAGACCAAGATAGCTACCTTCTTTTTTATAACCCTCAAAAGAGTAGTTAATAGTTTCAAAAGCTCCTGTGTCACTAGTTCCACTTCCGAGATGAGCATTTTGAAGAGAACTCCTGGAACTACCAACATGAGACATTTTGTCGAGAGGATCTCTCCATCCCCCCCTTCTTCCCTCCCTTCAATCCTGCAAGCCGTCTAATAGCGAGCTTGTGGTGCAATGTGATGAGACAGCGTGAGACCACTCAGCAGAGATGGATGTGGGATATTAAGCCCGTGTCCCTGCTGCTCCTGCCTCACCTTCCTTCATGCTTTGTTTCTCATAACGGCACACTGGCTTCACTCTATAACAGCTCCATGGATCAGCTGCACAAAAACTGTGATATACAGTGTAGATAACCAGCGTTCGTGCGAAGGTGTAAGCAGAGCATTAAGCTTTTTTTTTTTGTAGTAGTAGTAGATTTGTCAATTCAATAGATTTTGCATAAGGATTAATTTTTCCAGACCTGGCAACGTTTTCTATCTTATATCCTGTACGCCAGTTTGAAATTATCCCATTAAACGCACACAAAATCACTCTGGATTTTAGATAGAAAGTTCCAAAAAAAACAAATAATGCATCAGTCACACGACCCGACTGTTATTATTTTAAATAGCATTAAGCCAAAGTAATAATGTAGGCAAAAAAAGCAACAGAGGTCTATTTTTCATTTGAGACTGTTGTATTTAAAATGCTTTTACTCCACTTTTCTATTTTAACAGCCTCCACTCTTCTGGGAAGACTTCCCACTATGTTTCAGAGGACTGTTAGTTTCATCTTCCATGCTGAGGCACGTTGGTGATTTTGTCCAGTACCGTTATTTAATAAAGCAGGCATAGATATAGAGATTATAGAGTTAAGTGGGTCTAAGGGAATTATTGCTAAATGTACTGCCAACAGATCATTAATATGCTTAATTGGGGTTCATTAACGGTGATGGTGACATGGTGGTGCAGCAGGTAGTGCCAAATCTCCAGCTCCGGGGTTTTCCTAGATTTGATAATGACTTGCTGTCAGCATGGAAACCCCCCCGTTCATTTTGTTCTTGGTCCCAGGCTGTAAAGGTGGACGGATGAATAAATACGTTAGGCCTCGAATGTCTGTATTATTATTTTCCCAGTGCTTTATGTCAAAAATCACATCTTATTTGGCATCCAATATTAATTGCTGAGATCAGCAAACCCTTTTATCCTCTGCTGTCAATGCTAAGCTGGGAAATGGATCCGGATAGCAGACTCCTCATGCTTTTATTGTACATTCTGCCCTCCATTTGCAGAAAAGTAAACAGGAAATGAATAAGGCCGAGGCGATTAGTTAAGCTCGCTCTTTGATGCACTGTAAACGTCGTCATTTTCCCGTCCGACAGCTGCTAGACATCGTTGTGAAACCTAAAGCAGGGAGCAGGTGGCACTCAACCTCAAGAGTAGTAACATGGCAGTAATGATGACAGGCTACTGAAGGAAAGACGAACAGCTTCTATAGAATGCACTCGCTCCGTCCGTGAGCTGCCCTTCAGCACCGCCAGCCTGAGAATCGACCTAGCAATATTCAACCCAGCGTTCCTCTGGAACGCCGCCACCGAAAACCAAGCGCTCATCTCATTTCGTCTGAGCTATCCCAGAAGAACAGATGTTTTACAAAGCACCACATAGGGCCACGTATGATCTTTGTTTAAGCATTTTTTTTCCCCTCCTCTACGGTTCCTCGGGAAGCATCGCGGTTAATTTGGAGTCGGAGTGCCATGTTTTCCCTTCTAATTGCGATGACAAGGCATTAGGGCTCCTTTTATCATCAGCGGAAAAACAATAAGCGCCGAGCAGACAGACGAGCCGCGCTTTCAACCGGGGCAGATTTCTGCTTTTCTCTTTCATCACAGCGGCCATCTCGGGCCTCGCTAGGGCGACATGAAACATATGCTCGCGCTGTAGCTTTTCCCTTTTTTTTTCACGGCGCTCCGTGTGCACGCGGCCACGGGTCATCCGCGTTACGTGTGCGAGCTCTCGCTTCTGCATGTGCGCTAAACTCCCCTGGTTGTTTAAGTAAACTGAGAAGAAGGCCCCCAAGGTGATTAGTTCATTAGCGAGTCAGCCACCATGGCAAGCGTCCCTAAACCTTAAAAAAAGGGCCGATTGCGGTCGTAACTGCTGATTGGTCACTATGTCTATTTTTTTGTGGCTGCTTGTTTACATTTAGCAGAAGAAACACCGAAAAAAAAAAAAAATAATATATAATATATATATATATATATATATATATATATATATATATATATATATATATCTATATATATATAATATATATACATGGGATGATTAAAATCTGGAGCAGCTCAAATTTAGGCGGCCACAGACAGGAAAATTGTGCCTTGCTGGATGATGGTTGAATTGAAGGAGTGCCCCTGCTTTGAAAAGTGAAGAGAAACATCTGTAATGCAGAGGAAAATAATAAAAAGTGCTCAGTACATCTCAATATATTGCACAAATGAAGGAACCAGAGGAAGAAGCATGGAACGATTTGGAATCTGAGTCTGAGCTTTTGGAGGCAAGGTAAAGGTTTATTCCTTCTGCCTACGCACGCTTTATCGCTTTGTCATGTTCCTAGAAAAACACTTGATGGAGGAGATAGTCAGATTATCGGAGTAAAGACCCTGTCAACAAAGCTGTTCTTCAGATCTTTAGAAAGCGGCCAGCATATCAATCATAAGCAAGGTCCCTAGACGCCGCACCGCTGGACGGGGCTCGGTCCCGGCAGGGTCGCACTATATCTGCAATCATGTCTCAGGCCAAAGTCCATCTGTTCCCCATTAATGTGGTAATTCCAGCCTAGCTTGATTCCTCCTTGTTTGGCTGTTCTCCATCTCGCTCTAAGTTCAACCCTTTGCAAAAAAAGAGAGAGAGAGAGAGGAGAGAGAGAGAGAGAGAGAGAGAGAAAAAAGGAGCGAGACGACATTCTTCCTACTGTTGCCTCGTTTCCAGGCTTTTTTTTTTTCCAGTGGACGGTCTCTTATGTCCCGCATTTCCATTGTCACTGCCAAGCCAATCCTTTAGCCATCCTGCCTGTATTTGTATTTTTATTTATTTATTTATTTTTAAGGCTAATGACGGAATCAGCAGGCACAATAAAAAAATATATTGAAAAGCATCCCAATGTTCCTCTAGGTGACTATGAGAGGCGGCGCAAGTTATTATGCTTTCGATCGCCTGCCGTGAAGAGGCTACAGTAAGGATAGTTAAGAAGCAGCATGACGTGCCGTGTTTGCTGCTATTATTTCCTTCTTCTTTTAATTCCCCTCTATCTGATTTATGGTGTGATAAGGAAGGGAGACTTTTTCTTTTTGTTTTTTTTTTATTTCTGGTGTCATTCTCGAAGGCTTCTCTTTTTTATTTTGTTTTGCCTTTTTGTGTTTTAGAAAGAGTTCAGCAACAATGCGGATCTTTTACGGTTTGCTTAGTATTATTTTAATGATTTAGGCGTTTTATTTAATGAATTTGGAATTACAATAAATCATCACATGTCTCTATAAGGGGGCACGGTGGTTTAGTGGTTAGAACATTCGCCTCACACCGCCAGGGTCCGGGTTCGATTCCCGTCTCGGCCAATGTGTGTGTGGAGTTTGCATGTTCTCCCCGTGCCTCAGGGGTTTTTTCTCCGGTTTCCTCCCCGGTCCAAAAACATGCACGGTAGCTTGATTGGCACCTTGGAAAATTGTCCCTAGTGTATGAATGTGTATGAATGTGTGTGTGTGTGTGTGTGTGTGTGTGTGTGTCCTGTGATGGGTTGGCATTCCATCCAGGGTGTATCCTGCATTAATGCCCATAGACGCCTGAGATAGGCACAGACTCCCTAAAACTTTTGCACACAGTACTGTATATAGCAGTGCAAGTGGAAAACAATGTTTACAAATAATAAAGTGTAAACTGTAGTGACAGTGATGTGCAAAAGAAGCGATTAGAGCAGCAGTAAAAGGAGCGTGTAAACAGTAACACTGAGACCAGTAGAAACCAGTATACACAAAAAAACAACATATAATCAACATATAATGAACAATAGAATGCTGTGTGAATAGTGTGTAAACAGCAGAACGAGCAAACCTGTTTGTAATAACCACTAACCAGTATGAGTGGAACTGCCATAATTATTATTGTTTTCTTTTATTAAAAATTTCTACGTCATTCTGTTTGTATTTGTTGGATATTTGGGAACTTTTATATAATATGATTGATTGCACGTATGATTGATAAAGTGAAGCACCTCGCGAGAAAGGACGTGTGCGACATCATTGTAAGAGTTCATTCATCTTCTACCGCTTTATCCGATCTTCCCTCGGGTCACGGGGAGTCTGTGTCTATCTCAGGAGTCTATGGGCATTAAGGCAGGATACACCCTGGATGGAATGCCAACCCATCGCAGCACACACACACACACACACACACACACACACATTCACACACACTTTCATACACTAGGGACAATTTTCCAAGGTGCCAATCAACCTACCGTGCATGTTTTTGGACCGGGAGGAAACTGGAGAACTCGGAGAAAAACCCCCTGAGGCACGGTGGCTTAGTGGTTAGCACGTTCGCCTCACACCACCAGGGTCCGGGTTCGATTCCCGTCTCGGCCATGTGTGTGTGGAGTTTGCCAAGATAATTCCCTCGCGGGTTTATGCGGCGGCGAGTTTGACGCTGGTCGTTGTAAAGAGTTGAAAGTGCAATAAACCATCAGTGACTGCAAACTGTGATGGTGTATTACCTGGGGCGAGTGATAATGAGACTTAAATGTAAAGAGTGATCCCGCCTTGAGATACTTCCGAAGTTCAAACCAGGTTACACCACGGCTTAGAGGCAAGCATACAAACACATGACTTCAGGATTTCCAGCTTGCTTTAAAAAAAAAAAAATGGAAAAAAAAAAACGTGAAACATGCTTTTTTACTGAAGCCATGTCAAAAATCTTTTCCTTTTTTTTCCCCTGCACGGATGTAGGTTATATATTCCGCCTGAATTTCAGTTCCCGTGGATTTCCCCTTCCCTGCCTTCATCACCTTGACTATTTGCGAGTACGACAGCAGTGGTGTTGCTCTACAACGTGCCATGTTTACACTTATGTCATCCGTTTTATGCAGAGCGTGACTGTTTGACAGTCCATCTGTATAATTGAGATGACCTTTACACGAGTTTCAGTGGATTTTGAGCTATCTGTGCCTGATTATTATTCCCGTAACAATGTCAACTCATGTCCTGAGCATCCGTGGATGAAAGTACGAAGACTGACAGCATTTTTTTGGTTGTTAATTACAAGAAAAAAATGGTGTTTTTTTTTTCTTCCCCCCCCCCCCCACACACACAACAACAAAACATTTTCCTTTCTGACATGTTTCTGTTTGTCAGCCTGCCAAGGGGCTGTGTGTGAAACGTGTCTTCGTGACCAGCATGCTGATAAAGGCTACCTGTAGAAATTAACTCAATGTCTTGGTAATTAGGCACAATATATCTGATTAGAAGATGTGCAGCTTTGATTTGCAATCTGAGTACAAGAGGAAGGTCATATATCAGATCTTGTAGGAGCTAATTAGGTTACTTCTCTTCCTGTAATGGCTATTTTGATACAGGAGAACAAAATGTCAGGACGGAGACAGAAGCCAAGCTTTTATTTGAATTAGTGTAACATTAGATGTAACATGCAAAACTAGACCTTCATTAGCCAGACAGCATGCAAATACTTTCAATTAGTCCGGAAAGACGGAGCAACGGAACATTTTAGGGGTGATCATTAAGAATATATACGTTATGGTGCTAGTTTGTCGTGAGTACTTACACGTTGTTGTTGTTGTTTTTATCGCATTGGAAAAACAATACAAATCGTGTCATATCCCGCTCGCTTCTCAAAGCTCAACCGGTTACGAAAAATCCGATGCTTGGTCATAATGAGGCTGCTCTGACCACTAACGAGGACTTGTAGTCTAACATTGATCTTATAGGGAAAAATATACACAGACACACACAAACACACAAACATACACATACACATACACCCCGACTTATATAAGAGAAATATATGTCCAAAGCACCCGGCGTGCCTATTAGGCAAAAAAAAAAAATGTCAGTCTGCATAAAGCCAACTGCAGTATCTAGCTGTGTTGCTAACATGGTGGCAGCCACATGCGCTCGGTGTAATTCACACCAGCCAAATAAGCATCCGTTTAAAGAAATAACAAAGAAGGAGCTAAATATACAGTGCGGAATTACTATTATTATTATTATTATTTCTTTTTTTAAACAGCGCAGAGATCAGACAAGGCTAATAGTCAGATCCCAGGGTCAGGACCTTGGTTTAATGATCGCTGTAGTTTCCGAAGAAAGTCTCGTTGATGCCAATTAAAAGGGGTGAGAAGCAAAAGGAAGGATTTTTTATTTATTAACCATGAATCTTTGATGTCGCTTTGACAGGGCGCTTTTATTTACGAGTACGCGTTGCTTTATGCATGTCACAACAAAAGCTCGACAAAGCCCGTTTAAGAATATTTATACTCAGTAAAGATGTCATTTTAATACCACTATATGGGTCTGGATGAGGTTTTTATGCATGTGGGTGTGGCATGATTTTGGTTCGAAATAAAAAATGACCTAGCGAAGAAATTGTGTAATAAATTTAACTTTAATTTCATATTTATTGCACAAAATCTAAACGAACAAATAGCACCAGAAAAAGCAGCAGTACACTGAATAATTATATTAATAATAATCGTCATCATCATCATTATTATTATTGTTATTATTTATTTTATTTATTTGTTTTTATTACTATTGCATGTAGGTATCATTGTATAATATTACACATATTTGCTTCCCAGAATGATAAAAAAAAAAAACGTGTTGATTTCTCCTATAATATTTAAATATTTGAATAACAGATTATTGCAATATTTGCATTCTCATTAACATCCTCATTTTTTTTCTCTACTGGCCTTTATTCAAACACTGTGCACCCTGATTTTTTACGCTTCAAACCTGGTACCGATTATTAATAAAAAAAGGGGGAAATTTTGAAAGAAAGAAAAAAAAAAGAAACAAAGCCTAAAAGTCTGTTAAGGATTAATTTAATAGGATTAGAAAGCGATTTATGCACTGTGAGCACTGCATAAAGCATAATAAATGAACAGTAACTTCAGAAAAGCATTCATCGATTCATATCTTGAGAACTTTGTTTTCATTTACTCTGTGGTGTATGAAAGTTATACTGAGTGGCTGCACTGCACTGCTAAAGCTAGTAAGAATTATGAGAAGTTCGTAAAAAAAAAACAAATACAAATGACCCTGTAAAAAATGTAATAAGTAGTGTAACTTTTCAATGTCTTTATAAAAGAAAAAAGTAACTGATTACATCTGAGTACTTTGTGATTACTTTAATTTGTCCACTAGGTGGCGCTTTAAGTTAACGTTTTGAGGAAAAACGTTACAAACCCTCGAAAAAAAAAGGGCAATAATTTTCGCAATGAAACTGCAGCAGATCGTCATCGTTCAAATGTGATTTTACACGAAATTGTTCAATTGTTCAGATGTAACCCTTTTGGAATCTTTGTAATTTGTAAACAATAGTTAATTGTAACTTTAATTACACATTTTTTGTCAATAACTGTAGCGAATTACTGTTACATTTATTTTGTAATTAAATTACGTTACATCATTACATGTTACTAGTTATATATATATATATATATATATATATAGATATATATATATATATATATATATATATATATATATATATATATATATATATATATAAAAAATAATTGTGAAATTTACTACATCAGCACTGCTGGAAAGTCCTGCCACAAATATGGTCTTGAACTCGACTCTCCCCCTAATGAGTAGCAGTACTGAAATATGACATATATTATATATCGTTCCCTAAATGTGGCACTGTACATATTGTATATGAACACTATAGACAACCCAGTGAGTAACAGTAATGATGGAATAGCCTCGGAAACATTGCACCCTGCTCGAAATAAACAAGAGATGTTACTGTATAATCGGCATCGGCGCTGAAATTGCTGGCTAATGGCAGAAACGTGTATAGAGGTGTCCGTTTAAGTCGAACGCGAACAAAGGTAGTGCCTGTTGCCCGAGTGCAGCGAAAAGCAACGCCTTCCTGTCGCCGTTATTTGCTGCAAATGAGAAAGAGGTGTGTTTCCCCTCCCCTAGCGTGAGCGAGGGCCTGTCGAGATGAGGAATAATCCGATATTCTCTCAGAGACTAACACTGCAGTCCACATGACATCACTTAGGGAAAATGCCTGAGCCGCCACAACACAGAACAATTCGCTCTTGTGTTGAGCGCCTCAGTGGAATGGAACTGATTTTTCCTGACGTTTTTTCATATTATGTTACTTGTTTATGTTTTTGTGTGTGTGTGTGTGTTTTTTTCCCCAAGCAATGTTATTTCATTTTTGTGCATCACTAATTCCTGTGTTGTTTCCATGCGTTGATAATAAGCCCAGAGTCGAAAGCAGAACTGGCTGGTTTATTTTCAATTGGGAAAATTTGCGCCATCTTTGGCCGTGTTATATCTCGCACTCACTTTGCGTAAAAAAAATGAAAAAAGAAAATTTTTTTTAAAAAGGGCTAAAAAAACCTCCTATTTCATCACTGTTGTTACAATTACAATGATCTACAGGATACAATGCAAATCTCGAGCTCATTAATGTCAGATAGAAATATTGAATATATATTATATATATTATATTATATTTTACATAAATAAGTCCTGATAATTTGTTTGTTTGTATGATTTTTACCGAAATTTGTCAGAAACCTTTGCTGATGTGGGAGATCATTCTGTCATTCAGAGAGACTTATATCGACTAATAACATGATCGATAATGAGACCAATTGGTCTATAGATGATAGTGATAACTCTTTTATCTCAAAGAAGAGCGAATTAAAAGAAGTACATAATAATTATCAATAATAATAATAATATTCACATAATTCACATAATTTTTTTCCTTGTTCACACAAGCAAAAAAAATACAAATATTAAGAATTTCTTGAAACCTGCATAAAAATGAATTCATTCATTATAATATAATATAATATCGTCCGTATTTGATTCGAATAGTAAAATCGCTTAGAATTGTATTATTGTATTGTGTTCTCCCGGCATCTTGAACATCAACAGTGGTATTGCAATTAAAAAGTTCAATTAAATGCAAGCAATTAAGATCAGCCAATGGAATTCAAGTCATTCCGGATTACTATATAATTTTGGTTTACATACTATACAAAAATCTTGTCTAAAATGTCACATTCTGATTGGCCAGGACAATTCTTATAGATTTAGTGTTTGTGCCAAAGACAAATCATCATCTTTGGTTCCATGTACAGTGTCCTACTGCTCTAGTTTATACAAAAAAAACACTTTTGTAGAGTGGCTTGTTCTATGAGATTGTAGAATGTAACGGTCCTGCAGACGGCGTCCATATATAATAAATAAACATCTCACTTAAAAACGTCAACATTTCAACCATTAGACATAATAACGCTTTTTCTGTGGACAACACTTACGTCCCTGTGCATGTCACCGCTATAAAAACATTTATTTTGTCCTAAAGAATAGAATCCTGTGACTTCCTGTAGAGCCAGACAATTAAAACACCTCCTGACTGATCAGAATCGCTGATTCAACACCACTTGTGTTAAAACCGACATATACCAAACACTATTTCAACACTCTCTCCATCCCAGCCCAGTCTTACGAACAAAACAATAGCTAAACAATCATTCCCCGTATAAACAGATCATTTATTATAGAAAATCGTATGCCAACAGACAGCGTATAGAAACAGCAAACGATAGGCATAATCATAATCACCATTTTACATTAGAGAAATTGCTTTTGCATACGAAGACGATAGTACAAGTTGTATTGTTTCCTACAGTTCGTGGCGGCTTGTCACGCAGCGAGGAGGAATAAAACAAAAATGGTGATGACATTATGCAGATTATGTATGCAGTGCTTACAGTAATATGGTATCCGGTTTATACAGTAAATATATGCAGCCATTTCCATAAAATAATGCCAGCTAGACATTCACGGGAACCAGAGTTAATAGGAAAGTTTCAGCGGTGAAATGGAATGGAGGGAAAATAATTTTAAAATGGTAAAAAAAAAATAAAGTTTTTTACAAAGGAATCACATGATGTTGATCAATGTTAGTGCAAAAGTAGATGCATATTTTCCTGATATATATATATATATATATATATATATATATATATATATATATATCTTCTCCTCTTCTCTTTCTATCTCTTCACTCTCCCAGCCTTCGACGTTAAGGAGGAGTGTTGGTTTTTCCCTCTCTGTCGTTCTCCTAAGGCCTCCTGCGAGGTGACTAAATCTCATTTTTCATATGCACATTGCTCTTCCCCCCATTCCCCCCATGCTGTGAGCCCTGAGGAGAAATGTTCCTCGGTTATGGGCTGTGGGTGAGCAACTGATAGCAGCAAAATAGACATAGAGAAGAAATCCACTCTCTTTACTCTCTGGCAGGGTTTATTGTGGCTCGCACCGAAGCATTAGGACAAACGGCACCACTCGGTGCATAATCATCATCATCTGTATTCCCTTATTATTTTTAATTTGGGTGTGTAATTGGTAAAGACTTAATATGACCAATTGACTACAGATGACAGTGCTCCAAGTCTTTTGGATCAAAGCAGAGTGAATTGAAAGAAGTATAGAATAATTATCAATAATAATAATAATAATAATAATAATAATAATAATAACTGAGCCAAATTTCTGTCATTTTTTTTGCTACACTTGCCCAAAACATAATAAAAATAATGTTTATGCATCATTTTATTAAGGAAATTATGACTCGTTAAACAACATTTTGAGAAAAGAACATTCCAGGAAATGTATTTCTCCTCAACAGCTAATTAAAGCTATGTTTATTCCATAATTGTTTAGCATACAAAAAAAAGAATCAACATTGAAAAACAAATAAAAACCTAATAAATAAATAAATAAATCGTTGTGCATTTCCACACCCTGGTGTAGAACAAATTCAAGCTCTGTAGATGTTTTTTTTTTTTTTACCTTCGGTGGAATCCATTTAAACAGGAGTTTTAGTTATTGCGTATTTTAACGGCCCTCGATAATCATTGGACCAATACGAGTCAAGTGTCTTCTGTTGTCATGTCAGCCAAACACAATAGAGTACACAGACAAACAAAACCAGGATCAAGGTGCTATTTATACAATTTTACATGGATTTACACAATATAATGCGAAAAAAAAACACAATATTACCTGGGATGCTACGCAAAAAGAGCACGTGTGCAAAGTGCATTTATGGCCAACAATATAACACAATGAGACACTAAACCCAGTAACAATACTATAGATGTGTGTTAGTGCAATACGAAAAACCCTGTATATGTAAACACTGGTGGTTTAACAGCAGTTTTTCATAGAAGCTGTTCTTCATTTGAGCTAGATATATATATATATATATATATATATATAGTGTGTATGTGTGTGTGTGTGTGTGTGTGTGTGTGTGTGTGTGTGTGTGTGTGTGTGTGTGTCATGTTCCTTTATATCGAGGAGTTGAGTATCTTAAACATTAATCTATGCCCAAATTATTTGTCATCCCAAAAAATATGTTACATTATTATTATTATTATTATTATTATTATTATTATTATTACTATTATTGTTATTGTTGATTCTATTCAACTTATGCCTCCTACAAGACCAGGTGTCTATTTTTTCCCCAACTCTCTATTTATCCCGGGCCTTATGGAATTGTTATTATAGCGAGATGTCCGATGTGGATTGCTTCAGCGTGTGCGATGCGAGTGTAAGGGTGTGTGACCTCGTGCTGAAGCCGGCTGTGTGGCATACTGAGCGTGTTTGTTCTGGGGGGCTCTGGGCTGCGGTGCCTGACCCGATACTCCGTGCACCACCCCGAGGCTATTGGGAAGCCCCTTTTACTTTGAGGTCACTATTTCATTTCCATTCCCTGTGCACTTTTTTTCCTCTTTTTTTTTTTCAACTTCTACTTGGCTTTCAGGGCATCTCTGAGCAGCACAGGTAGTCAGCGCTGACACTTCCCATAATCTGAAGGAAGCTAAAACAAAGAGCATTTTTTTTCTTTTTTTTATTCACCGCTTCTGGAGAGCTGCAGAGCTGAAACCTGATCGGCAAGGAACTCCCGGCGCATGTATATGAAAGGCAGAAACGGAGTCCCTTTGGCCCGCCTCAAAGCTGACCGTTTTTTCCTACTTGGTATGTGCCAGGTTGTTTCCTCTCATAAGCACTGCAAGGTCAGAGCAATTTCCCAAAGTCAGAGCCAGGGTCGACGATGCACTTCCCTCTCGTATCACTTTCAGATGGCGAAAAAACAAGCCGCCGCTGCGATCGGAGGCCGGACGAATAAGTATTACAATTGCTATTTTGCAGATGGGCTCATGGGAGAGCAGTGCATATGAATACATCAACATATATAGATATATATATATATATATATATATATATATATATATATATATATATATATATATATATATATCATAATTGGCGATTATTGTAGAACGTATACCAGGTGATTGTTGTGTACAAACAAGCTAGTTTCCTGACGACAGCTAGGGCTGTAAGAGCTACGTAACCAAATAAGACACGCGCATTACTTTCCTTAACGATTATATAGTGGATTGTTCATATATTATGCTCCTTTTAATTGATTTCATTTGGTATAGAAGAGTGGGCATCTTCCCACTCCATTTTTGCCACAGTTTAATTATAGCCCACATCTGGAAACATTATCCATTTAACTCACAGTATACTATTCGGTTTGTTGTTGTTTTTTTTCACAGTGATATGTTAAAAAAAAGTAGTAAAACAAATAATACATACTTAACAATTAGTGTATAATTGGTGTATAATTGCAACATAATACGATTTTAAGGAGAAATATATTGAATAATATATTACATGTGAAATTTGTAATGTAATATTAGATATTAAATATGCAATAATAACAATGGAAACATTTGGTTTCATAGCACGAGTTCTGGGGTCGGATTGCCTTGCGAACCGAACCCATCTGAGAAATAAACATCAGAAGAAGCTTAAAAAATGCACGGGAATGTGCACTGGGCTTAGATCTTAGAACAACCATAAAGCAAAATTTAATGAACAGAATAAATGCATTATATAGTCATTTCAATAAAATCATCCTTAATAACCATGATGAGTTTTTTTTTTTTTTCCTGGTTCCTAAATATTTGATATATTTGATCGCTGTTGCATTCGATTCGAACCATGCTGTATTAATGCTGTATTAATGTGACTGTTTACAGCTGCTTTAATATTATTGCAAATGTTCCATAACATTAATACATGTATTAAAAGTAGGATGTGTCGATTCTAAACAACTGTCAAAAGTACGAATAAAACACTTTTAAACACAAACCACCTGCTTTCGGGATTACCTCACGATCAATATTTGAATAATGTTTAATTGCTTGCATATAATCTCTCATTATCAAGCATTTATTAATAGCTGTTTTTTTAATTATTATGAAAGTAAACATGAATCATTATTGCACCTTAAATCAGGGTCATGTAGCCATCAGGACCAGTTACAATGGATTATTAATCAGTTTGACAATATTGATAATGATCAAGGTGATCAATGTATTTATAATCAGTGATCAATTCATCTACATTACCTCTATATAGCATCTCATATACGTTCTGCTATAATGCCTAACAAGGACTCACAAACAAATAATAGCCATTAATTTGCCATTTAGCAAGTTAAATTGGTAATTAATAAGCAACGATTGAGCGAAAAGAACAAACAATAACACTGGCCAATTAAAATGATATTCTACATATTAGTTTTTTGAAAAAGAAAAAAAAAAAAAACAACAACAACAACAAAAAACCATCATGTAGTTGATTGCCTTTTGAAGATGCAGTTATTTATTGGCACTCACATCAGATTAAGGCTGTGGGTTAGTTAATTGGTTCTTCTGCCTGGAACATATTGCAGCAGTATATATTTATTGGCACCCATATTAGCTGGAGAATTTACAGGCTAGTCTGGCTTTTCCCGTTTATTAACAGAGGTGCTCACCCAAAGCGGCTATGAGCAATGTCAGGAGACTTCATTTGGAGGATTAGACTTCTAATGAGTTGCCTGATCCTTTAGTTCTTATCTCTGTCTCTCTCTCTCTCTCTCGTTTTTAATTCAAAGTCTAGGAGGGTCTTACGCACATATTTTTTTTGCAGACCTGGCCATAATTAGCAGATTAGGACAGAAAGGGGGGGAAAAAAATAAAACACCACCTCCGACGCAGACATGGAACCATTGATGGAGAAAAAAAAACTCCGCAGGTTTATTGGAATTTTTCTCAAGTAATTTAGCTTACATTTTCCGCCAACCAAATAGTCTGGGTAAATTTCCATACTAGCCGGGTTTTTGATTAGATTTCGCACGATGACTCGGTGAATAAAAGAGGTTCAGACACTACACGCGTCATACGGGATGTTCTTCCAATTATACAAGGTATCATATTTTCTTGTAATCGCAATATTATTATTGTGTATTTTTGAGCTGGATTGACCAGGAATTAACAAACACACACACACACACACAACACACACATCACACCCACACACACACACACACACACACACACACACACACACACAAAACCCAGGATCCACAACCTCGTTCTGTAACTACATGCTAAACTCTATCCCTCATGTTGATTCGCTCCAGTAAAAAAAAACAAAAGGGAAAATACGGAAGCGGATTTCTGGTCACGGGATCTGCATGAAGTTTTGAGAGAAAGGTTTTGTGTTGTCTGCAACAAGCTCGACTCGACTAAGCCGCAGTTTCTCGGCGTGTATATTTGTATAGCAGCGTTGTTTGTTTTAGCTCCATTCTCGATCAACATTATTCCGAGTCCCATTTCCATCAGACTTTTACCGAAGTTATACAAACACATATGGCCAACTTGAAGTAATCCATGATTCACGTTTCTAATTGCACACATTTTCTCTGACGCCATTTCCCCCTTTCCACTAGTGTTTAACTAACACCTTGATTGCTCGAATAAGACGTAGCGAGTGTAAATGCTATATTTGTGCTTCTGAGGTAATGACTCACGATCAACCAATAGTGACCGCTGTGTAAAAAAAAAAAAAACATGAATTCCATTCCATAAAATTCCATTTTAATTCATTGTCGATTGAAGACATACCTCTTCCAACAACACTTATCTTAAACACTTCTTTCTTCTCATTGTCCAGGAATCCACACAAAAAAAACTGTCTGTGCTCATATAAATGTAAGTGTAATGTCCAATTTAACATGCTAAATGTCAAATTAATGGCTATTATTTGTTTGTGAGTCCTTGTTAGGCATTATAGCAGAACGTATATGAGATGCTATAGAGAGGTAATGTAGATAAGATGAATTGATGACTGATTATAAACACATTGATCACCTTATTCATTATCAATATTGTCAAACTGATTGAAAGTAAAACAAAATCATCATTTTTAATGGTTACAGATTTTATACAGATTTTGTTTATCGCACCAGGGGAAGAAAAAAAGAAAGGAAAACGAGGGTGTTGGGGTTGAGGGAGTTTAGTTCCCTGGAGGAGCGGCGAGACAGCGTGCGAGAGCGTCATGTTTTTTTTGGTTTAGTTGATGTGAATGGCGAGTGGAGATGCGCTCCAGTACGATCATTCCCACGGAAATGTAAATCATCGCATGACATAATGGTGGTAATGATAATGATGTTGTGCTGCGGCTCGACATTCTGTTATCGCGATTTGCATTCGTTTCGTTGTAAAAAAAAAAAAAAAAGGAAATCCTGGTTGTAATCATTAAGGCAAAAATGTTTCCTTTTTTTTCTTGTTGAAATAGTAAAAAAAAAAGTCACACATTTTGATGATTATTTTACTGCCAAAACAAGAGAAACTCAAAACTTCAAATCTGGCCACCCAAATGTAGTTACTTCAATGAAGCCCTTGAGGTAGTAACAGATATACTCGTTTTTAGTCACATTTCTCTGATAGCAATGTTAATGAGAATTGTAATAACACATAAAATGAAACTGTACTGTTCTTGCATTTATTCCCAGTAGAGGAAGTCAGACTTCCACACCTCCTAAATCCCACCTCAGTTCCTTAAAAAAAATAAAAAAAACGCTCCATGAATTACACTGCTGGTTTTTTTTAACACCTGGATGTCCTGATGTTTTATTATAGCTGATAGATGAAACTCTTCGAGGTGTATCACATTAAATAAAAGAGCAAAATGTACATTTATAGGGGGAGGAAAGATGAAACGAGCGCTTTACCAAAGGCAAATCTTTTTTTTTTTCCTTTTTTTTTATATTAAACGGCGTAACTGACCTTCATGGGTACATTTAACTTTTACTCTATTAAATGCAGGTATTAAATGTATTAAACCCATAGATAAAACATAACATTGTCTTCTATGTCCATATTTAACCAGGTTTTACCTTTTTCTTTTTTTTTAACTATTCGAATAGCAATATATGTTAATAATTATTGATATAATAGAATCCCCGTGTTCAAAATATATTCTGGTAAAACTGGATGTTTTAGAGTAAAGCATATGAGCTCTTATATTTAATATTTAACACTAAATTCTATATAATCCCAGAAAGTCAAGCACACCTGCCTTTAAAACCAATGGGCAAAATCAATCATTATTATTATTATTATTATTATTATTATTATTATTGTTGTGTTGTTGTTGTTGTTGTTGTTGTTGTTATTATTCTTATGATAACACTACAGGATATTAAGATTTACCTTATAGCTTTTTCATTGCATTGATTGGTATATGGCCATTAAAATGCAATAATTATATTTATATTTATATCAGAGATGCAAACAACAATTGCCGACAGTAAAAGATCAAAGTAAAAGATCAAGTAAAAAAGAACAAAAATATAAATAAATATACATATTAAGGTTTACATGAAATGAAATGTTACATATTGTTACATCATATTATTTTACATATTAAGAATTAAGTGTCACTGTATCGCACTGTTGTGAATGATTGTTTCGTTTTTTGTTTGTTTATTTATTTTTTTATCAGGACCTGCTTTTGATTTTTAAAAAGGGATGAGCAATAAATAAATAAATATATAAACAAATAAATAAATAAAAGTTTGTACCGATTTGGCTCATGTCCCAGACGGAAAGTTCTATTCAGTAAAATTAAGTCTCTATTAGCATTTAAAGCATGATATCGGTGTAACCCTGACCCCGGGCAGGAATCAGCCGTTGCTTTTTTTCGGCCTGCACTTTCAGCGCTGACCCCCAGCCTTCGCCTGCTCATGTTGGCTTTCTTGTCTCAGGAAATATGCCATCGTTGCAGCAGTCAAGGTGTGTTGACAAGCGAGACGAAGGTGGCAGATGGCTATGAGACCAGCTCAAGGTCGTCCTGCCCCACTGATGTCTAAGCTCTGGATTTGAAACCCAACACTCTTTTCATCTCTGTACCTCTCTCACTCTCACTTGCTCACCCCCTCGCCTCCCTCTTCTTCTCTGTTCTACTCTTTTTCTTTTTTCTTTTCTTTTTTTTTTCTTTCTTTGCCTCGTCCCAACTCGCGATCCAGGTGAGCTGTTCAGACCCCCTATCTTCAGTGGACCACATAAAGACATTAACAATCGTGCTTTCCTGTCCTCTACAATACACACAGCTGCTACACACACACCACACACACACACACACACACACACACACACACACAATCTCTCTTTCTCTTTTCTCTCTCTCTCTCTCTCTCTTTTTCATACATGCAAGCCAACAGTGAGTTGCCCTACATACTTTATTTTCTTGAAGTGTGCGGCTGATGGCTTTAGAAGAATATGAGAGGGAGGAGAAAGATTGCTTTAATTACTTCTTCCATCCATGTCTGTGGGGTATAATAGCAGAAATCCCAGCCACGATGTTGGGAGTTGCTGCGCATGATTCATATTCATATGATTGTCTTTGTCTTCCGATCCTGAGCGCGCCATCGAGAGAGAGAGAAACAGGCAGATGGACAAACAGACACACAGAGGCGAGAAGGAGGGCAACAGAAAGACGTGAGAAGTGAATGATCAAGTGCGGGGAGGGTGAGACAGGAGAATAAAGTGTGTGTGTGTGTGTGTGTGTGTGAGAGAGAAAGAGAGAGGAAGAAAGAGTCCGAGAGAGAGAGAGAGAGAGAGAGATTATTCTTTCTTTCCTCCAACTACATTTCATTTTTCATGCATCTTCCCACATATAGTATTTCAACAGCCTGAGTTAGTAGTGAATACCTTACCCTCTAAAAAAAAAAAAAAACACACAAAAACATACTTACTATGTTAATAATTTGCACTGTGACCTCTATGATGTCTAGCATATATATATATATATATATACATATATATGAATTATATATATATATATATATATATATATATATATATATATATATATATATATATATATATATATATATATATATATATATATATACAACCGTATATACCCGTAAAAAGCAATCTTACATTGGAGGGGGGGGGGGGGGGGGGGAAAACTGAAAAGCGTAGTAAACCTCCCGGGACAGTGCATTCTGTTTTTTTTTTGTTTTTTTTTGTTGTCGTTTTTTTTTTTTAAACCACTACATTCAAGAGAAAATGAAACGCCTGCTGTTACTGCATCCATTTAATAAGCAATTGTTGGGAGATAAACCTGCACTGTAGCGTCGCTATATTGCTTTATGTATGTAAATGCGGATATATATTATACCAGATAACGCCATTTAAATCCCGACACATTGCATACAGTCGAATGTTAGTGCAAATGGTAAAAATACACACTGCTAAACAATAAGTTGCATATTGCATTAGGAGCGCATTATTCCTATGTTGTTTCAGCATTCTTTCTTTTATTAAGCAACTCACTGTCATCTGTATTAATTCTTCTGCATCTCATATATATATCTATATATATATATATATATATATATATATATATATATATATATATATATATAATATATAGAAAAAGAAAACATTGAGTCTTTCAATATATAGAAAGAAATGCTCACGACATACAGAAGAATAGATTTTTAGCGTTTTTAGCCTTTTTTTTTATTAATCATTTTAATTTAAATTAATCAGTATATTATTTGGGAACTTAAATCATTTGTCTTTTATTTATTGATGTGCTCTCATAATGTGAACGAGTACTGCATGCAATCGTTCATTATAACGTTCAGTAATCGGACCACGTTGCCTCGTCATTTGTCAGTCATCTCTTATTCGGTGTGTTTTACACGACATATAATAGTGATATTAGTTGTAATGTTCATCCTTTGTTAACAGTCGAATGCCACTCTATAGCGTTTATAGCGAGCTCGAGGGCAGGCCGATTTTCATCGCATTCATTTGGAACGAATCCAAAGTTACCTACAGTCAGTAGGAAGAATGAGGAACAAGGCCAGGTAGTTGAGGGTTAAAGGCTTTGCTTAAGGGCCCATCAGGGGGTCAGCAGGATTTGAACTTACCATCTTTCACCACTGGCTCAGAATCTTAATCACCGATCCGGCACTGCACTGCCTGCGTTTCTGTCTCAGCGCGAGAGAGCAAGTTTAAATCGATTTATTGGATGATTAATAATATAATGTTTATGAAATATTTGCAATAAATCTTTATATTTCTTTAAATTATAACGACCGTATGTGTACGTTTTCCGGGTTTATTTATGATATAGTAATCTGATTTTTTTTTTTTTTTTAACTTTGTCCATTTTTAACGCGGAACGCGGTGCGCCGGGGGGGGTGGATGTTGGGGGGTGTTTTTCGGTGGGGTGTTTGTGGGGGTGTTTGCTTGGTTTAGGGGGGTTTTAGGTAATGTGAAGCAGAAATTGCAACCGCGTAACTTTTAAAAATAGAATTCACGGTTTTGTTTTTTGCTAAATAACCGGAAAACTGTGCAATTCCTTTCACGCTTTTCTGTTCCGTCTGGCAGAGAAATGCAAAAAAATATAGCTATATTGTACGTATTTATTTATTTATTTTTCACAAAGAAAGAAGAGCAGTTGGGTTTGAATAACTATATCGTCTTTTTTTTTTTTTTTTTTTTTAAATCTCGTTCCAAAGATACTGTGTAACATACGGGGGTGAAACGATGTCGGGGAAAAAATTGTCGCGTTTGCTGTAGACGAATTTGATACATATAACGATTAAATAACAATTCAATAGAAAACGAAAATGAAAAAATTATTTAAAAAATGGAAATTTAAAGAAAAACCTTTTTCTACAGTTTCTGCAAAGAGAAAAGGCAAATCCATGTTTATGGCCTTGTATAGAAATACGCGCGTGGCTACAACAGAACCCATCTGGAAACACTTAGCCACCCACTTTCTTGCCCCAATGTTAGAACAAGGCACCATTTTGTTTTCCGGGTGCATTCAGGGGAGTATATTCTTGAATGTAGAGTGACACCTAAAGGCTGTAGCCTTTCTTCCATGTCTGTGTCATGCACTTGACTTAGTGATTCATTCAAGGACATGCTGATTTTGGGGTGGGGTGGAGGGGTGTGTGGAGAGGGGGGTTGTGGGTGGGGGGGGGGGGGGTTTGAGAAAGTGATGAGATTTTTTTTTTTTTCGTTATTTTACTGTAGGCTTACATGATATTGCCAAGCGCTGCTGCCTACTGGGCCTCGAATTCCCTCCTTAATGAGTCGCCTCGGGCTGGCCCGGGGAAAAGCGGAAGTTGCACGTCAAAACTTCGCGCCCGCTGATAGGCCGTGGGGTAGAGGTTATACCGATTTGCCGTCCAATCGGATCTCGGGCGCCGGTTAGCGGATTCGTATGACTCCCGGTGCACTTACGCCCGTATATAGTGGTGTAATAATAAAAGTACTCACACAGGAGGACGCGGCGGCTGTGACAGAATGATTTGAGGTTTTAGGAGTCTCCGAAGTAACATGTATTTGAAACATTTTTACCCCTCCGAAATGAAAAACTTTTTTTTTTCAGTGTAACAGCAGAAACGACGCACATTCGTTGCCGGGCAGACGGTGTGTGTGTGTGTGTGTGTGTGTGTGTGTGTGTGTTTTTTTTTTTTTTTTTGGAAAGCGGACGCGCACGAACAACTTTGCAGCGCCAGGCCTCGTGCAGCGACAGCGAACTCTTCATCTGGACTGTCATCGATTCTTAATCACCGGGATTCCAGCAACACAAACATGTGAGCTTCATGCCAGGTTGAGCGACGCTGAAAAAAAGAAAAAAAAAAGAAAAAAAAAAAAAGAAAGAAAGAAGAAAACTCTCCTTTGAAAACCCCCGCCGGGTTTCCTTTTCTGCTCCTCTTTTACTTTTCATCACCTGCAAATATGCAGCGGGGCGAGAAAGCGCCGCCACCGAGGATCGCTTCCATCCGGGACTTTATACAGCGGCGTGATGACAATTACACCACTCTTCTGCCTGTGTGCGATACTTCTACACAAAACAGGCCGCTATACACACACTACACAAACCATACACACACTATCCTACTGAATAATGAGGGACTATTGTGGCATATATATTTAAATAAATCTATGCACACAATACACAAACTATAAATATACACCACACATAAATATACAGTATAAAGCATTCACACAACTATGCAAAGACACCGAGTAATGAGAAACTATATCTACACAAAAGTATATACACCAACACAAAACTAGAGACAAAAAAAAAAAAATATATATATATATATTATATATATTTATATATATATATATATATATATATATAAATATATATATATATAAATCTACACACACCCTACACAAGTATAAAGCATACACACAACTACACACCACACACAAAACTGCACACAGACACTGAATAATGAGAAAATATACACACACACAAAAGCTACACAATAACACAAAACTAGAGACACCTAATAGAAAATATATACATCTAAATAAATCTATACAAAACTATGCACACCTACACAAAAAGATATACATCCAGCACGCAAAACACAATCATTACAAAACTATACAAATCTCCCAAAAAAATCCACCTCCTACAGAATACACTCTGCATTTTTGTGAGTCCTGCCTGTACACACAAATACACACACACACACAGACACACACACACACACACACACACACACACACACACACAAATCTATATACTGTACACCTATAAATTCCTACACACAGCTATACATACATATCCAAACTTGCACTCCTCATTCACACAAATCTATACAAAGACCACCTTAATCTATATACACCGACAAAAAAACATACACAGCCTACACACAAACCTACACCAAGACCAAACTACACCCGCACAACACAAAAGTGTACAACCCGCACTTCAATATACACCCGGATACACAGAAATGTAGAAATATTTTTAAAAATGTTATACACAAATCTATACACAAGTTCTTATTCCCACTACACACAATAATACAAAACAATAAACACTTAACACAAAAAAAATATTATTTTTCATCGCATTTGATTTTTACTACTAAAAATGAAACGGAGAATTAAAATATATGTTGATTAATTTGTAGATTTAAGAGTCACTGGTTGACTTTGTCCCGTGTTATTTCGGTTGGGAAAAGTAAACAATAAAATACAAAATAAAAAAAGGAATGAATAAAAAAAGTGAAAAATCAAGTGTATCATTAAAATTTGATCAGGAATATGATTCTGGGCTCGGGGATACTTTGGCTCTTTGTGGCATGGATTCCACAAGACATTGGAAACATCCATTTGAGTTTCTGCACCATGTTGACACGATTGCATCATCCGCATCCTACCGATTTTTCAGGTGCAATTTCATGCTGCAAATCTCCCGTTCTAGCGCGTCCCAAAGGCATTCTATTGGATTCGGGAGGCGACAAGAAGAGCAACAAACTTATTGTCCTGCTAACCAAACCAGGCGGAGGCGACTTTGTGACACGGTGCATTTTCATGCTAGATGGAGTCATTAAAGATGGTAAATTATGGCCATAAAGGGATGCACATGGTCAGCACTAATACTGCAATAATCTGTACAATGACTGATTGGCTCAGTGTAAGCATTCCCAAAGAAGCATTCCCCACACCATTACACCACCCCCACCAGGCTGGACTCTTCAGCCAAAGTAGGCTGGGATTCATGCAGGTGCTGAATCCTACCACGCGTGTCCCTCGACAGAAATCGGGATCTCCTAGTAGTCTGAAGGGTTGAAATGTGCATCCTGTGATGCTTTTCTGATCGAGACGTGTTTTACCTGCACTTTCCTCCCTCTCGCTGCACTGCTGCTCGCTGGATGTTTTGTTATTTCGCTTTACTGCACTGTTCAGAGTAAACGACACATTGTTGTGTCTTGAAAAAAATCCCAGCGATCACTTTGCTTGCGTTTGTGAGCATCACACGAAGCCTCCAGTCATTTACATTTGCATTTACAGCATTTAGCAGACGCCCTTATCCAGAGCGACCCACAAAAATTGCTTAAAGTCTCCATCTATGAATAAATTAACACTAGTTAGAACGATTACCAACTCAAGACATAAACAGCCTTAAACTCGGGAGCTTTATTTATTTATTTATTTATTTTTTAGTCCGTGTTTATATACAGCTGATTTTTTAAGCTATTTTTAAATAGATCATTGCATGAACATGTACGTGTACAGTTGTTACTAAAAATGATCCGCTAGCTATTATTATTATTATTATTATTATTATTATTATTATTACATTTTACATTTACAGCATTTGGCAGACGCCCTTATCCAGAGTGACTTACAACTGAGCAATTGAGGGTTAAGGGCCTTGATCAAGGGCCCACTAATGGTTTGGTGGTGGTGGGATTTGAGCCTGCACCTTGAACCTCCCCATTATTATTATTATTATTATTATTATTATTATTATTATTATTATTATTATTATTATGTGGCATTCGAATAATTTTTTTTTCCTAAAACCTTGTAGTGAAAATTTACTAAACTATACATTTCCTTCCGGCCTACAAACGGCGAGAATGTCCATCTGACACATGGTTCATTTCCCCAACATTTAACGGACTCGATTAAGAAATCACAGAGGATTTTTCCCTTCGACTTTCTTTGGCAGGAGGTCGAATTATTGAGACGGATCATCACCAGTATGCCATACGTAACCAACACACATTGGTAAAAAAAAAATACAAATAAAAAAAGGATCATTGTTCCCGAAACTGTTTGCTTTTGCTCCTTTGATGTCTTTTCAGCCGTCACTTTTCACCGCCGTAAATATTTGAACAGAGAAATCGGGGCTGAATCACTGCGTTGCCTCACCTTTTTAACATTTAATTAACACGCGACGCTAAAACCTTGATATTCCAGCCCTCTGCGCCGTTTTTACTGGCTGGAATAAATCATTGAGAAAATGATCCGGGCCCCGGGAAACAAACAAATAAATAAATAAATAAAGTGACATTCTGGTGAAATGTGCCCATTACGGGAGTGAACGTTGGGTAGAAAATGCATCTAATTGAGCAACAATTAAAAAAGAACAGGAAAGGGTTCTGTACGCGGGGAAAATCGTGACAGTTCGTTAGAAATATGAATTATTGCTTTCATTTTCGAAACTGAATGAATTTGCGAGGGGGGGGGGATAATTTGAAAGCATTTCTCTACGTTTTAACCAAATTGTGTATTTTCATTTCAGCGGCGAATAGAGAAGAGAAAAATCCGACTGGAGCGTGCCAGAACAGAAATAGCTAATCAGTGTTAAAATGTTAAGATTGGAGTTTTTCCACAGAGGCTTCAGAAATGAGCCAACAAACAGTCTGTGTAATTTATGAAAGCACCCAGAATAGGATATCGGTTTTGTCTAGAGAGAGAGCAGCATTATCATAACACAAAGGCTATGTCAGCATAGATGTGCTTGAGTGTGTGTGTGTGGTGTGTGTGTGTGTGTGGTGTGTGTGGTGTGTGTGTGTGTGTGTGTGTGTGTGTGTGTGTGTGTGTGTGTGTGTGTGTGTGTGTGTTGGTAGCTTGAATGCACTCGAATATAAATGTGTGTCTAAGCATTTTACATTTCTATATATAATGGGAGGATGAATGAGCAGCACCAGCCTATGATGAATGAAAAATAATCCTACATATCATATATCTACCTAAAGTGATTAATACCGAAGCTTTTATATTCGCACCATCGGATCGACACTGTATTCGCTTTAAGGATGAACTTTTTTTTTTTTCCCGATAAACCAAATCGACTCGGGAGGGAAGTTTTTAAGTAGGACAAAAATCAGCGGCTTTTAGGCATCTAGGGGACAGTTGACTATCTACAAAATCAACACTATCAATTAATAATTCTGTTTTCAGACATTCGCAGACTAAAATGCCTGGTACCAAATGACCAAAAAAAATAAATAAATAAATAAACATATAACAAAAAAAAAAGAATTTGCGTGGCCTCGGAGCACTTTCGTCGTGAAACAATGTTCTGTGTGAGACAAACCACATAGGAATTTCCATTTACGGCGTACGGGAGGGAAAAAAAACAGCCAGTCCGAGTCTCAACCTTTTACTGCATGTCTTTGTGCACACTTTTATATTCACAGCATCTAAAGGGATAGAGATAGAGAGAGAGAGAGAGAGAGAGAGAGAGAGAGAGAGAGAGAGAGAGAGAGAGAGAGAGAATTCACTCCGAGCAGAAAGCTGTTGAAAGAGCTGACATTGATAGAAGTGCTCTAAGACAAAGTCTACAGCAATTGATCAGCCAGACAGTTGCAACACACACACACACACACACACACACACACACACACACACACACACACACACACACAAGTAAAACACAAAAATCGAAGCCACACACACGGAAAAAAAATGAATGCTTTTTAATGCTAATCTCAACTTTTTTTTTGGACATTTTTTTATTTGTTTTTGATCCGTGGATAATAACATACAAAGCAGCTGGAGTTCTCGGGGCAACACCCGGGCTGAATGTTCGACATGCTGTAGCCTCTACAAACGACTTACTGCTGCCTGCGCTTCCGCCCTGCCTTCTTTTTTTATTATTATTTTTATTTTAGAGGAGGTCGGTCGTCGTTTGTCTTTTGCACACGACACGGAGAAACGTGCACGTGGATACGATATGCAAATGAGATCAACCATCCATACAAACACACCGTGTGAGAAGTTTGACTCTGTTACAACAGAAAAAAAAAGGAAAATATCAAAACAAAAAAACAAAGAGTTTTCTTTGTTGTTTTGTTTTTTTTCCAAGAAAAAGAAATTAGACAAAAAGATGAAGCAATCCTTTTTTTTAATCTTGTTTTGTTTTTGTGAATGGTTTAAAAGTCTGGGTTGTATGTGTGTGTGTGTGTGTGTGTGTGTGTTTAATGTGGTGTGTGTGTTTTTGTGTGGGGTGTAAGACATAAGACATCTGCATAAGCTTAATAAAATGATAATAAATATATATATATATATATATATATATATATATATATAGATTTATATATCATATATATATATATACACATATCCCCCTTGTCAAAGACACTCCATGCAGAGAGGTATAAAAAATAAATAAATAACCTGCTGTTTTTTAAAAAGGCCTGTATATATTTGTGTCTCACGAGGAACTTTAGTCCTTTTTTTATATCCAGAATGGTTAGATTAGACAAAAACAACAACAAAAAAATAGAAACAAATGCTAGTCACAGAAGTCACTACATACCTGTCATGACATTACAGTAGTGTAACGGTCACATGATGCGTGATGGCCAGGAGGTACGGAACTGTCGGATCGGAATGACAAGGATTCAGGTTTAGTGTTAGAGTGTAGAGCAAAAAAAAAAAAAAAAAACAGAAATATGTCAAACGCGATTACCTCATTCGCGCCAAGCGTTTGTGTGCGTACGTGCACGAGGGCAAAACTGGGAGGGCTGGAGGATCTGATTTATTTATTTTATTTTTATTTTTTCGGAGGACATGTAGGGAGAGTAGACGAGTGAAAGGAAGGGAATAAAATATATATATATACATTATTAACTTCATCACGTGTTTCCCAGTTTCTCGGGGACTTATTATTCTGGGTTGCTTTAATGAATAACTAGAAAAGGACAGACGAGTGGAGTGATTTATGGAGTGAGAGAGAGCGGAGACCACCACCATCTGGTTCACACCAGTACTACATCATAACCCAGCCCCGGTCCTGGCTATCCGATTAGGAAACTACTCACAACAGTCCTCATGAAGTCCTCATTCTGCCTCGGACTCTACACATTTCTCTCTCTCTCTCTCTCTCTCTTTTTTTTTCGGTGCACATTTTTTGTTTTGCTTTGCAGCAGCGAGGGAGTGAGCGAACAGCAGCGTTATCACTTTATAAGGCAATATTCCTCTTTTTTTTGGTGGTGGTGGTTCTTTTTGCTGACATGAACTGCTCTGCTTTGTACCTCGGTATAATAAATAAATAAATAAATAAATACTATAATTTCTACACATTCTCTGGCACCGTGCTAAATCTCTCTTTTCGTACCCTTTTTATTTATTCCTAGGCCAGCGTTGCTCCAATTTATGCCCTTTCTTTGCCCTTTCTTGTCTTTTCTTTTCGTCGCTCCGCAGGCCAATATGACTTCCCCCCGATTATTTGATCAAGCTCATTCGCATTCCATGGCACTGGACTTGATCACTCTTGGTACCCCCCTTTTTTCTTTTTTTTTTTTTTAAGCCTGTCCTATGCACCCTCCGTGCTCTTTTTCTTCACTCTTCCGTTTTCCTTTCTTTCTTTTTTTTTTTACACGCCTCATTGTGTTGTTCTCTTTTGCCAATACGAATTGCCCCGCTTTCTAAATGATCAGAACGGCCCTCTCATTCAAATTCTCCGGCACCGCACTAAATCTCTTCTTACCCTTTTTAGCTATTCCTAGGCCAACCTTTTTACAACCCTTTTTTTTTTGGTGGTGGTGGTGTTGTTGTTGTTTGTTTGTTTGTTTGTTTCTTGTGTCGCTCTGTTCGCCAAAACGAGTTTGCCCTGCTTTTCATATGATTGGAATGGCCGTCTGAATTCAATTCCCTGGGCCTGCCCCAAATCTCATTTCTTCCCCTCTTTAATTCCTCCTAGGACGGCACCTCCTCCTCCTTTCCTCCCCCTGTTTTTGGCCATTTTTGTTTCTTGTGCCTCTGTTTTGCTTTTCCGAACGTGTCGTCCTACTTTTTTTTTTTTTTTTTTTACCACTGCAATGTCCATCTCATTCAAATTCCCTGCCGCTGCACCAAACCGTTCTTTCTGTAATTAGCCGCCCCTCCGTAGACAAACATCTCTTATTTACATTTACCTCCATTTCATGTCGCGTCCCGTCGGCTAATATTAGGCGTTTTGATTTACGGATCACCGCAATGGACGTCATATTCCAATTTCCCCACATAGAAAAGAAAAAGTTCCTGTTTACCTCCTGGCAGACTGGAAGAAAGGTGCATCTTCAAAAACCTGCCACAGTCCGCGTTTTACCTGTCATTGGGCCCGTTTTTTTTTTTCTTTCTTTTGCCAAAGTCAGTCGTTCAATGAGTGAAAGAAGTCTTGGGTTGTGCAGCTATCCTCGCCTTTCAAAATTGCGGCGAGAAGCGAGCTCTTTTGGGGGAGGTGAGGCAATATCGGAGGTTGTCAAGTCCATTTACAGAGCAGAATGATTTGTGCTTGCATTTTCTTTTTCTCTCTCTTTCATTTCTTCAAGAGGAGCAATAGGTGGTGAATGGGGAGGTAAAGGGGAGCCTCAATGCACAATGGAGGTTTTTTTTTTGTTGTTTTATTTTTTTTTTTGCCATTTAGCTGCTATTCTTTTTAGCAAACTCAAAGGCACGCTAAGACGTCTTCCTCGGCTCGGCGGCGTCCGAGGCAAATAACGACGGAGGTTTCTTTTCCTTTTTTTTTCCCGCCATCCAAGCTAGCAGAAAAGACTAATCCTGAATTAATTAAACTGATAATGCTGCTGCAACAAATGAAGACTGATGTTTGCTTCTGTAATGACTTTTCTTGGGCCCTTATAAATTGCTGTGCCAATCCACCATAATGCGAAGATTAATTTGAGAATTCGTTCCACCATCGCTGTTTTTCAATAGCCGCCCCAGTGAGTGCCGGCTATAAAATGGCTACATTCATGCCTAAAGGCTACTTATCCTTATTAACGTTTGTGCACCGCATTCCAAAATTTGGACATTTTTATAATACCCACCCTGCAGCAAAAACAGATTTTTCATTTGCTTCCCAGGAATTGACAGAAGCGAATAGAAGAAAGAAAGAAAGAAAGAAAAAAAAAACCTGTTTGCACAAGGAGCACACTGTAAGATTCTCATTAAATGTTTTGGAAACACAAGCTCCCTATTGATGTTTCCTGTCATTTTGGGTCAGTTCATACTTTGTAACACAAAACCCATTTGCAGTTGTTTTTCAGCCTCTTTGATATTTCCCAAGGACCCTGCCAACTGCTCACCAAATGTCCCGCGCGCCATTGCATGTCCAATCTGTAGATGACAGCTTAACTATTTCTTTCGCTCGGCCCGGGGGTCCCCTGTGTCCGCTAAGGGCTGTGTAAGCCGCAGGATTTGACGGCGAACACGTCGGACGAGAAACTTTGCCGACGAGCCTGGCAAATGTTTATTAACACGCGTCTGAGGTTATGCCTTGTGATAATCTCAGGCAAAAAAAAAAAAAGAAAACATCTTTGCGGGTGATTGAGGGGGAACGCTGGTATGCGCTGAAGCAGCTGTTTCTGTCTTTGTTAAGAGGAAGATGCCGAAAGCTGGGTGCAATGAGTCCCACACCTGTAACATGTCATTTAGAATCTGTCATCATGAATCGGCCTCATTAATCATGTTTGGAAAACCATTAATCATTAAGAGTGCACTAGCGAACGCTGAAACCGATCTGGAGAAAGAGCTCTTTATTAGGCTTATTGTTCGAAATGAACTGTATTATTATTATTATTATTATTATTATTTATTATTATTATTACTACTACTACTAATACTACTATTATTATTATTATTATTATTATTATAAAAATCAGACACAATAACAATGTTTTGAAAGTTTTCTTCTGAGTGTGAGATCAATTGCTGTAAACCATTAATTATTCTTGATAAATTGTGTTATTGTTATTATTATTATTTTCTATCATTATAATTATTGCTTGTTATTTTTTACTATTGGTTCCATTTTTTTCGTAAGTTTTATTATTAAGTTGAAAACTATCATTACTGTTCTGTTTGTTATTGTTTATTATACTATTGGTTCCATTATTAGTATTTTTAAGTTTTATTATTAAGTTGAAAATTATTACTGTGCTGTTTGTTATTGTTTATTATACTATTGGTTCTATTATTTGTATTTTTTTGTAAGTTTCATTATTAAGTTTAATAATATAATTACTGTGCTGTTTGTTATTGTTGATTATACTATTGGTTCTATTATTTGTATTTTTAAGTTATAATATGAAGTTGAACATTATTATTACTGTTCTGTTTGTTATTGTTTATTATACTATTGGTTCTATTATTTGTATTTTTAAGTTATAATATGAAGTTGAACATTATTATTACTGTTCTGTTTGTTATTGTTTATTATACTATTGGTTCTATTATTTGTATTTTTAAGTTATAATATGAAGTTGAACATTATTATTACTGTTCTGTTTGTTATTGTTTATTATACTATTGGTTCTATTATTTGTATTTTTAAGTTTTATTATTAAGTTGAATATTATTATTTCTTTTCTGTTGCAATAAAAAAAAACACACATTTCTTGTTGTTATTATGATTATTAATGTTATCACTGTCTAACAAACCAATGAACCCCCCCATCCAACACCCCCCCGACCCCCCGACCCGATATCTTATGAATATAATTCTTGTTTCATATTTGCACTCATATTTTAAGCAGCAAAGAGCAGATCTATTCGCAGCTATTAAAATCATTCAGGTTAAATGAACACTTACAGCGTACACTGATGGCTGTAATTGCCTCGTGTACCTTGGAGAACTGTTTAACACTGTAGGTATTATATTAACCCAGCTCATTTTGCAGTGGAACAACAGTGAAAGAGAATCACCTCACTATTGCTGAGAGACGTTATTGTAGCTTTTTTTCTTGTTCTAATGGGATCATGGTCTATGAACTTTTTTCTTCTTCTTCTTTTTTTTTTTGCTAGAACAATAATCCTAGGGAAAAAAAAAAACCTCTTTGCCAAAGAATTATTATTACACTGAGGGCCTGACCCTGCGAAAAATAAATAAATAAATCAGCTGTTAGGACACACACGCTGGAAAGGACAAAGCCAAAGTGTGTCAGTTTCAGCACGGATTCAACTACATGCAATAAAGTGCAATAAATTGTTCCGGCGCATTAAAGTCAGTGTTTGTGTTGTGGTCGATCCGAGTCAGTGTTCTTCTGTTGCCTTCATTACTCCTGGCAACTAATGAAGTTAAAGCCTCCACTCCTTCACTTTATTGTCTCTTCTGTTGTCTCTTTCGTGAATGTGTGGAAACAGCTAAAAGGTGGAGAGGAGAGGGGGGGGGGGGGGGGGTGGGGGGTGTGGGCATGTGTGGGGGGGGGGGGGGGGGGGGGGGGGGGGGGGGGGGGGGGGGGGGGGGGGGGGGTGGGGGGGGTGGGGGGGGGGGGTGGGGGGGGGGGGGGGGGGGGGGGGGGGGGGGGGGGGGGGGGGGGGGGGGGGGGAGGGGGGGGGGGGGGGGGGGGGGGGGGGGGGGGGGGGGGGGGGGGGGGGGGGGGGGGGGGGGGGGGGGGTCGAGGGGTGGGGGGCGGTGAGGGGGGTGGTGTGTGTGTGGGGGGGGGGGGGGGGCGGGGGGGGGGGTGGGGGGGGGGGCCGGGATTGGGGGGTGTGTGGGGGGGGGGGGGGGTGGGGGGGGGGGGGGGGGGGAAGAGGAATATTGCTGTGGCTGGGTAAATATTTCCCTTCATAATTCAAACCTTATCTCAACTCCCATAACAAAGTAATCTGTGCTCGGCGGGTTCAGAAGGAAAGCAGAAGGGTCCCGTCTCTGAAGTAATAAAGCCATGTTTGGTGTGGTTCGCTACATGTCACTGTTTCCAATTGCATCGAATGAACAATGAAATCTTCCATAAAGTTAGAGCCAGTATACTGTTATTGATAATAAGCAAAAGAACGGTTGGTTTTTATATATATATATATATATAGATATATATATACACATATATACACACACAACAGTTCTTTTGTAACCATTCTTATATGTGTGTGTGTATATATATATATATATATATATATATATATATATATATATATATATATATATATATATATATATATATATACTATACATATACACAGACACACACACACACACATGTATATACATGCACTGGACAAAACGCCTGCACAATGTTCACTCTCTAAAAACAAGGACATATATTTAATATATTTGTACACACTGACACTGCCGTATCTGCCACATACCGTTATCCTTATCCTTATCCTTTTTTCATTCCCGTTTTATTTTGCACACACTATTTTTGATTGATTTTAATGTTTCTAACATTTTATTTATTATGAATAAATTAATTGCACCAGATTATTATATTATTATGATATATATTATTTTTATTATAAATAAATAAATTGCACTATTAATATTGTTTTCTTTTATGTTTACTGTCGTACTGTGCATGTATGTATGTGTATGTGACAAATACACACACACACACACACACACACACCTTATTTAATCTTGCAAGTTCAAGTCCACAGTTCAGATGGTCATCTGAACTTCTTGAAATCCTCGAAGACGTTGGTGGCCTGTTTTCCTCCAGGGTAAAAAACAAGGGCTTAAGCGGAATAACAAATATCCCGGTATGGTTCCCTCCACACATCAGGCCGTCTTTGACCCTTCTCAGGACCCTCGAAGGCAAACAGGAAGTGGGCACACGAGGAGTTGGCCCGCAGCACTCAGGTGACCAGGAAATGCCTGGCCAGTGTTTGTGACCATCTGTCCACCACAGTGGAGCTGAGTAACAGCAGAGCCGCATGGACACATAATGAGAGCTGTGTTCAGCTCATTTACTTTGTAATTTTCTGGCAGCCGAGGCCCCCGATTCTGTTGGAAAAGCTGTCAGATGGGATATATCAATCGTTTAAAAAAAAGAAAAAAAGAAAAAAAGAGCGAGAGAAATATGGGAGCATGTAATTACAACCTGCTCCTTGTTAGCAAACATTAAGTTGAAAAAGCATGTTTGCTTTTAAGTGTCAACGAAGAACAATCCGGAGGCGCTGTTTAGTTTCGGACAGTAATTACTAACAAAAATACATTCTGCTGGATTTCATGGCGTGCCACTTTTTCCACCGTGTAACTAAACAACGCCAACTGGAGCAGTGGGGTTCTAGTAAGCCTCGGAGAGCATTATAGAAGTGAGTTGACCTTCAGATTGTTTTTTTTTTTTTACGATTTTATGATTTTGGACATCACCTGTCACCGCGTCCTAAGAGGCTCTAGCCACTATCCAGAAGTCGCATCCCTGCTGTGCTCAACATCAAACCATTTGAAGTTCTTTTGATGCCTGGATTGGGACTGTGTGTGTGTGGGGGGGGGGGGGGGGGGTGTTTACAGGGCGCCAACACTTTTATTAAACAACATATCCGCCGCTACTCGGTTGATGGCTTGAGCAGATCGGAGAAAACAATCGCTGTTCAGACTCGCCAGTCCTCAAAGGTTAGAAGGGGGGGGGGGGGGGGTGGCTGGAACCTGCAGCTGGGATGTTTCTCAGGTTCGCTCGGTGTACTATTTTTCTGTTCTGCACTCGCACCATATTGGTTTTCACATCCCTGCTTTGTATCTTTCCAGCGTCTCCGTGTGGGGTGTAGCAGCCCCATGACCCGTCCTCATCCCCGCGGCTCTCGCGGCAGGACATCTCACGGTCCGACGCGGCTGACCGCGAATCCCACGTCTGAGAGGGTCTGTAGCGGGGGTTGGTGTGGGGGCTGAGGGGGGGTAAGGGGGGGGGGGGTCGGGGTTCAGCTTGCTTTTCACTGGACTTGCGGGAGGCTGAGAAGGAGTCAAACGGGGTCAAAGGGAATGCGAGTCGATTCTGTATCAAGACCCGCGTAGCTGAACATCTGGACCAAGGCGCAGCTGGATCAAATGATTTGTTTTGCCTTTGCGCGGAATGCGTGGGATATACAGCGCTGTACGGAGGTCTGGACGGGATAATATTTTGTGAAGGCTCGCTTTGAAATAAACCATTTCAATTCAGTTTTGCTTTAAAAAAATAAATAAAAAGGGGTCTCGACGATAAACACTGCGTTTTGCCTGTCTGACGAAAATCCGCATGTAGCTTCAGACGCTTAATTAAAGCGAGGCGGTGAATATTAAAGCTTTGTTATGACTCACGGCCCATTTCCTAAAAAGACAAACTCGCCCTGTATGTTGAGATCAGGGATCTTGAGACGAGAGCGATGATTACCGAGCCCGTGTCATTTCTTAAACAGACGTGTGCGGCAGTGTTCCCGAATTTTCCAGCGGGTCCCTGCCGCCATTCCCTGCGCTCGTAATCAGGATTTTTCACTCTCTCTCTCTCTCTCTCTCTCTCTCTCTCTCTCTCTCTCTCTCTCGTGCCTTGATCAGACCTCGTGCTATTTTTACAGGCTCTCGAGCGCTTTTCCTTTTGATTGCGTGCTTCTCTCACGACCTGATATCCTCCCTAAACTACAGGCCGACCTTTTTACCTCAGGATACATGTTCGGATATTTGTTTTGTGCGATCGAGGAAATGGACGGATCGTTATAAACACCGCACGACTATCTAGTCGTAAAAAGTCTCAGTTGTCGGTTTAATTGATACAGCAGACCGTACAGCTGGAGACACGAGGGCATAAAAGCTGCTCGAATGGAGACGGAATCTGTTTTTTTTTTTTTTTTTTTTTTTTGATGTGATGGGATGTGAAGCCACCTGACTGTCTGGGCGCCGATACTGAACACTTGACCATGTGTTCACCAAAAGCCCGCCTCCAAATCCTTTCCCGGGTACAGTAGGTCCATAATACATTCGGGAACTCTTATGATAAGAGTGTTATTTATGACTTCTTTATCCAGAGCTTCCGAGGGAAAAAATAAACTCGGAAGGTTTGGAGTCGCAGAAGAAAGAGATCTACTTTTTTTTTTAATATAAGGATAAGGTCGATTCAAGGTTGATTTGCTTAAATTGAGGAAGGAAGGGGGAGGGGGATGGGGCGTCAGCAGTTTGAGGTGCTGATCAAGCCCCGGGATCGCCAAGATGCCACCCGTGAGAAACCCTCTGTGCTCCAGGGGGCGTCGTATCATGGCTGACCCATGAGCTCTGACCCCCAGCTTCATGTATATAAGACACATGAAGTCTTTGAAGTCTTCTAAAATTCAAACGCAGCCAAAAATGTAAAAAAAATAAAATAAAGCAAAAAAACACAAAGCAAAACTGATAAAGTACGCCTTCAGACTGCGTATCTGCTTATCGCTAATGAAAGCGTTGTGCGATTTCCTGTGTGTCGGAGATTGGTTTTATTTTTTATTTTGTATTTGTATTTTTTAACCAGAAAATTGATGTTAATATTTTTGTCTTTTTGCGTTTCAGTATTTATATACTACAGCGTGACCAATAAGGAAATGTTTTGCAATACAGAAGAAAAGAATGAGCTGTAATAAAAGATTTGACCCCGTTTTAAAACATTCATTGGGATGCATTTCCAGCTTCTTGCTTATTCGTATAAAAATAGAATAAAGAAACATTTTAAAATATTAAATTCTATTATATTTCCCTTAATACGGTATTTTTGATTCATTTAATAACTACCTAAAACACACACACACACACACACACACACATACACACACACTACTTTGCCCTGAGAGAACTAAAAAAAAAGAGAAAAAAAAGAGAAATAAAACCCTCATAAAGCAAAAGTCATAAAGTACGCCTTCGGACTGCGTATCTCATGATCGCTAATGACGGCGTTGTAAGAAATACAGGCTGGAGGAATGTTAAGATGACATTAGGAAAGGTTGTGGGGGGGGGGGGGAAGAGCTATGTTCCCCCGGTGGAAAGAAGAAAACATGTTTTTTGGACGCTGTGTCCAGCAGGCGTAACGCTTCTCGGCATAAATCCATCAGCATCGAGCGGATCCGCCGAGCTCAAACAGAGCCAGGGAGTTACGGCGAAAGCAGCGGCGTAGAACGGAGAAGAAGGCGAAATCCTTGTTCTGGGTTTCGAACCCATTTGAACTCATTAAATCCATCGACGGCCTGGCAAATAACCTGACATTAGCCAGGTTAATACAGTGTTAACAAGCGAGTCGTTTCACTGCGAGACGTTCATTTCCCGAACATTCCAGGCAAGACTTTGTATACACTCGGCCTCATTTATGCGCCATTTAGTCAAATCGTGTGTAAATACGTTTCCAGTTAAAAATGCCCGGCTGATTTCCCCGACAGCGAATTCTTTTTCTTTGTACAAACGCGCGTTGATAATTGCCAATGTCCGGTAACGAGCGAAGAGTATTTATCGCCTTCCCACAAAACTCAAAAAAACCCGTTTACAGAGAGATAAAAAGAATGACTGGAGCAGATCATGGATGCAGAACGTCCTGAAAAAAGCATCAGATCCACGTTGATGTTTGTATGGAGATGCATTTTTTATTTTATTTTTGTTACATATTTATTATTTGTAAAAACGATTGATCATTCATTCATCTTCTACCGCTAATAACCTTTATCCGATCTTCCCTCGGGTCACGGGGAGTCTGTGTCTATCTCAGGTGTCTATGGGCATTAAGACAGGATACACCCTGGATGGAATGCCAACCCATCGCAGGACACACACACACACACACACACACATTCATACACTAGGGACAATTTTTCCAAGGTGCCAATCAACCTACCGTGCATGTTTTTGGACCAGGGGGGAAACCGGAGAACCCGGAAAAAACCTCCTGAGGAACGGGGAGAACATGCAAACTCCACACACACACACACGGCCAAGACAGGAATCGAACCAGGATGGTTTCCCCCCGGTCCAAAAACATGCACGGTAGGTTGATTGGCACCTTGGAAAAATTGTCCCTAGTGTATGAATGTGTGTGTGTGTGTGTGTGTGTGTATGTGTGTGTGCCCAGCGATGGGTTGGCATTCCATCCAAGGTGTATCCTGCCTTAATGCCCATAGACACCTGAGATAGGCACAGACTCCCCGTGATCCGAGGGAAGATCGGATAAAGCGATAGAAGATGAATGAATGAATGAATGAATGAATGAATGAATGAATAATGATATCAATGGTATTCAACTGTATTGAACAAGCGTACTCATGCTTCATTAATGCATTGTCTGAGTAAAGATGTTTACAAGATGTCTATTGTTAAAAGTGCTATACAAATGAAATATCTTTTTTTTTATTTTCTATTGCATTGCATTGTGTTGAATTAAATCGCATGGCACTGCTTTGTAGGGCTAAATCGCATCTGTAGTTGATTCCTATGTACCTTTAATGTATTGCGTTGCTGCCAGTGCACTGAGACGCTAATCACATTTCCCTCACATACAGAAGATGAACACCGTTTGGGAGGCTTTCATTTGATCCTAAATGAATAACTAGTCCTTCACATGATGTCATGACAAAATTTCATAACGTTTTGCTGGATTTCTTTTTTTTTCTTTTTTGTAAACGTGATTACGTATTCCATAAATAGAATCGCACCAAATCCCAATTCCCGAAGCCCAATTATGTGATTTTTAAAGCCTACTTCATGTTAGCGAGTCTGCTTTCACAAACTCCGTTCTTCCAGGACATGAACGTTTTATTTATTTATTTATTTACAAAGACCACATTTTAAATAATGTTTGTATCTAGCTGGATTAATGACGTCCAATAAAATTATCCGGTTTCTGCATGTAAAAAAGAAGGGATTTCTTTTTTTTTTTTTTTTTTTTAAATCCAAGTCCTTCACTGCACTCAAAAATTGAATTAAGGTTGAAAATCCTCCCAAGGTATATGCCTGTGCAATATTTTAGTCCCGACCTTCGGATGACACGAAGGCGGAAAGGGAATAAGAGGTCCGACGGCATGTAGAGCGAATGCGAGTCGGGATTGTCCGCGGGCTGCTATCAACCGGAAGGATTCCTGTAAAATCCTTTTTGCCTCCGACTCTCGGAACGATAAAAGATGACGGACGGCTAAATTTGTATTAGCAGAGAGCTATATTTACCAAACCGATTTCGTGCTGGGCTCCTGCATCGCCCGTGTCATCAGACGTCCCGGGATCTCTTGGCCTCACCTCCACGCTAATATCGCCTACCCGAGGTAGGAATGCCGAGGCGAGCCGCTGCATGATTAGACCCAGCTGAGGAGTGTGTATGAAGAGTCTAACGCTGAGCTGCACGGCATCGAATTTGGACTTTCATTTATCAGGCTCGGATAGGAAAGAAAATGTAGCCCGGCACGGACTGCTGGTCAGTAGACCTCTGCTCTGCAGTGGAATGAGATCACAGACCCACCTGTTGAAGGAAATCGGCTTCCCAATATCCCGAATCTCCTCTTGGCACTCTTGAACCGGAGCCCAAAAAGCTTGAAATTCTTCCGACTCTGAGCAGAGCTTAACCTAATTTTTGACTTCCAGTGGAGGCTGGCCAGACGTGCTGATTGGCATGAGGTCCAAAAGACAGCTGGAACAGTGATAAGTACCAAAGAGTGAGCTCATAGAAGTGGAAAGAATAAATATTAGAAACTCCCACTGATTGAAGACTATGAAAGTTTCTTTTATTTATTTATTTTTTACCCTCAATAACAGCTTTTTTTTCCCCCTGCTCAAGGTCATCATGGAGCCGGAGCCTCGGGCGTCACCGGGCACGGTGGAAGAGCGTTAATACCCAGGGTCACACGTATTTTGCATACACCTTTCTGGGAGGTTCGAGGGAAACTGGAGCGATGTAAGATGCAAAATAGGATTATAATCGTCGCTTTATTTCGACATGGCTTTCTCATTTTTCAGTGAGGATCAGAGAGTCGGAAGTCTCCAGTAAAGTCCTACAACTACCTGATGGATGAGAGTTAAAAAGGGCACAAAAAAAAACGATGTAATTGCAGACAAAACGATAGAAGTTGTGGGATTTTTGGATCGTTATGGGGCGGATTACTTCCAAAAAGAGCCGACTTGAAACCCTCTCTGAAAGAGAAATTCTCTGTCGTAAGGATAGACAATTAACCTTTAAGGGGTTCCCTAGTGGGACACAGTGAAACCCTTTCTTCCGAGTGCTTCTTTTGATAGGAATTTGTAAAGGATTTTTTTTTTTGTTGCAGATTTCGGTGAATCAAGTGCAGTCTATTTAAAACGAATCATTTTTTTCCGGCCGAGATTTTTTTTGGGGAAAAAAAAAATAATACATTTCCAGCGCATTCTCAGAGATGGCAGACAAAACGATCCGCAGCGTCTGAAGCGAGCTCATTTCGCTAGCGCACGTTTGACCTTTCAATTGTCAGAATATCCACAGAGGAGGAACCAGAGGTCTGAGCACAGAGCAAAAGCTTTAAACCCTGGTTATATTCTGTTTATTTATGCTTCACCCTGACCTTCTGGTGCCCTTCTTAAGATTCTATCCAGCCCCCCCCCCCCCCCCCTTCAGAAGTCCAGAGCGCATGCTGACAGGCCTTATTGTGCACTTTTAGTTGAACGCTAGTAAGCAGGCCAGGCCAATATCCATCAAATCACAAAATGACTGGACTCAGCATTAGTAAGACTTCAGGGTGGGGGGGGGGGACAAGGTGAGAAACATCTGGAGTTGATTTCCATTAACAGGATCAGTACAAAACAAGTTTTCTATACCCCCAAAAAAATCTCTCGTTTCCTAAACGCCCTCTAAAACCCTAGTAGTTTTTTTTTTTTTTTTATATTAATTCCAATCAGAAGCATCACAATGATTATTCTGTAGTGGAATTAATTACACACACTTAAAAACCTCGAAGCAAGAAGCCGAGAAAACAAGCGAGGCCAAATTCAATAGGTTCACAGGACTTAAATAATTGAGTACTTCGGCTCCGCGGGCTTGTGGAGGTGAAGGAATCAGTATGAGGTGGGAACATCTTCTCTCTCTCACACACACTATTTGTGATCTTTAGATCAATTCTTGCACGTGGGTCAACATCAGGCGAGCGTCCTTTGAGATCTCGCGATATCTCGACAGAATGAAGAATTGGGGACTGGAGGCCAGCGTTAGAGCACTTTAGTCAATGGATCAATCCGTTTCCATTTGCTTAAGCATCCCTCAAGATGACTCTTGAGCCAGAGGTAACCGTGCAGAAATACACCCTTGGAGGAAAAAAAAAAAAAAATAGCGAGCGCTTCTAATTAGGCAAATTCAGGAGAAAGTAAGCCTCCAGTGCATTGGCATGCTACATCAAGGTGGGAGAGTGATAGAGTCTGTCTGGTCTCGGAGTGAGCAGACAGCTGTTTGTTCCCCGAGCTCAGCAGTAGACTAATGGGCAGAGCAGCCGTGTCTGATGTCTCCGAGCCTGGCTGGAGGGGATATATATCGATAATCTCCACGAGGATGTCTCAATCCCCACGAGGACTCCCAGACCAGTCCCCTGGGAACGCTCGCTCTTTCTACTCTGACGCTGTCGCACCGTGGTGAAAGAGCAGCAGGGCTTCTTCCTGCCTTTTGAAGCGCCCCAAGTGGTAGCAAGAAAGACGAAGGGAGTGATCCCGCTCGGCGGATCTGAGCCCCTGATGCGTCAGAAGTGCTAATTCGCCCCCTGGAAGGAGCTTGTGAACTTGTGAGATTCTTCCGAGGTTCAGGGCACAGAAGATATCACTTTTTATCGAGAGCGCAGTACACGCATGTAGCTGTTCCTGTAGATCCATTATCGCCACGCAATCAGGAGACGATCTGTAGCGCAGGCACACCGGATACGTAACGGCTCTCATCCTGCTTTTGGAACTAATCTTTTTTTTTTTTTAATTACATTTTTTTTTTAAAGATAAACCCCAAGACTCAGGGTCCAGTCATGAACAGGAATCTTGTCGTAAAATACAGGACATGCTCTATACACGATATTCCATGGTTCTACATCCAGGGGGTCTGTGATACCCTCCGGTACTGTACAGATACCCATGATCCCCTCCGGTACTTCTCTGATTAATGTTGAATTGTAGAATAAAAAAAAAAAAAAATCATAAAATATTTCCATTTAAAAAATCTTATAATTATTAAATTAAAGTTCTATTAAGATGATGTTCAGGCGTATGTAAAATTTTCCACCTGATAGTTGTTTAATGCATAAATCGATGCATACATCTTTGTGAAAGATTTAAAAAATATAATGATGCTTGTGCAACAATAACATCGTTCTGATTAGAGACCCGCACTCCCGCGGGAGACACGACGCAGGAGACAAGATTTGATGGTGACCACGGGTGCGGACGGGAATATATTCATGTGTGTGCGAGTTGAGGGAGAATACTTGTGGGATTCCCGCAAACTGCTGCAAAATATGTATATATTTTATATATATATATATATATATATATAGATATATATTATATATATATATATATATATATATATTCATTCATCTTTCTAGCGCTTTATCCGATCTTCCCTCGGGTCACGGGGAGTCTGTGTCTATCTCAGGCGTCTATGGGCATTAAGGCAGGATACACCCTGGATGGAATGCCAAACCCATCGCAGGGCACACACACTCACATTCACATTCACACACACATTCATACAGTAGGGACAATTTTCCAAGGTGCCAATCAACCTACCGTGCATGTTTTTGGACCGGGGACCGGGGTGGAAACCGGAGAAAAAACCCCTGGAGAAAAACCCTGAGGCACGGGGAGAACATGCAAACATGCAAACTCCACAAACCCGGACCCTGGCAGGTGTGAGGCACAAACCCCGGACCCTGGCGGGTGTGAGGGCAAACGTGCCTAACCACTAGAAGCCAACCGTGCCTCCATGATATATATATATATATATATATAGATATATATATATATATATATATATATATATATTATATATATTTTTTTTTTTGTTTGTTTTTTTTATATTATATATATTATATATATATTAATATATATTTTTATATATTAAAAAGAAAATACTAAAAACAAATAAACTGTTATGAATTTACTGCAAAAAGCAACAATGTCAACTAAAATGAAATGCATAATATACAGGCACAAGGTCGGACGCGACATCAATTTTGCCTGCCGGAGAAAATAACATATTTATGCGTGAGCGTGATAAAACGTAAACATTGTGGGCGGGAGCGTGACAAAAAAAATGCGTCCTGCACAGGTCTCTAGTTCTGATTGCCTTAACATGATATAACGAGTGTAATGCGAATGCTTTGTATGAATATCAGGTGCTTCGTGTCACACATTTTGTCAAATGTTTTTATCGTCTAAAGGCTGAAAAACACAATGACGAAACGTATCAATTGATATTTCAAGAAAGTTTGAGGAATTCACAAAGGGAGGTGTTTTTCTCTCTCCATAAACTCTTCACAAAGGCTTTTTGATTTTGCATTCGGCTTGAAAAGCATTTTTGGATTTATTTTAACTGCGTTCACGCAGGATGCGATGAAACAAGTCCGGAAAGTGGGTCACCGGCAAGAACCTACATAGAGTCCGAGCTCCGGCGCAGGTAAAAAAAAAAAAATAGCTCGATTCCCACTAGCTGACCATGCTGGGTGACAAGGATTTAACACCAGAGAGCAGGGGAATAGTCCTCGGGTTTCTGAGTCAGTTGCTAAGAAAGCACTGCTATTGTTCAAGGAAGAATTTCAAGGTCATGACTCTTCAGTACCGCACTTGACAGATAGGATGGGGAGATGTGGGAGGGGGAGGGGGGGTGTTCAAGAAAAAGATGGCTGGCAGCCTGAAATTGAGTGCGCTAGTGTAAATAAGGGATAGGATCACATCTATTCCCCTGGCTTTTGAGTCGGGGCATGACACGACAAGGTTAGCCAGGTTGCTCTTCCGAGGTTCGAACCGAGGCCGGAATCGCAGATTTGTGCAGGTGTTTTTCCAAATTCTAAACGTTTTCAATCAAATCAGTAAACACATTGGAGAGAAAAAATAAAACAATAAAAAAAATAGAACCACCAGTCTTTTATTGCTGTTAAACTAAAAAAAAAATCATTATCTAGAATAAACATGAATAAAATCCAGGCAAATGTGGGATTTTGGAGGGAGAAAGGAAAAAAAAAAAGCGAATAGGCATCTTAGCATAAAGTTATCGTTCCTTAAAAAATACAACAAAAAAAAGAACAGCTGATGGACATAAACGGAAACATCCGGCATTATCAATTTTTTTCCTTTTTATTTATTTATTTATTTATTTATTTTTGCGGGATACAATCTACCTGAAAATGAGCTACCAGGAGCTTTTTCAAATTGAAATTCTAACACTACCTACTGTCATACGGAGCATTCTAATTACTCACTAACCTCAATTTTAGAAGCCATTAACACATTCCTGGTTGTGCTTAAGTCTTGGCACGCCACAGTCTGCACTGGCACTTGCATTACAAGCTTGAGGAAAATACAGGGCATAGCTGCTAAAACACAAACATGGCAGTTCAGAAAAGACGTATGGGACTCATTCTCATGCCTTTAGTATAATCACCGAAAAATAAAAAAGAATAAAAAAAAATAAAAATAACCTTAACGCACACACACACACAAAAAATATGTTTTTAACATTCTAAGTTAGTGCATGTAAAAGAAAAAAAAACAACATTTCGAATCAAATAAATAGTATAAATAAATTCAAGTATTTCTGATGTGCACTGATTTAACCCTTCATCAGCCGAAAACACCAGTATGTACATCAGCTAGCATCTGCAGAATTCATTTTGTCTCTTTCTTACGCGAAGGCCTTCGAGCTGGCTCCTCGAAAAGGAAAAAAAAAGTAAAAATTCTTCTTACTATTACATGCTGTGGCAAAAATGTAACAAAACCATTGGAGGAAAAACAGCACCGGCCCATTGGCAAACGTAGCAAGCGGCGAAAAAAAAAACAAAAAAAAAAAAAAAAAAAAAAAAAACGCGTGTTATCTTTCTTCCACGGCGAGCATAGTGTACGATTCCCAGTTCTACATTTTTTACCGAAACATTCACACTGAGGTCCTGGACGCGGATCCATCCCGGTGGATCGTATATTTTACCGTATAATAAAGGGGGATCGTTTTACAGCAGACCTTATTTCTTTTTCTTTTGATTATATACATGAGATCCATGGGCGCAAACCGAACTCAAGGGAGGGACTGCATAAGTGTCTGCCTCTGATGCAACTACACCTACAAGAGCGGACTGGCAAAATCCCTTTTTGCATGCTTCCGGAGTGTCCCCATGGGGTGTGTTGGGGGAAGGATGAAGGGGGGGGAGTCGGTTTAGCTGAGGGATCTGTGCCCCTTGTCTTCCCCAGGAGGCGGCGAGTGTCCAGGGTGGATTAGAAGTGGCCCATGCGGGTGGCGAAAAGACTGCGAGAGGCCACGTTCCGGCTCGAGCTGGAGGAAGGCCACTTGATGATAAACTGGGAGGTCACTGGCACCAAAAACCTAGACACACACACACACACACATAGACGGGGGGTAGGGTGCGGAGGTGGAGGGGTTTGGGATGGACAGGAGACATGGAAACCGGATTAGAGATGCAAAAGGTCACGCGAGGAGATCAGACCGTGTTAGCAATCTGACAACATAAAGCGAACCCGCCCAGAGACTCCCCCTTTTAGCTCGATACTGTCCAACGCGACATGCTCTCCCGTCTTCCTCCTGATCCCTTTGTGCAAACGCCGTCTGTTTTTTTTTTTTAACGATGACTGACATTTTGCATCTTCACCCGGGGCAGCTGAACAAGCCCGCGCGTTAACAGACTGGCGGGAGACGTTGTTTAACATCGCCGCTGCTTGGGGACGGGGTGTCCAAACGCGGAGAGCGGCTAAGATAATTAGGGCTTGAAATGAGATGTGGAGGTGAAACAATCGAGACAGGATATGACCCAAATAGGAAGCGCTGTTCAGATCTCATCACGGCGCGTTAATGAGGACGTTTGAAATTATTTGTTCATTAAAAGTGAGTGAGCGCTAACACAATGCTTTGCTCTAACCAAATGACCTACACCTGGTTAGTGCGATACGACAGGAGAGGAAAAACTGTAACGGTAACTGTAGAATAACCCTTGGGCTTGTCACCGTATCGTGGTGCTGGTGACAGACTTCCTTGTATAATATCCCCAGGACAAATTAGCCATGCTGCTTCTTCTAAGTATACTAAAAAAGATTTGCTCGGAGGGCTTCTGCTGCATTGGCGCCATACCCAGGAGACTTGGGAAAAGTCAAATTAACTTCATTTAGTTCAGGAAGAATGCCCTTGAAACTGCTCAAGAGTACCGGTAGTGCTTGTCAAGCAGATATTTTAGAATGTAGATTAACTACTGTACGTCCGGCGCCTAATGCAATGGATGAGGAGGGGATTGTTTCTCTCAAACTCAAATATACACAACGTCAGCATTACGCAGCATAATATGACCAAATCATGACTTTGATAAGACAAACAATTTTTGGTTGTGTCCAAAAGGGTTTTGCAATATATATATATTATATATATATATATATATATATATATATATATATATATAGTTTTTTTATATTTACTTTTTTTTTTTTTTTTTTTTTTTTTTTTTTTTTTTCTCCCCAGCCCCACGGTTCCATTTCCCATGTATAAATCTCTGACAAAGGTGTCTGTTTAAGGATGCATGTAAAGGGGCTCCGTGTCTCGGAGTCCAATCAGGCTGCCGGCAATATTTAATTGGACCTCTATAATGCTTCCACCAGGTCTTTGGCTTTTGATCACTGAGTAGTTTCTTAGGAAAACCTGCCAGTGGAAACCCCCTGAGAGCCAGCAGCTGTCTAACTGTATTAATATTATTACTATGGGGTTTTCTTCCTAATTACACACCAATGACTCGGAGATCTGCAGGCATCTCCAGTCAGTTTGGGTGTTTAATGTTTTCAAATATATGGTCGATAGTCCTGCCACACTGTGCTGCAGGCAGATTTTTGTGGGGCGAATTATAAAAGACGTGACATGATCTCATATAACTTCTAGATCTATTATATGCACTGCACACACACACATATATACATATACATATATATATATACATATATATATATATATATATATATATATATATATATATATATATATATATATACCTACACACACACACACACACACACACACACACCACAACACACACACACACACACAGTCATCATACTACTTTGCTAGATAACATGTATGCAGGATATATACAGGTTGGGTGCAGCAAAAACAACCAAAAAAAAAAGCCCACAAGGAAACACAAATAATTTAGCACGCAAAGCCCCAGGGCAATTTAAATATCTCCTATTCTAAGATCGATCTGACTAGGAATGATGTCCTGCATCCTTCAGGAAGTGCATCACAGACAGTCGCTTTAGAGTTTGTCTCTGCCACCCTGACGGCTCTGGACCCTGCGTCTCTCCACTGGCCAAGACTGGCAAGTGGAGGCAGATGTAGGACAGGCAGCGTATGGGTGCATGGAGGGGGGGCAACGCACATGCCAGAGAGGAGGATGAGTGGCTGTCGAAAGAAAAGGGGGGGGGTTAGGGAGGGGGGGGTCACCAGCAATATGGTGCCATGCCCCTACTCAGACATCATTTTCCTAACGAGGCAAAGCATATGCCGGCTAAGTGAAAAGTCTAATCTGTCATCCCCCTGCTCCGTTCTGCCACTGAGCCGTCAATGAGGCATGTCCTGGGAAAGATATGGAAGTGCGCGTCATGCACCATGCAGTGAAACTGTTGCGATTCGCTGTGACGAATGAGCGGCTGCTTGTTGCCATGGGAAGCGGAGAGGGATGGAGGAATGGCTGGCTTTGCTTTCGTAGAAAACTTTTACTTTATTTATTTATTTATTTTATTTTATTTTAGTCAGCACCCCCTCCGAGATGCCAGAAACAAGCGAGCAAAAGTGGCAAACAGGTGCATGAGGGCGGGTGGTTACAGTCTGGACAGACTGGAAATATGGTGGGAGGAGGAGGAGGAGGAGGAGGAGGAAGAGGGAGAGGAGGAGGAGGAGGTGGGGAGAATAGGGGAGGGGGGTTTGATCCAAAATCAAGAGTAGAAAGACCTGCGTCAAGGAGAGAGAGGGTAGAAGAGGAAGGGGTCGAGCCACGAGACGAGACCGGTCCGGCAGCCGAGGGCAAGCTTCACCGCCGTCCGCAAGTCAAGAGCAGAAAGACAGGGTCATAGATTTTAATGTAGGAGGAAAGAAATGGAGGAGGCCATGCCCATACAATCTGTCTTAAGGGAGGATATGAATTAGTCCAGCGTATAATAATTTCCAGGGAAATTTCGATCGTAGTGGGAATGATCAAACCAGAACTGGAGTCACTCTATGAATAATAAAAATCAAAACTTAGTATAACAAACTTCGTGTATAAACAGTCAACGTATATAATATGGGCAGGACCTGGGTATAGACTCGTCAAAACTGCATGAAATATACACATATACCTAAAGTCTTCATTAGTATTACACCTGAAATGTGTTTTTTTTTTTTTTTTTTTTTTTTTAATTACACATCTGTTAACAAAAAACGCTGTGCTCACATGCAATTAATTGTCTCATTCAGTTTCGAATGAACTAATTAAGTGACAGTCTTTAAATTAAATTACTGAAGAAAAAAGGTGCCATATATTACAACCAAATGCCTGTTGCGATATATCGGCTCAAAAAAAAAAAAGAAAGAAAAAAAAAAAAAAAAAAAAAAAGGAAGAAAAAAGGAAAAAAGAAAGAAATCTATGATATTATCTGCAGATATAGACCACAGGAAGCAGGCCGTGCACAAGCTCTTCAGATTATTTCGCTCTGGCTCATCTCTTTTATAATTGAATTAGCTGCGCCTCAGGGGGCCTACTACGTTAAGTGATAATCTGAGGGTCATTCTTTTTCTCTTCGCGGCTTCTCCTTGTGCGGATGAAGAAGTCAGATATGCCCCTTTCCCAGCCGTCTCCGCCTCGGACTGTGCTACACAGGGGACTGAGGTTGAACAGATTGGGGGGGTATAAAGAAGAAGGAGAGAAGAGAGATTTTTTTATAAGAGGGTTTACCTGGGGTCGTCCCACTCCGGGTTCAGGCCGGTCAGCGACCCGCGAGACTCCGTGACGAACTTGTAAACCACGAGCAGGCAGTCGCGGCACAGCTGCACCAAGCGCTGGCAGCACTGCAGCTCCTGCGGCGTCACCACCTCGCTGCTCTTGCTGAAGATGCTCTCCCACGATGACCTTCTGCAAAGGCCAGGGGGGGAAACATGCAAGCGGGAAAAGTTCTTAATGCGAGCGACAGAACTCCGCAAAACACCCCAGGACTTCTGTCTCGCCAAGACACTTTGATGAATGAGTGTCAAAAAGAATTCAAAAAGGGTCCAGGTCCTCAGCGTGGGCCTGACTAAAAGACGAAAATATTGAGCTGAAACGACGCCTTTTCTCTTTTTCAAAGTCATTGGAACGGCAGCGGCGATTGTGTTTGATTTGTGGAGATGAAGGAATATAATGGCTGGGGATCTGAGAGTACATTACAGGCGAGGAGGCCTTCACAATGCTCCCATGCTGGGCTTTCCTCTGAGCACTAGCTGCCCACAGACCTCCTTCAGGCGCCGGGCTCTGATTAAATGGCAGCAGCATGGGGTGCTTAGCACCGTCACTAATCCCCTAGTGCCATGCATACTCTCATTAAGTTAAAATAAACCTGGGTGGTTACATATCTCTACATCTGTCAATTATACATACAAGTGGGTTGGAGGGAGAAAAAAAAAAAAAAAAACCTTGTAGACCCACAATCCTGCCCACACAAGAAATGAATAGACGGGTAGGTGTGTGGGATTTGACGCATTTATGGACAAAGATCATAAAACTTATCGTTATGGCAGTAATCATAGGAAAAAAAACAATACATCCCTTGAGCATCTATATCTAACCATTGGTCGGAAAAGAACAAAAAGAACTTTTCTATTTTGCCCCAAATTCATTCCCTCGTTCCTCTTCTACCACTTGATCCGATCTTCTCTCAGGTCGCAGGGATCTCATACACACCCTGTACGGAATGCCAACCAATCGCAGGGCGCCCACACACACACAATTTTTCCAAGGTGCAAATCAGCCTACCGTGCGTGTTTTTGGTCCTGGGGGAGGAAACCGGAGAAAAACTCCCTGAGGCACGGGGGAGAACATGCAATACTCCACACATACATATGGCGCAGACGGGAATCGAACCCCCCTCAACCCTGGAGGTGTGAGGCGAACGTGATAATCCACCGTATAACAACCGAACCTCCACCCCCCTTTATTCCCGAAATCGATAATACAAAATGCACTCGTGCCGCGCGCTTTATATGTAGGCTTGTTTGTTGGCAGATGCAATGGGCCAATCAGGTGGCAGCAATGCAATGCATCATCAAAACGGGGAAAAAAACAAAAGTGAAGCGTCTAGTGGACCCGAACCCGAGCTATCTGACTGACTGACAGCAATGGACCCTGATGAGGTCATGAGCTGTCTTAATGTTTGACCTGTTTTTTTTTTCCCCCGTTCACCACATTTATAAAGAGGGGTTACATGATTTACCATTACCCTCCTGTCAGCTCTGGCCATTCTCTTCTGACCTCTCGCATTAATGAAGCTCTGCCGCCCACAGAAGTGCAACCTTTCTCCTTTCTTTTCTTTTCTTTCCTTTTTCCACCAGTCTGTATAAACTCTACGGAATGCTGTGCAAGAACTTTCCAGAAGAATGAACAGTTTCTTACACAAAGTAACCGCCTGAGTGCGTGCTACAGTCTCGGAGTTCTTGGTGTAAAGTCCTTGACTCCTGATTTTTTTTTTTTGGGGGGGGGGGGGGGGGGGGGGGGGGGTTGGGCTGCTGCAAGTCTTCCTATAAAGTTGCTGGAAAAACCCGTTGCTAAATTCAAACCGATAATCCGAACCTGTTTGTCGTTCATGAATCTATTATCTCTGTATGTGTTTCAGGTGGTTTACTGGTTAGAACCTTCGCCTCACACTTCCAAGGTTGGGGGTTCTATTCTCACCTCTGGCATATTATGTGTGTGTGGAGTTTGCATGTCTGCCTCAGGGGTGTTTCTCTCCGGGTTCTCCGGTCCCCCCCCCCCGTCGAAAAGCATGCACGGTAGGTTGATTGGCACCTTGGATAAATTGTCCCTAGTGTATGTGTGTGTGTGTGTGTGTGTGTGTGTGTGTGGTGTGTGCCCTGTGATTGGTTGACGTTCCATACAGAGTGTGTCCTGCCTTGATGCACGTAGACGCCTGAGACAGGCACAGGTTCCCCAGAGACCCGAGAGAGAAGACGGATAAAGCGGTAGATGATGAACGGATGAATGAATGAATGAATGAATGTTTCAGGTGGTCCTTCTTACCCAGAGCTGCAGAAACAGTTCCACAGGCCTTGTCCGTGGCTCCACAGCAGGCGACCGAAGACACGGTTAAAAAGGCGGTAGAGACGTAAACTGTCGACGTCCGGCTCCCTCCAGATCCTCTGGAGCAACGATCGGACGGTGGTGCGGACGATATCCAGGACCTTTAAGCGTGAAACAACACAGAAACACAATCTTAAATAAGGATCTTAAATGCAGGTTCGGGACGGGACTAATCCATCAGCGGGGTCTTCCGTGAGGGGGATCACTTGGGGGACAGGTGCAGAGGCTGAATGGCGTGATTGAAGTGCGGGGCTGAAAGATAAGTGCTAAAATATCATTCAAGGTCTAAATAGAGGCTAAACAGGTTCAGGAACTCGTACACGGACCAGGTTTGGCTCATTTCCTGCCGTGTGACACTCGGATTTAATGATCACTCTGCATAGCGATCCTTTCTATTTCAGCTAATATGCACCAATCCGTGTAAGTAATCAGACTTTTTCATTTCAGGATAGATTTCACGGCGCATCCTAAAAAGACAGATATACTACATATTTCGGGCTTTACTGAAAACCGGAAATTGAAAATATAAGCGATTCATGTTCAGATTTACGCTAGGCGTGTGCTCAGCTAATTTTTACAGACAGTGCTTTCGAGTGTAATGTAATTTAATGCGTGCTACCGCTGTTTTTACTACCTTTAAAACGAGCCTCCTATAACCTAATTTAGTTTAAAACGATTGAGGCCGATTCTCATGAATTGCTTTTCCGTTCCTTATCTTTGCGGATTTGTCTCAATTTCGCAATTTGGGTTCGATCCACATTAACTGGCAGCCTGCCTGTAAATGAACACTTGATATCCGAGTTACATACAGCAATAACCTAACAAGAACCGAGATGCAGGCCAAACAAAGAAAGCGTTAATCTTTTTTAAATAAAATGATACGGACAATGCCGGACAATCCACGCTATAGCAGTTTCGGACAGTGGGTTTGCCCAATTAATGATTAATTAATGAATTAATAATGGTCATTCTAGTTATAAGAGTATCAAAGGTTTCTATCACAAGTTCTAATACAGTTGTAGGTATTATCTCATCACTACTACTATAATTATAAATGTGCATATTTAATGTTTTTAACCGTCTTCTATTCTTTGGAGAAAAAAAAAAAAAAAAAAAAGCCTCACATAATCCCAATGTGTGTTATATTAATATTAGGGCTGTCAATAGATTAAAATTTTATAAATCACGATTAATCGCACTATTGCCAAGCGTTAACTCAAGATCAATACCATTTTTAATGAATACCATAAGTGAATACTTTTCATATTTCTAATGCTCTAATTGTAACAGATGTTATAAATATATACATTTCACTCAAAATCTCTCCCATTAATAAAATGATTAATTATTTAGTGTTTATTTCCTATTTCAAACAGGAAATTAGTCATCTAGTAGTAATTTCTTATTTACTTCAATATACATTTTTGTTAACGTGTGTTTTAATATGTTAAATATGCCACGTGGATCCTTTATGAATGCCGGTATTGGTTGCTTTCCATATGATACGTTTAGGTTCCATGCGGTAATATAGTGAGAAGCTCATCACTGTGGTGAATTCGGGGAAATTTAGGAAGCGTGATGTTTTTGGTTAATAAAAGGTTCGGAAATATATATCGCCTCTCTTATATTCCATCCTAACACTATAACACGGTAAACGCGGCTGAGGAAAGGTCAATGCTGAAATGATCTGGGAAGACTGAAGTTTTTCTCACTCCTCCGATCACTCACATAGTAACGCATGCTGCGGTAATCAAATTAAGTTCTGTTAAAGCGGATTTGCTTTAACTTTGACAGCCCTAATTAATATGTTTACACTGTGTGTGTTTTAGTGTTTCTCAAACTGTGAAAACTGTGTATTGATACTGTGATATAAAATCATAATTAATTAACGGTCATTCTAGTTATATCTAGATATGAGTATAAAAGGTTTCGATGTGCCGAGCGTTTAGACATGTCACATGACTTGTGTCCGAGTTTCGCATATCTTCACGACCTACTCTATCTCACCTACGAGTGGATATGTCAAATGTGCATGTCGCGCAAACACGGGCCGAACAGTGGAACGTCAAAATTCCCCATTCATTTTCTATGGGGTCAGAATTTCTTAAATTTCGAACTGTGTGTGGGGTTCGGGAGGTGGGGTGAACCACTCCAGACCCCCTATCATTGGATATGCCATATGTACATCTTGGACGCTCACAGGCCGAACAATGAGGCACGAAAGATCGGCCCCATTCATTTTCTATGGGAAAAAAATTTCCGCTTTTTGGCACCGGGTTCGGAATTCACCTCACACCATCGGGCCGCACGATATGAGGTATGATTCATGACGATTGGACAAAACCTGCGCTACAAGTTACGCGACGAAAATTTAACCGAAGTCAGAGAGATTATAATAGTGATTCTGTGCAAACACCATTAATTATAAATGTGCATATTTGATGTTTTTATATTCTATAACCATTTGAAAAATAAAAAACCTCACATAAACCAGACACACTGATGGCAGGACATGCACTGAGTACGATACGTTTGTTTTTTTTCTGCGTGGCTGACTCGTTTTTATGCACCGATCATCCATAACATTAAAGCCACTGACAGCGGATGTGTAGAACATTGATTACACCATTATGATATAACAATGGCACTTCGCTCGACCACCAATATGGATCAGCAAGTTTCGATGACATTATTCTGCATCATTCTCATCAATTTTACATCCGATCAAACGCTCGTTTCGAATTTCAATTGCCCCGACATTAACAATACAAAGATGAACCTTTTTACTGTCGTTGCACACGTACAGAGAAGTGCAGCTGTCGAGGGAAGGGAATTATTGCTGTTAAGCATTGCTCATAAACATGTCCCGGGGCTTTCGAATGAGTATTTTATTGCGTTTATCCGGCTGTACGTTTGTTCGGAAGGAAAACATCGACGCACTCTGTAGAAGTGTTTAATGGCTTTGTGAGACGAATTTTTTCCACCGATTCCTCTGCTGTTGGCTCAAGCTGATACGGCCTGACCTTAAAAACAACCGCTGCTTTATTTCCTTCATTGGAAAAAAAAATAGCGACAGGTCTGCAGGAAGCGGGGAAGGAGGCGGGGAGGATCTGACGATCAACTTTGGCTCGGCCTGTGAGGTAAAATCAACACTATTTTTAAAATGTCCTGTTTCGGTGGAAAAAAATAGGCATTGAATAAGTCCTAAGGCTTTCCGTCAATATCAGGCAGGTGGTTTTAATGTTGTAGCTGCTCGGTGTCTATACAGCGTCATATGTACGTAATAGATAACAATGAGACAGCCTTAGTCGCATGATGGCAGATGTGCATGAATATCATAACACGGTGGTCTCCGACCCCCGGGAACGTGGACCAGTAACTTCCGCTTTCACCTTCTCTTATCCGCACAACATTGCACAAACGGACACTGGACACTTTACACTGGTCACTTTATACTGGACACTATACACTGGATACTTTACACTGTACACTTTACACTGGACACTATATACTTGTCACTTTACACTGGTCACTTTGCACTGTATACATTATACTGGACACTATGCACTGTATACTTTATACTGGGCACTATACACTGTATACTTTATACTGGGCACTATACACTGGATACTTTACACTGCACACTTTACACTGGACACTATATACTTGTACTTTACACTGGTCACTTTGCACTGTATACATTATACTGGACACTATGCACTGTATACTTTATACTGGGCACTATACACTGGACACTATATACTTGTCACTTTACACTGGACACTATACATTGGATACTTTACACTGTACACTATATACTTGTCACTTTACAATGGACGCTTTATAATGGACACTATACACTGGATACTTTACACTGGACACTATATACTGGACACTATACACCGGATACTATACGCTGGTCACTTTACACTGTACACTTTACACTGGTCACTATACACTGGACACTTAAGATGTAATTTCTATTCTATTTAATTTTTTTATTCTACTTTACCTCTTTATTTATATTTATTTATAATGTGTGTACTATTTTCTTCTCTTCTTTCCGTTATGTTTACATGCGGGACAGTCGTAGAAAGAGACAAAAAAATTTCCCAAATAAGATTTGAATTGGTCATTAATTAATTTCCCGTTTATTTCTGAGTCTGAACGATCTTTTATTTTGAAAAGTTGTTTATTTAGAAAAATTAAAAATCGAATCTGGCGCAATGTTACAAGGAGGCTGATAATAAAGTTACGAGTACGCAGTGGATTCACGCTTATTATTATATTTACATCATAAACAATCTAGCCCGTCCCCACCCGGGCCGCAGTACAATTATCAAACACTGACCGGTCCGCTGTGATAAAAAGTTTGGAGACCACTATGATAACACACAGCCAAGCTGTACTCCAGTAACACGCCAGCTCGTCTGAATCCCCAGCGTCCTCCATAAAGCGCACAGAAGCGAACAGTATAGCGGTCCGGCGTTGTGAAGGAGGACATCGATGCTCATTGCGGAGCTGCTTATTTGGTCCCGGGTGTTGCAGGAAGTTAAATGAAGTGGTTATACATTCGGACATGACAAGAGCGAAGCGTTTGTACGGCCCATCTGGCAGCCAATTGTGGGAAGCCGGGATCGGATGGTGAGAAAAGGTGAGAGCAGCTGTTACTTAGCAACCCAGCCGAGCGGGATTCCAGCAGTAATTCATGCCATTATTCTGGACATGACATGACAGAACACAAATATATAAAGGAATAAATATGATTTCATGGAATCCTGGGTTTTCAAGCCAACATGATACTCTATTAGTGCATTATTCTATACGTCGACTAGCATTAATAATCAAGATAATAATAAATTTTTATTATCAATATGTACTAATATCTTCCTTCTCACACAGCCGGTTATATCACTGCAAGAGAAGCTGCCCTCACTCTGCCGTACTCAGCTGATAAAGCGCTAATACGTGTGCTCCTTGGAAGTGAATATAAAGAACTCGCCGTGGTTATTTTGGAGTCCACGTGACAAGTCCATACATCAGCAGTCTTACTTTACAACGGAGAAGTGTAAGAACTATCCTGACATTTCTCCTGCTCTGAGAACAACCAGGACTGCTGATATAACAATTCTTAATCAATTAGCAATATTTTTCAAAAATTGTTACCTCATCAGAAAATAGTGCGCAATGCGAGTTTCTGTCCACTAAAACAAAATCTAATTAAGCATATTCTGTAGAGTTTATTCTGTATAGGAAGAAAAAAAGAGGAGGGAACATCGTCAAAAACTGAGTCCAGACTTCCAGGTGTGTTAACTTTCCCATCCCGGTACTTTGGAGCCTTTCAGCTCTTTCACTCCGCTCATTAATTAGTAACGAGTATTGACCGTGGATCAGCCAGAAGCTATTTAAAGGCGCTATTACAGCACTTGCAGACGTAAATTAGAGACAAAAAAAGAATAAGAATAATTAGCCTTCTCTAATCTCTAAACAGCCTATATATATATAGATATATATATATATATATATATATATATATATATATATATATATATATATACATATATACATATATATATATATATATATACCATAAATTAATACTTTTCATGTTTCTAATACTCTAAATAACTGTAACAGATGTTATAATTATATGAATTTCTCTCCAAATCTTTCCCTTTAATAGAATTATTTCATGATTATTTCGTTAAATTTATTTCATGTCCAATTTTTTTCATTACATTTATTTCATGATCAAATTATTTCAAAATGATTTCAATGATTATGTCATATTTATTTTACTCTGGAAATTATTATTTTAATATATTCTGAATTAATTTCTTATTAATTTCAATGCTACTTTGTTTAGTGCTTGTTTTAATTGTAAAATATGGGACGTGGCTCCTTTAAGAATTGTGTTCCGGTTTTGGTTGCTTTTCCATATAAACTGGTTATACGGAAGCGCATTGCATTCGCAAAAGAAAAATGCGCTTTATTCCGTAATACGGATTATGGGAATGCGATGCGCTTGCATAAGGTTTTATACGGTAATATAGGCTAATATAGTGAGGAGCTCATACCTCATACCATTTGTGTGTGTGTGTGTGTGTGTGTGTATATATATATATATATATATATATATATATATATATATATATATATATATATATATATATATATATATATATATATATATATATATATATAGTAAAGCTGCTGTAAGCAAATTTGAGTGCTTCCTAACTTAAGCAGCAACAAATATTTTATACCCCTTTGCTCAAAGATTTGCACCCTTCAGTGCGTAATAAACAGAAACGTACTCACCCGAACGGAACCGGCTGCGTTAATCGCTAATTATTTTCATAACTCGTGTTAGCATGAACACAGATCAGTCGAGTGAAGAGATGATAATGAGGTTCTAAATGCATCGAGTTACTTTCACCGCAGGTGATTAGACAGAGACTGATGTGGATGATGCTTATAATCAGAGTCCTAATTAGTTTAGACTTCTGTGGAATTTTGGCAGGGATTCCGTTTTTCTTTTTCCGTACGTAGCTAAAGTTACAAATGGACTGAAATGGAATGGAAACCAATATATGTGGGTTTTCCCTGTTTTTCACTTTTGGGCTTTGTTATAATGCGTGATTAGGAGATGTGAACGTAATGATCCGGTGTCAATGCATTTAGAAAAGATCTAGTAGTCAAAATTATACACACATAAACAAACAAACAAAAAAAGTCTTTTCCTTTTCTCTGGAGAAATTTCTAGAAGCCTAGGGAGACTATATCATGTGACTGGTTAATACAAACAAATATTGGCATTTTGGTTTTTTTGTTTATTTCTGAGGGAATTACTTATCGCCGCTTTAACTTTCCTCTGAGACAAATGTACATACATGACAAATTGAAAAAAAATCTGTGGAAAAAAAAAAAAAAAAAAAAAAAAAATATATATATATATATAATATATATATATATATAGATATATATATATATATATATATATAGATATATATATATATATATACAGTATATATAAATATATGTGTGTGTGTATCAGTGTATCATAGAAACATCAAGTTTTTAAAAATAAAGAATTTCAATCTAAAGCAACAAACAAAAATTCCCTGGAATAGCCCTTTTAAAATCCCATGATCCCGTGGAAATCCTGTACACATTAAAGTCGATGATCTAAATCCAGCATTTCTAATATTGAATAGGAAGAATTATGCATTTTAAAGTAGTATAAAACTTATACAGTGAATGTATAATACCTTTCTTTGTTTGGTGGCATCCAACTTCACCAGCCAATAAGAAGCCACTTTTGGTTTATGATATTTCCAGTTGTTTAGAATCTGTAGATGACAACAACAACAATAACAACAACAACAAAAAAAGCATTACGCTGATTAGGGGACAAAAGCCAACATTCCTGTCCCATTAATTTTGCGTTTCCCATTAAGTTGCGTACATTCGGTGCATTTCCCCCCTCAGGCGTGGCCCTGCTAAATCGCTTTTACATTATATGAACCGTTTTTTTTTTACTACTGTGAAATAAAATCAATGCCTCTCAGCAGCACGAGCATAAACAAAGACAAATCTTGACACAAACAGACCGTGCCGCGTTCTTTCTCCTCTTTCCTTCCGCAGCGAGATGCGGCACGCTTTATTGTTTCCTTTATTCATTTTTAACTAGTTCATAGATCAATCTTAATGTGTGACTACACCGAGATTATGATCAATTTCGAATCTCGCTCCGCACACGTGTTCCCTCGCCGCCGCGCCTCGTCCCTGCGTTACGGAACTAATATTCTATTTACGTTCTCGCGAGACGAGGGGGATCTCCTGCTCGCTCTTCCGCGGAGGAAACGGAGCGGCGGACGGGGTTACGATGAAGAATGACGGGGGGAGCGCTCGGGCAGCGGTGCGCCTCGGAAACGTTACATTCGTCTTCTTGGGTAAAGCGTTAATAAATCATCGAGGCTTACATCTGGCCCGTAGCGATCAGGAGGCCGTGAATTACACACGGATGTACGGAGAAATTATAGCGTTACACGTTTTCGTCAGGAAAACATAAATAAAAGGGGATACTCGGGACTCGTATTAGTCGCTCTGAACTTTTTCTGACTGATTGTTGTATTTCATGAGAGACGCAGTAAGCACAAAACTTGCATACATGTTCAATTTTTGTCCTTTTGTTCCAAAAGTGCAAATGGAAAAATAAATAAATAAATAGATAGATAGCGTTATTAGATAAGGGTCTGAAACAGGTGCTGCGGCCCAGCTGCGTTTTCTATGGCGCCAGCTAATAGCTCTCATTAACCGTACAGGTGGACGGCTAATGACACCACGTACAAGACGACAGAGGGGAGAGAGAGAAAGAGAGAGAGAGAGCGAGAGAATGAAAGAGAGGAAAGCGTGAGAGTCGGTGCTACAGGCTGCACTCCTCACAAATGATCTGGGGGAACGAGAGGAGAGAGCGGCGTGACTAACTCACCTCGTCCAGCACGGCCTCCGCTTCCTCCTCGCACTTCCCTGGGAATCGGATGCGCAACTCCCCCAGCGCGGCCAGCGTCTGCCGCGTCAGCTCCGCCTCATGCTCCTTGCTCCGTGCGTTCAGCAGGGACTCTCCCTGTGGCGCGCGCACACACACACACACAAACACACACACACGCCGCAATGAAGATGAATTAGCGCACGCCGCCTTTTTCTCCTTCCGTCATCAGCTTTTGCTTTCCTCGCCGCACCTCCGCAGGCCCGGAGAGCGAGGCGAGGCGAGGATGCCACAATTAGAATGGCACAGCCGCGAGCGATTGCTTGCCGGCTCCAGCCTAGATCCCAGAGGTACCTGCTGTGCCAGATGAGCCCAGGTGACTGGAGGTTGGCTCAGCGTGTCAGAACTGTCAGATTGTGAGACGGAGTGTAAAAGTGCCAGACTGTGGGACATCTTAACACTCGTTACAAAGAGTGCTTAAAGAGAGGAGCACCGCTGAGTGCTGGGAGTTTAGGGGCTAGTCAGATTAGCATAAAGAAAAGAGTGAAAGAGAGAGAGAGAGAGAGAGAGTGAGAGCCGGGGCACATGTTACAGGGAGCAAATGAGGTCTGTGTTAAGGGACACGTATATGTGTGTGTTACGATACGATGTGGAGCGCGTTTACGTCTTTGTCAATGGGTTTCCTTTTGCGAGCTGGTTTAAATATCTGTGTGTGTGTGTGTGTGTGTGTGTGACACTTGCCGTGGTGGAGTGGATGGTGCCCAGGCTGCTGCTGTGGGGCATTCTGTGGGCGGAGCTGTTGCGGCTGAGCGAGTGCGAGCGCAGAGCTGTGTGGGGCCGAACCGACGATGTCTGCGCAGCCAAAGCCCCTGCGTGGCCTGATGCTACACCAGTGCTTCCCATCTGTGGCAGACTCTTGTTCGTCGTGCCTTTACTGTCGCTGCTGGGCGACTGTCCGCTCAAAGAAGAGATGGAGCGCGGGCATGAGACGGAGCGGCGAATGAGTCCCGACAGCGAGGGCGAGGACACCGAGCCCAGTTTCTCCGGTTTGGGAGGAGGCTTCCAGTGCACACGACCTGACAGAAAGTTAACGCAATATACTCTTAAGTAGGGCGGCATGATTCATCGTTTAAAGTAAATATATATATCGCGATCTCGATACATGTATACGATCTCATTTCGAAATAATGTCGATTCAGTTCCGAGTACAGGCTGGTTTTTACTTCGACGCCTACCGCAACCTACACCATAACCTGCGCAACCAGGCCAACCTACGCGGTAACCTACGCCACCAACGCTACGCCATAACCTAACCTACGAACCGTAACCTACGCCTTAACCTACGCCTAACCCACGCGGTAACCTACGCCACAACCTACGCCATAACCTACACCATAATCTACGCCGCAACCTATGCCACAACCTACGCCGCAACCTAGGCCGTAACCTACGCCGTAACCTACACCATAAACCTACGTAACCTACGCCACCAACCTACGCCGCTTAACCTACGCCTTAACCTACGCCGTAACCTACGCCTTAACCTACGCCTAACCTACACCATAATCTACGTCACAACCTACGCCATAACCTACACCATAATCTACGCCACAACCTACGCCATAACCTACACCATAATCTACGCCACAACCTACGCCACAACCTACGGCGTAACCTTTGCCGCAATCTACGCCACAACCTACGCCATAACCTACACCATAATCTACGCCGCAACCTACGCCATAACCTACACCATAATCTACGCCGCAACCTACGCCACAACCTACGGCGTAACCTTTGCCGCAATCTACGCCGCAACCTACGCCGTAACCTACGTTCACTCCACGCAGAAGCCTCCCTGCGTTCACATCCCGCTACGTTCACACGCTATTGCTGTTTTTTTACATATTTTACATTTTTGTTACTTCAGCACTTTTTTTGTACTTGAGTGGAAAAAATGAGAATTGTGCGAGAGAAGTGAGATCTCAATTCGCGTCATTCACATGATAGCGAGGATCGTGCAGCCCTAACTCTTAAGTTCGCACAGTTGGAACTAAATCACTAAAACCAAATAATAAATAATAATAATAATAATAATAAATAATAATAAAACCAAAAAAAAAACAACCCCTGACAGACCTGTACTGAGGAAGGAAGGTATGAAGTTATAACCCCCCCCCCCCCCAACCCCCCCCCCCCCCCCCCCCCCCCCCCAAACCCCCCCTCCCGGACAACAAACACAAAACAACTGTGGCTTCCATTAATCACAAAAGGCATGTGCTGGTGTTAGTAGCCTGGCTCTGCGGCTTTCGGATTAGAGCCGTAGCAGCTTTCAAGCGCCCACACACACACACGCCCACACACACACACACACACACACACACACACACACACACACACACACACACACACACACACACGCTCGCGCGCCGAAGTGTTGAACGACCTCCAGCTTGTCCACAGGCCAGCCGGCCTCGGTGTTCTGCCTGCGAGTCTTGAGGGAAGGAAGTTGCCAAGTCGTGCGCATTATAGGGGCTTAGCTTAGGCCACCCCCAGACGGGGCGTCAAAGTCACTCTAGCCTCGGCGACTCGCTCACCCCTCAAACTTCAGCCAAATCACGGCTTTGTCCTTCATTCCGAAGCTAATGGAAAAAGCGGAGGGTTTGACCGCTTGCTCGAGTATAAAAAAAACAAAAAAAACAAACAAACAAAAAAAAGATTCTTTCAACAATCCGCTGCGATACACGCTGGGACGGCGCGATAGCAAGACACGGGGCGAGGACGCAGAAAGGCAGGTGAAAAGGAGAAATTATTTTTGTCGATTGACTCGGAGACCCTTTTAAAACGGGTCTGTTTTGCTTTCTTTTCTGAGGTAAAGCGGATTTCCGCGAGGCGCCCTGAATCAGGACCAAACCCCGGGTCTCCTTACTGACTAGAGGACTGAAACACATCACAGGAAACAAAAAAAAAAAAAAAAAAAAAAACCCTCATTAAAGCCAGCGTCTATGGGAGTCGAGAGAGCTCTCAAGCTTTCACCCACTACTGCCAGCCAGTCAAATTAACAGCCTCTGGACTGCACCATCACATCCTTGTGACCCTAATTAAAAAAGATGGATTTTGCCTGTTTCATGTATTAATTAGGTAAACAAATGCATTAAACTAGATTTACATCTGTAATTTGAGGATAGTGCTGCAGCTGACGCCACTGGATTGCGTAATTGTGTATAGAGTTGGTCCGGCCAGGGAAAAAAAAAGGCTTCAGGGTGTGAAAGTCTGCATATGACAAAGTTTATTTAAGTAATTATGAAGCCTTGGGGGCTGTATGGAAAGCGTCCACGGGGAGAGGGAGAGGGAGGGGCGTTATAGCTGCATAGCGGAGGTCGTCCTAACAGGCCCCCAAGATGAGCACTAATAAAGAATCTTACTGGTACGCTCGGAGGTTTTCTGTCTGCTCTCGCCGCCGCTGCCGTCGACGGAGGCCTTCTTTTCCTGGAGGTCGTTGGCGCTTTCGTCCTCGTCTTCGGTGTTGGAGCCTGACGTCCGGCTACTGTTGCAGCTGCCTGAGCTGTCGTCGTAGTCCCGGTGCCTCCTGGGCATCTGGGCGCTCTCGGGCATGGAGGACAAGGCCTGCGTAGACAGAAAGACATGTCCGATGGCCGCTGATGTCCGGTGACATTGGGGTGGTAAAGAGAATGTTAGACCGAGTCAGCGGCTCGGCGGATTCCCGTCTCCATCCTGACTCCAATTAGCATTTGTCATCAGGTGACACGAGCGGAGAGAGTGGGTGGAGGAAGTGACGGGGTGGAGGGGGAAGTGGAATAGGATTGTGACACGGCCCTTGGTGTGCGCCGCGATGACAAGTACGGTGTAGGGCCGCTCGTGATTAATGTCACCGCTGAGATGCGTTAATTCGGAATAAGTAACTCTGCCCGGATACCACCTTTCACCGCCAAGCATCCGGGGATATTCATTTATCATCTCCTTCCGCGCTGGAAAGATTACGGAGGCGAGTTAATCGAAGCGAGCGCCCCGTCCTGCGTGGCGCGGGAGAAAGGCCGAGGAGCCGTTAGCATGAATAAAGCATTCGCATCAGTTATTCAGCAGCTAATTTAGCTCAGCTTTCTTACGCGAAATTAACACTTAGGACGCTTTTCGCGAGGACGCGATTTAAACAAATCAATTAGAGAGCGGCGGAGACGGAGAGACGAGGAGACGGAGACGGACTCAGACATCTATCTCTGTTTGATTGCTCTCTCTCTCGCTCTCTCTCTCTCTCTCTCTCTGCTCTCTCTCTCTCTCTCCGTGGCATATTTAAGCGGGAATGCTTAAAACCGAATCCCGCCGTCTTTCAAGCGCTCCGTTCCTGCCCTGATTTTTCCACATGGGACCCCTGGGAGTCTCGTCTCTCCATCAGATCATCGAGCGCTGTGGGAAGAACGGTGTACTAGGAAGTGACAGGCGCAAAGGAATTTCGACCCGACGCCGACTGCGAGCCGATTGGTCGGCCTCGAGAGCGCGACGCGTTTTGAAAAGGGGCGACTTGCCTTCACACTTCTTTGCCTGGACGTCTTTCCCATCAGCTTCTCGTCGTCCAACTCGCACTGCTCCAGCAGGTCCAAGATGTCCTCTTCCTGTCAACGTATAACATGATAGTGTTCATATTTTATCTCCGATACGATACCGTGAAAAATAGCGATTTTCGATACTGTGGAGAAAAAAAACACCACAATATTACCATAATATTCCCTTCACCACCCCCGTTCCCACACCACCCCACTGAAAAACTGTTCCCTACACCACCCCACTGTTCCCACACCACCCCACTGTTCCCACACCACCCCATTTTCGATCACCACCCCACTGTGTTCCCACACACACCCCACTGTAAATCCCACACCACCCCACTGTTCCCTGTTCCCACACCACCCCACTGTTCCCTTCACCACCCCCCTGTTCCCACACCACACTGTTCCCCCACCCCACTGTTACACCACCCCACTGTTCCCTTCACCACCCCACTGTTCCCTTCACCACCCCACTTTTCCCTGTTCACCACCACCCCACTGTTCACCACCCCACTGTTCCCTACACCACCCCACTGTTCCCTACACCACCCCACTGTTCCCACACCACCCCACTGTTCCCACACCACCCCACTGTTCCCTTCACTGTTCCCCACCCCACTGTTCCCACACCACACCACTGTTCCCCACCCCACTGTTCCCCACCACCCCACTGTTCCCACACCACCCCACTGTTCCCCACCACCCCACTGTTCCCTACACCACCCCACTGTTCCCACACCACCCCACTGTTCACCACCCACTGTTCCCCACCCCACTGTTCCCTACACCACCCCACTGTTCCCTGTTCACCACCCCACTGTTCCCTTCACCACCCCACTGTTCCCTACACCACCCCACTTCCACGTCCCTTCACCACCCCACTGTTCCCACCCCACCCCACTGTTCCCTTCACCACCCCACTGTTCCCACACCACACCCTGTTACACCACCCCACTTTTCCCTTCACTGTTCCCCACCCCACTGTTCCCACCCCACTGTTCCCTACACCACCCCACTGTTCCCTACACCACCCCACTTTTCCCTTCACCACCCCACTTCCCTTCACCACCCCACTGTTCCCACCACCCCACTGTTCCCTACACCACCCCACTTTTCCCTTCACCACCCCACTGTTCCCTTCCCACACCACCCCACTGTTCCCTCCACCACACCACCCCACTGTTCCACCACCCCACTGTTCCCTACACCACCCCACTGTTCCCTACTTTTCCCTTCACCACCCCACTGTTACACCACCCCTTCACCACCCCACTGTTCCACCACCCCACTGTTCCCATGTTCCCACCACCCCCTTCACCACCCCACCACCCCACTGTTACCACACCACCCCACTGTTCCCACACCACACCCCACTGTTCCCTACACCGCCCCACCCCACTGTTCCCACACCACACCACTGTTCCCTACACCACCCCACTGTTCCCCACCACCCCACTGTTCCCACACCACCACCACTGTTCCCTCACCACCCCCACCACCACTGTTCCCTACACCACCCCACTGTTCCCACACTGTCCCACACCACACCGCCCCACTGTTCCCTACACCACCCCACTCACCACCCCACTTTCCCTTCACCACCCCACTGTTCCCTTCACCACCCCACTGTTCCACACCACCCACACCACCCCACTGTTCCCTACACCACCCCACTGTTCCCTTCACCACCCCACTGTTCCCACACCACCCCACTGTTCCCACACCACCCCACTGTTCCCTACACCACCCCACTTACTCCACCCCTCCCTCACCACCCCACTGCTCCCTTCACCACCCCACTGTTCCCTACCCCACCACCCCACTTCCCTTCCCTTCACCACCCCACTGTTCCCTCCACCACCCCACTGTTCCACACACCCACCCTTACACCACCCCACTGTTCCCCACCCCACTGTCCCTCCCTGTTCCCACACCACACCACTGCTCCCCACCACCCCACTGTTCCCACCCCACTGTTCCCTTCACCACCCCACTGTTCCCTACACCACTGTTCCCTTCACCACACCACTGTTCCCTACACCACACCACCCCACTGTTCCCTACACCACCCCACTGTTCCCTGTTCCCTACTGTTCCCTTCACCACCCCACTGTTCCCACACCACACCACTGTTCCCTCCCACACCACTGTTCCCCACCCCACTGTTCCCTACACCACCCCACTGTTCCCTACACCACCCCACTGTTCCCACACCACCCCACTGTTCCCTACACCACCCCACTGTTCCCTACACCACACTGTTCCCACCCCACTGTTCCCACACCACACCACTGTCCCTACAACCCCTACACCACACCACTGTTCCCTACACCACCCCAACTGTTGTTCCCTCTACAACCTTCCCTCACACACCAGTTCACCACCCCTACACCACCCCACTGCTGCGCTACGTCCACTGGCTACAACCTTTCCACATTCTCCAACACTACACCACTGCTGTGCTACGTTCACTGGCTATTAGCGCCTTATGAGTGCACTCACCATCTTTCTATTCGCTTCACTTATGCTATTTAACCAGCGTGAGAACGAGACAGGACAGGCGCCGTGGTCACGCTTGGCATTTGACAACATGCCTTTAGAGAGAAGTGAAAGTGACAGCTCGGCTAATATCGGTATATCGATACTTCGGGAAATTAGTGTCGGCACAGATATTTCAGTATCAATATTTATCAATATATCGATCATTTTGACAACACAGATTTGTTACTGAATCTAAGGAAGCGTGCAACATTAAGCCGTGTCCAGGAACGATCCGTTATCTTTCTCTGATAACGGTTTACTGTAAACACACCGAGTCTGGGGCAGAATAAATAAATATAGCCATTTAATTTTAAGTATGACATATTGAATAAATGAGTTTTTTTTTTTGTTATTTCCTCACTATTCCACAATAAACATATATCATTTCTCAAACTAAATTAAAAATATAATTTCTAAAACACCCTTTGACAAAAATAAATAAATAACTAAATAAATAAATCACCAAAAAGGCTGAACATTTGTCTCCAGCCATCTTGGCAGGTTTATAATGAGAAATACTGCCCGCTGTTCCATAAAAAAAGAAGGGGAAAAAAAAAAAGCTCATGCAGAGGAAGGTAAGCTCTTCGCTGATTTGCTCTGGTGTAAATGCAGACGAGAATATTCCCTTCCATTCCTACGCGTTATTTCTCAAACCAAGATTAAAATACCCTATTCGGGCAACAAGAGGAGTAAAAAAAAAAAAAAAAAAAGAAACGGTGCCTCGTTTTGCCGGCATTATGTTAATGAGCGTTGGAAAACATTCCACCTGGTGCGTCTCGCCTGGGAAACTGATAATCGAACGGGGAAAGCGAGGATGAGGAGCTAATGGAACATGTCGGGAATGCATGCTTCAGAAAACCCGATCCGAATACGTCGGGAGTTTGTTCGCTGAGAACTTGCGTTCCCAAATCGCGCAATGTGTTTCTACTTCCTCTCATTCACTTACAGAGAGGGGATGAGCTGCGTTTAAAAGGTCCGTGCCTGGAAAAAGGGGCGTATTTCTGAGGCAAGGTACGGTGGTTAGAATGGTGGTCTCATAACTTCAGGGCTGGGGGTTCGATTCCCGCCTCCACCAGGTTACTTCTGTCATAGCTATGCAAGGATTTTGGGGAGGAGGGTGTAGCTCAGTGGATTAAGGCACTGGAATACTGATGGTAAGGTTGGGGGGGGGGGGGGGGGGGTGCCACTTTTTGGGTCCTTGAGCAAGGCCCTTAACCCTCTGTGCTCCAGGGCGCCGTATCATAGCGTCCAAAAAATTTCACCGTGCTGTAACGGGACAAATAAAGGCTATAAAACTCGGGTGCTGCAGGATGAGAAGAACAGAAAAATGAAAAAATGAAAAAGAAGAAGCAAAACTCGAACAAAAAAGGTCTCGCGTCGGGGCTTTAAAACGTTATGCTCAGTGTGGACCGGAAAACCTCGTGTTCAGGCAACGAGGTCGTGCCCGGAAACACTATCGTACCACATTTCCCTTTCCCAGCTGAACGTGGATTCTAAATACACAGAAGGAGAGAGAAAGAAAGGAAGAGAGAAAGAGCAGAGATAGAGGGAAGGATGTGTGTTGGAGGGAGGGAGGGATGGAGGAGGGAGGGAGGGAGGGAGGAGTGGGGATGGATTCTAAGCCAGCTGAGACTCAGGTACATGCCTTCATTCGTTTCAGAGGATTATTCATTTCCTTTTGAAGTGAGGCTGCTCGCCCAGCGAGGAACGTCTGAAAGGCAACCGAGAGGAGGCCCTCATACTTCTCCAAGAGCAGCTTGTCATCTGGGGGGTAAATACGTCTGTAAAGCAAAGAGAGAGCGAGCGAGAGAGAAAGAGAGAAAGATAGAGAACGAGAAATTCGAGATCATATTATTTCATTCTTAGCGTTAAAGTAATGCGATTTTCTTGCACCGAGAGAATGTTTTAACCCCATGCGCAATGTATGGAATTAATCTGTAAATAAAAAGAAACCTTGTTTTGCCCCACGTACATCCCCAGATATTTTATTCCAATGTTTCTGCATCTTTTTAGGGGTATATATATATATATATATATATATATATATATATATATATAGATATATATATATATATATATATCTATATTATATATATATATTAGATATATTTTTTTTGTGTGTGTGTGTGTATATATATATATATATCTATATATATATACCTCTATATATATATATAGATATATTATTATTATTTTTTTTTTTCCCCCATAGGACAGAGATGTTAGGGAATTGAAATGACGTCAGCAGGAAAAAACAACCTATTTAACAACTCGTCGCTTTCCCCTTGCGCTTTTTTTCCTTTCTTTCGGGGCGACTCGTCACAATTACTCATACCAGACGGCGTGATAAATGCTACGGGCGCTTTAAACGGCCATTCGGCTGCGCTTTGAAAGCGGGATTCCTGTACCTGAGGTCCGTTTGGGTAAATGGAAAAAGGTTAGTTGGGAGACTCGTCTAATGAGGGACGCCTTAATCAAGTCCCAGTGCCGCTTCCCAATTGTGGGGGGGTGGGGAGGGGGTGGTTGGGGGTGGTGGTTCTTCATTAGGCAGCACCAGACGCTCGGCATTCGAGTGTAACAAACAGAGAGCAGCAATGGTAATAAAGCCCAGGGCGCTGCCGTGGCATATAGCAAGCATTTTTTATTTTTTTTTAAGCAAAAGAGCATTGGCGATGAGCAAAAGATAAGATGAAGCCAAACCAGCCCTGACTTGTCTTCTGAAGCAGGCATCTGCTCAGCTGACAGGCCGCTATTAAAAATGGATGAATCCCTGTTCTCTGTGGCCTCACGTGAGCGAGAAGCTCCCGATACTTTGGCGTAACGTGCCGCGGGCCTACGTATGTGCATGTCTAAGCGCCTGTGCATAACAAGGGGGTCGTCCCAATTCTGACCCTGCTCTTTTTCCTCGCTTCAGGGCCTCTCCAGCATTGTCGCTCTGCTCTGCTCTGCTCTGAACGGGGCCGTGTAGATCTCCCGGGAGTTCGTCCTGCTCCATAGCTGACCTTATAAATGTAAGTAGCGTCCCGCAGGAAGACATGCTCTTCCCGTGGCCTACCTGTAGTTCCCCAGGTGACGTTTTTCGTACTCCTCCCTGGAGATCTGCTTGCGAACCTGGGCCAACCTCTCTTTCTGAAACCCAAAAAAATAAAAAAAAGACACAAGAGGTGAGACCACGAGGAAAAACCCGCCGCCTCATATGAGCTCATTTCGATTACAGAAGACGTCTCCTATCCCCGTTCGTTGTTGCCTTAATGAAGTCAAGTATCGGAGCGTTAACAAAGAGCCGAATGCCCCCCCCCACACACACACACACACACACACACACACACACACACACACAGACACACACTAGTTAGTACGGAGAGTCGAATGATGATTCATATGGATTTAAGTCCCACGTTCCCATTTTAATACATCAAAAACGGTAATTGTGAAAAGGTCAGATGGTCAATTTGCAGCGCCGCAGCGGGGTGCCTCCAATTATACTCACTGATCTCTGCTAAACACTAGAACATGATCGTGCGCCCGAACCCACCAAACCCCTCTCCTCCTCCCTCCCCCTCGATCCCACGCTCTTACCCTCTTATGCACTTTTCGCCTTGGCCTTTGAAAATACCACCTACCTGCGGCAATTTTACATTCATTCATCACTACATACAATAAAGCTCGGCCCTAAAGACCAATCAAGAGCCAGACCGGAGCGAGACGAGCGCGTCTCGGCCGACTGCCACTTAAAAGTTTGAAATGTATCGCCTCTGTAATTTCTGAACATGAATAATTAAACACTACATTGTCGTCCTGAACTGCCAACGAAGCACTGAACATGTGCCTGGGGAGGGAGAAGTTTTACTGAAAGTTACTGCAAGAGGAAAAGATTAAAATTATATGTATGTATGTATGTATGTCTATATATATATATATATATATATATATATATATATATATATATCAGTATATATATATATATATATATATATATATATATATATATATATATATATATATATATATATACAGCATATATATATATATATATATATATATATATATATATATATATATAGATATATCTATATATAATATTATATATATATATATATATACACACACACACCACACACACACACACATATATATATATTATAAATCGCTTAAAATATTTATTTTGATTAATCGCACTTTTCAACGTAAATTAATACTTTTCATGTTTCTAATACTGTAACTAACTGTAACAGATGTTATAATTATATACATTTCACTCAAAATCTCTCCCTTTAATAAAATTGTTCATTCGTTTTGATCGATTTTACTCTGGAAATTATTATTTTAATATTAATTTCTTGTTAACTTCAATGTTATTTTGTTTACTGGTGGTTTTAATTGTAAAATATGGGACGTGGCTCCTTTAAGAATTGTGTTCCGGTTGCTTTTCCGTATAAACTGGTGATACGGTCTTTAGGTTATACGGAAGCGCATTGCGTTCACAAAGGATAAAATGTGCTTTATTGCGTAATACGGATTTGGGAATGCGATGCGCTTGCGTAAGATTTCATACGGTAATATACGCTAATATAGTGAGGAGATCATTCCTGTTGTGAATGCGCAGATAGTAGGTGTAATTCTGGGAAATTTAGGAAGTGTGAGTGGATGCACTGAAATTCCTTTATTTCATTCATTCATTCATCTTCTAGAGCTTTATTCGATCTTCCCTGGGGTTGCGGGGGAACCTGTGCCTATTCAGGAGTCTTGGGGCATCAAGGCACCCTGTATGGGGTGGCAACCGACCGCAGGGTGCTCTCACACACACACACACACACACACACACACACACACACACACACACATTCACACACTATGGACAATTTTGGCAAAATTTTGGAAAATTGGCACAAAGGTGCCAATGTTTTTGGACTGGGGAGGAAACCGGACAACCCGGAGAAAAACCCCCTGAGGCACGGGGAGAACATGCAAACTCCACACACACACACACATGGCGGAGGCCCCCAACCCTGGAGATGTGAGGTGATGTGCTAACCACTAAACCACCATACCCACGAAGTTTCGTTATTCATTTCTTGTTGTCATACATACATACATACATGACTACACACACACACACACACAAACACACAACACACACACACACACACACACACACACACACACACACACACACACGCTTTACCAACTCCTCTTTTCTCCGCTCCAGTGTGAGGCGCTGCTTTTCCCACTCGGATGAACCGGCGGAAAGTTTCTTCATGGTGCCCTGGCCGTAAAGTCGTCTCTGCGCCTCTGCTTTCTGCTGTGCCAGGTTTCGTCGCTTATCGCTCGCTCTGTGAAGTAAAAAAAAAAACAGACAAAAAAAAACGAGTTCATCGAATATACGGGTTTGGTTTTATTTGAAGTGTGACTATTCGCTAACGGGAGAGACAGCGAACGTTGTGTCTGTTTAACGGCATTGGCGAAAAAAATCCACGAAACGTTTTAAAGACGAGAGGACGAATCCCCTCCGGCCCTGAGATCGCATCGGCTCTGGGTTTCGTCCGTGCCTGAAACGCGACTCCCGGGAGCCGCGGGATCCGAGCGTTCACCTCCTCGTGTGTCCTGATGTAGTGCCAGTGCTGCTTCGGAGGGCTATATTTAGGACACGAGAGTCCGAGCTTAGAGGTCAGGTCTGAGATGATCAATCAGCCTGCGCTGTGTTTACTACCTGGGGACTGTTGTCTTTATACGCACACACACACACACACACACACACACACACACACACACACACACACACACACACACACACACACACACACACACACACACACAAAGGCGGATACACTCACAAACACACCACACACACACACACAGAGACACAGATACACACTGTACAACCTGTACAAGTCATTAAGTCATGTATATGGTTGAACCTACACAACCATATGTGTGGAAAAGGAGGAGGAGGGGGGGGTCAGGGGGAGGGCTTTCTGGTGAGGGGGGGTCTGGGGGGTTCGGGGGGGTTGGAAGAGTATAGTAAGACACTTTATAACCTACCTGATGTTCAGCAGTTTCAGGGCGTTGAGCAAAACCCCCCTCTTCACGTCATAATCAATCTTCTGGTCCGTCCCGAAACTCGGTGCTCGATTGATCTGGAAATAAACACAAGAATGGATTTGTGTGTGTGTGCATGCATGTGTGTGTGTGTGTGTGTGTGTGTGTGTGTATGGGTATAGCGTTTCTTTCTTCCAAACATTCCCAGGGAAAAAAAACAGTAGTCGACCCTGAACCTTTCGCTAGGGGTCGAATTGACATTTGACCTCGTCTGTGTGTACATCCTGTCGAGCTGGGGGCGGCTGTCACTTGATAGTTAGCATCTCCTGTCAGTCACCAGCGTAGCCTCAATCTCACTTTTCTTCTCTCTCTCTCTCTCTCTCCTGTTTTCTCTTTCGAAATCCTGCTTTCCAGATCAAGTCAAAGATGTTATCTGCATCACACAAGAAACTACTATATCAGGGGACTGGATCATGCGCTCTGATAATAAGGGGGCCGTGAAAGGTGATAACGCCAACACACACACACACACACACACACACACACACACACACACACACACACACACACACACACGCGCGTGCGCAAACCTCGCTGTATAATAACCTTCCTTTCCTTTTTAGCAGGTAAACAGTTGTCAAGCCAATGAATTCAGGTATCAAGTGTTATTTGTAACATGCCAAAATCAATTCTTTGCTCCGTCCCTCCAGATGGCCCGAGAGCCGCTCGGTGTAACAAAAGGACCGAAGGAGCGCGATGATTGAATTGCTGGTCGGTGGAAAGAAAGAAAAAAAAAAAAAAAAAGAAAAGGAAAAAAAAAAAAAAAAAAAAAAAAAAAAAAAAAAAGAAAAAGAAAAAAAAGGGAGGTCAAATAACAGCAGAAAGTGCCACCTCTGAACACAAGAGCCAAGACACTACCATCTGACACATTCTTTATGTACAAAATAATAAATAAATACTTTTTAGAATAAGTAAATAAATAAACATGTCCCGGGGAATGTGTTTCTGTTTAAATAAATAAATAAATAAATAAATAAAATAGTACATTTTGATCCGAGTGCACTGAAATCCATTCACTGTGCCGATGCACCCTTAACATGTCTCAGGACGTTCATAAACAGGCGATTTATTTTCACGTTCTCGGTGCATTTCACCGGCTGCGAGTGTTTAAGAGGGCCACGGGGGCAGCGCGGGACGTGTAGAACGGTGGCAGATCGGGACACCGAGTAAGGGAAGGAAAAAAAAAAAAAAAAAGCTGGTGAAAAGAGCAACCCAGCTGCATCCCATCCTCCTCCTCCTCCTCCTCCTCCTCCTCTGCGGCCACGGCTACACAAAGCCTTCCAGTTCCCTGGATAAATCAAGCCCTGGCTGGATGCTAATCCCACAAAGGTGCTTACTGATGTGTGTCCAGCTTAGAAGTGAGCTGTAAGATAATATTTACATCACAACTGAGTGCCAGGCGCAAATAAAAGGAGAGAGGCCCCGGCAATGGTGGGCTAAATCAACGAATTTACTGTACCAGATGTAACCTTAGCAGCTCTCTCTCCCTCTCTCTCTCTCGCCTCTGTGGACGCTTTGAGCTACGCAACGTTACCCACACAAACGGCTCGACTCACAAAGAGAGTTCATCAAGTTTGGCAACCCAGGTGTGCCGCACATTTACCATGTCAGGTGTAAAGAAGGTTTCTTTTATTTCTTCGAATTGTATGCTTAGCGGTCGAATGAATGAATAAATAAATAAATGAATGAATAAAGAGCTTCTTCTCACTTCATTTCGTAGCGCCCGAAGGTCCGAGTCGGAGCGTTACGTCGTTTCGAAATTTTTATTTGCCTAAATAAAAAAAAAATAAAAAAACGCTAATTATAATAAATGAACGAATAATAATAAATGCTAATAATAAATAAATAAATAAATAATAAAAATAAAGAGCTTCTTCTTACTTCATTTCGGAGCGCCCCGAAGGTCCGAGTCGGAGCGTTACGTCGTTTCGAAATCTTTATATGCCTAAAAAAAAATTTTAACCGCTAATAATAATAAATGAACGAATAAACGAATAATAAATGATAATAATAATAATAAATAAATAAAATAAATAATACATTTACGAAAAAAGCAACGATACAAACCCCCTCCCCAATTTAAACCCTGGCGCAATTAGCGGCGCGCTTTAGGCGTAAACTATACCGACTGAGTCTTTAGTTTCCACCTCCCCACCTGAATACGTCTGGCTTTGATGCATAAATAACCTGTCAGTGATCTCGGGGACCGGCGGTGAGAGACGAGGCTTCAATGATTCAATTTCGCAGCGCGATTAGTCCCACGTGCGCGGGGCGTTTTGGTTCCAGCTTACTTTGATCTACTCGTGGGCTAACGATTTTGATTAGCGCTCTTCGCGTCGCAGCGTGAGCTCGTTTTTTTTTTTTATATATACACACACACGATTCCATTTGAATATTCCGGGTCGAGGAAATAAACGCCGCCATCAATTTTTGCACGCCGCGACCGCCGGTGGGAAAAACAAATATTTGCGTGGAGGAGGAGGGGAGGGGGGGGGGGGGGGGACTCGCTCGCAGAGGAGTGTTTTTATTTATTTATTTAAAAAAAAAAATGATATTCGATATTTATGTGTGGAAAGACCATCCTATCCGTGCCCACGTGGATAAACAAACATTGCGTTCTTGGATTCTCTGCGAGCAAAACACACACGCGGCTCAAACAGCAAATGGCGAGAGGCCCGGCGTCCTACGTAAACCTTTCGCGGCGTCCTCTGTCGTTTATTTTCTCCCTTCGCCGTAATTCCGAGCGCACTGAAACTCGAGAGCTGAGCATTTGGAAGGGTTGGCGAGCGGGCCGACTATCAGGCCTTGAGGTCACCTATACCATACGGCAGGGAAGGCTTTGACGTATACGTTTACACACAGAACAGGAAACACACACACACAGTCTCTTGAGCTGCACAACCCACGGCCTAATGATAAACAGCAGGACGACTGTCATGGATCTTCCGTCACATTGGCCATCTTTAAGGTGTCGATCTCTTCAGAAAGTACAGTAAAAGTGTAATTTATTTGTGTGTGTGTGTGTGTGTGTGTGTGTGTGATTGGAGATAAAGACGGACAGATGAATGGATGGCTGCTATCATACTTTAATAAATCTCCCCATCGCACCACATGGGAAAGCTAAACACTGCCATCTAGAGTTACAGAACTCATCACATGTCGCAGCACAGCCACTTCGACCCGATCCCGAGCTGTTAATCCACACACAGGCCTTTTTTTTTTTTTTTTAATATCTCTATGCCGTTATTGTACGACTAATAATAATAATGCTTAATCCCTTAAAGGATTCAGAAAGTCTAAATCTTCCAGCGGAAAGGTTTCTCTTGCTGCAAGCCGCTCACACGGCCAGGGCGTGGAACAAATGAAAGCGTTCGCACGGGCCGAATCGAGGACGGTGTCTTTGGCCACAATGTGGCAGCTTTTGTGTCGCCTGAAAGAATCCGCCCTGGACGCGGTGCGTTGAGGAACTTGGCCAAGGGAAATCAAACGGGCCTCTGTTTGTGGACGCGATCCGATCCATATTGCTGCCGTTCATTCGGCGGCGCCGCCAAGGAAGAAAGGGCCGGCTCGCGTCGCCTTTCCAGGGGAAGAGGTGATGGTGCTCATCAGGAGCGGGAATGGCGCGGGAGAGGAAAAGAGAAAGAAGCGAGATGAGATACGGTGGCGCTCGTGTGGACGCTCCGACGCCGGGCCGCACCCTCTCCCTGCGGGACGCCGATTAGATCATGAAAAACGAGTGTCAGGAAACCTAGCAGCATATGGAGCTGTGTTTATTTACATCGTCGAGTCTGTGGTGGAGAATAGAAGCAGCGATGTGACCATGTGCGCAAAAATCACACGCTCCGGCCCAGAAAGGCAGAACTGATGGCTGGTTTAATAAGTGTGTGTGTGTGTGTGGGTGAGGGTGGGGGTGGGGGGGGCATGTAGTTACATTCTGGTGACCACAAAAGGACAGGAAAACCTGATAAATATGATCTTCTGCATGGTCTCCCAGAGTTTGACTAAAACTGGAGCCTTTATATAATAATAATAATAAACAAACTAATTAACAACAAACTATTTAGGGGCATTAATAATCATGTCAATGGAAGGCTGTGGCAAGGATAGTGAGACATTTATGTGGATCTGTGTGTGTGTGTGTGTGTGTGTGTGTGTGTGTGTGTGTGTGTGTGTGTGTGTGTGGTATGTGACGGGCATGTCTTTGTACATTGTTGGATGCCATAAGTATTTTGGTCGCAATCATAAATAAATAAATCGATCAATTCCTTGTAAGTATAGAAAATGTGTGTGTGTATGTGTGTGTGTGTGTGTGTGTGTGTGTGTGTATTGCTGGAAACAAAATGGCCACACAAGAACAGGCACCCTACTGTGACAAAGCACAAAGACTCAGACCGGCCCAACTACAGGTATAATTACAGCACTAGCTGAAAAAAAAACGAAAATCCTCTATATATTTGCATGTGTGTGTGTGTGTGTGTGCGTGTGTGTGTGTGTGTGTGTGTGTGTGTGTGTGTGTGTGTGTGTGTGTGTGTGTGTGTGTGTGTGTGTGTGTGTGTGTACGGATTCAGCAAAGTAATCTGTGCCTTAATGAGCCTGAACGCTGCGAGGGGTCTAGCAGCCCTGTACGGCGGGGCCTTGTAAAAACCGCCACGCAAAATTCATAACCATAATAACCACCCCCTCCACCTCGACCAAAACCCCCCCCCCCCACCACCACCACCACCACATACAGACACACCCCTCCCATCCGGAGTTTGCCTACGTGGACCTGGTACCCGTTATTGCGAATGTATATTTTATCTTCCGTTCCTCTCCAGCCATTCTTCCTCTTTGTCTATCTTCCTCCGTCCCTCACTCGTCCGTGTACCTCAAATATCTCCCCCCCCCTTGCATTATTCATCGTGCCGGCTTAACAGCTCCAGTGTGACCGGCTTCTGCAAAGACTTGGTTGAGGAAAAAAAAAAAAAGAAAAAGAAAGAAGGGAAGAAAGAGGAAAAAGAAAACAGAGTAGGCCCAGGGGGCGATGATATCAGTGTTGCGCCGCAGCATTTGACTAATGGGTGTTGGCGTCCCCCTGGAATCCTCCTGACCTCTGGAGGGGGCTCTCCTTCCTAGCAACGTAGGCCTGAATCACGGCGGCCTGGAGAATTCGCATGCAGTCACTAAAAGCGCTCGAACAACGGCATCTAGAGAAGAAAGCGAGGCTTCTCGGGTTGCGTTGTTTGGACGTCGCGGCTCGTGTAAACGCCCCCAATGTTTTGAATGTCAAAAGGGAGGTTTAAAAAAAAAAAAAAAAACCCTGGGAATTAAGATAAGGATCGTAACAAAGCCACTTTTTCCCTCTCTCGCGGAATTTTCCTGACCTGCCTCCTATCGATTTCCCGTCGTACATCTGACGAACACGCCGGAATTTTCTCCCCATGTTATAACGCGGTTTATACGCCATCGCTTCTGTTTCTTCACTTCAAACACTGTCATGTGACTGCTGTCTTGTGTGGCTGTCTCCTCCCACACACACACACACACACACACACACACACACACACACACACACACACACGTAATATCAAGATATAAATCTGAGAAATTCTTTTCGAACGTAAACACTGAATTTAACGTGAAGGACGTTTCCCGGAAATATGTGTCATGCCAAAATAAATAAATAAATAAAATACACTGTTCTACATTTATACACCGCCGCCGTTTCAGATGAGTGTGCATACGTGCGCAAAATTGATTTGGGACGCCGTTTCGCTCCCTCGTTAGGTTCGCTGGCACTCGGGAGTTCGCCGGCTGTCGGAAGCCAGGCAGGGAAAAAAAAAAAAAGGGGGCCTCGCTAACACCATTAGAGGCCGAGGGCTGGGACTGCTATCAGAGCGGCTGCCTAATCTCGCCTGACACCAATCAGGCAAAGCCGGGACTGCTGTGATGGAAAGCGTCTGAAGGAGGAAAAAGAGATAACGACTCGCAAGTAACAATAATAACAGTAATAATAATTCTTATTATATAACAAAAGTAAAATAAATAAAATAATGAGAAAAAAAATAGACACCTTTGGTTCTATATTAGGTATAAATACGGTGCAATCAATGCGTGTGAAATATGTGACGGAGCAGTAACACAGTAAGATAAATTGCGGAGGCGGGAATCGAACCCCAAACCTGGAGGTGTGAGGCGAACGTGCTAACCGCTAAACCACTGTTCTGAATTGCTCATGGTTCTGCCGTTCATGTTTCATTTCCAAATCCCATCGTTTTAGACGTCCGTAAACACTTTTAAGACCTCGAATAAGATCGGAAACATAAAAACCTCTGATTCATGTTGTTCTATGGAAAATGAATTGGCGGAAGGTTCCTGCTACTGTTGCTTATACAAATTACCACCAAACTGCACTTAAATAAAAACAGTCAAATATAAAAAAAAATAATAAATTAGAATTTTTCCAACAGAAGGATTGTTCATTTTGCAAACACAACTAAAGTAGATGAACAAAAACACCTTCTGGTCATGTTGGTACTAAAATGTTTTCAGAGGTGCGTTTTTGATAGAAAATGTAGCTTCCCTACAATCCCCTTCCCTGCATTCTGTTGAAAATCGTTACGGGGACTCGGGCACTTTCAGGCAGCTTTTGGAGAGTGAAAATGAAAGTCTGGTCGGTCTGGTTTAATGTAGACCGAAGCTTCGCTTGTTAAAGACTTTTTAGACTTTTATTTTGTTCTTTTCCTAGAAATCGCACGAATCAAATGCCGTACTTTTATTCGCAATCTGTAGGAATCCTGAATAATGCAGTTATACAAGTGATTGCACATGTACTGAAATTATCCATTCATCCATTTACTAGTGCTTTATCCGACTCTCTCTCTCAGGTCACGGGGTGTCTGTGCCTATCTCCGGCGTCTTTGGGGCATCAAGACAGGACACACCCTGTATGGAATGCCAACCCATCACAGGGTGCACACACACACACACACACACACACACATATTCACATTCACACTGACAAACTAGGGACAATTTTCCAAGGTGCCAATCAACCTACCGTGCATGTTTTTGGACCGGGGAGGAAACCGGAGAACCCGGAGAAAAAACCCCTGAGGCATGCAAACTCCACACACACACACACACACACACAATTACCCGGAGGTGAAAATGGAACACCCGACCCTGAAAGTGTGAGGCAAACGTGCTAAGCGCTAAACCCCTTTTCTGAACCGCTCGTGGTTCCGACACGTTTCATTTCCAAATCCCATCCTTCGTGTCCCTGAAATGCCCTTTCAATGCCCGATACATGAACAATATTTCAGTGTGGCATGAAAATCGTTCCTTCTGAATAGAGGGAAAGTCTATGAATGTCCTCCTCAGAATGACCAGTGATTACAACAAAACAAAAACCAGTATTATTACGCAATTCCTTCTTTTTCCCCCCTAAAGAGTCTCCTTCTTTTATCACGATTATAAAGCGGAATACTGCAGTGATGATGAAACTTACATCCGGCGAGTTCGGAAGTGTCTCCCGATTAATCTCTCGAAATCGGAAATAAATTTGTCCCGCTGTAAATGTAGCGTGAAAGAAAAACAGCTTCTTTTTTTTCCCCCCATGTGCGGAACTTGCGGGGATGTTAATTGATGACAGTTTGCGGTGGGCTGCCTGTAGCACCGAGAGATCATTAGCGCCCGAGTGTAACAACTGTATCTACCGCTGTTAGAACTCTTTCCCCATTCGCCAGAGGACCGAGAGGAACCGAGTCTGGGAACGTCATTCGGGAAAACATGGCCACGGTTCGGAGAGACTCGGGCCGGAGAGACCAGACAGAAACCCTCCATGCGTGTTTCAACTTTCAGGCTTGAATAAAGGATTTATTAGGAGTTTATGGGGGAAGTACAAAGGTGCAATGAGGAATCGTTCTCTCTCTTTTTTTAATGATAGAAAATATTTACTGTTTGGAGTCAATTGGGGGAAAAAGCAAAAAAAGGGTGGGAGAAGAAGAGGTTTTTCTTTTTTTTTTCTTTTCTTTTTTTTTTATCAAGCACTTTGGGTTAAAGGATTTGGGTCATGCTTTAACTGGCTGAAATCAGTGTGGGACAAAAAGAAAACCTGACATGGAATGCTCAGGAAAAAAAAAAAAAAAAAAAAAGATCTTTCCATAAATCCGCAACACCCCTCACCGCCACTGCCACCTACCCACCCAGAACCGCGCACACACACACACACACACACACACAAAACTAAAAAAAGAAAGAATTCGAGCAATAGTGTGCCCCAGCCATTGCTGAAATTACAGTCCTGACCTACATTTGTTGCGAGTCTGAGAGAGAGACAGAAAGAGAGAGAGAAAGAGAGAGGGAGAGAGAGAGAGAGAGAGAAAAGAGAGAGAAAGAGGAGTGAAACAGTGTAACCGGCATTACCCTCTTGTTTACGTGTTTAGCCTCCTCCTGTTTATCACTATTCTTAAAACAGATTTTTTTTTTTTTTTTTAAAGAGATGATCCAGACGGCCTTCCGCGTTAATCTTCAAATTAAAATTGTATTCAGCATCGTAGCTAAAAGCTCATACTGATATTACATACACACTTTTGTTTATCATTAAAAAAAAAAAAAAGGGCGCATATTTTCCCCGATACCCGTTTCTGTCGGTTTGGCTGAAGGCGGTGTGAAATTGCTGTACGTCAGTACTCTAATCTCTATAGTGTGCAGCGTTCAGTGTAAAAACGGTGCATTTATCACTTTCTCTACACCTCCACCAAACAAATTGCATGTAGTATCTGTATACGCGGCAGATGCAATAAAGATTAAGCAGCCAGGAAACAACTGCAGTAAAAGCTTGAGCACAATACATAAAGTTTCCACACTTTGCACAGCCAATAAAATACCTTTCTTCTGGAAACACAATCCTACAACTCCAAGCTTATAACTCTGGATCAGGAACGACCTCCACGCCTGCTCATGCATCCTACAATCCGGCCGATCCCTGCTAACGAAGTACAAAATCATGTTCGTATCCAGATCGAATACAGGAAGATGTGATAAAAAAAATGACATCATCATAAATTGAAAAAAAACGTAAACTAGCCCATGTGATCAGGAACGGTGATCGGTGGCATTCTTAATATTTTCACTAATGACAGGATCTAATTGAGTGAAAACAATTAGCATTTCACACCGATCACAGGCATAACGTTATAAGCGGTGAATAAGTGAATGTCACCGATGAGATCACTCTTCACCATGACACCGGTCAGGTGATCCTCAGTTTATGTGTTAGAAGAAGAGCTGAGAGATTCTAATCATTATCGATTAATTCCAATTCAAATCTAATTTCACCTTGGTTTGGCACAGCGAGCTTCCGTAGTTCTCCGCCTGCCGCCTCGCTTTACACTTACAAAATACTAAATATTTCCTCTCTGACGAATCAGAAGTGCTCGTTTCCAAGAGGGGTGCGGTTTCATCGGTGGTATGGAAATGGCTCAAGTTTGTAGGAGTACAACTAATTTATTCCACCTAAACAGAGTCACGTTGTTGAGGTGTGTGTGTGTGTGTGGCGCTGCGGTATAAATATGGCAGTGGCAAACTCCAAAACAACCGACTACAAACAGGTACAAATAGCGACACATTTTCCCCCACTGTATCCAAAATCGAACATCCAAAACAATCGCACAGTTCTAGTTAGAAGCAGAAAAAAAGGGCAATGAGAGTTTAGAGGGAGGGACGGAGCGCATCCAAAACTTGTGGGGTGTGTCTGCAGTCTGCAGTGCTCACTATCTAGCAAAAGTGGTCGAAGGAGGGATCAGTGGTGAAGTAGAGACAGGGGCATGGGCCGAGGAAAAGGCGCCCGTGTGATCCGATACAACATACGAGCTCCTTCAGGACAATGTGGTGAAGAAGTTGGACTCATTCATTCATTCATTCATTCATCTTTATTCGATCTTTCCTTGTGTCACGGGGAGTCTGTGCCTATCTCAGGCATCTTTGGGCATTAAGGCAGGGTACACCCTGGATGGAATGCCAACCCATCGCAGCGCACACACACACACACATACACACACACACACACACACACATACACACGCACAATCACACACACATTTATACACTAGGGACAATTTTCCAAGGTGCCAATCAACCTACCATGCATGTTTTTGGACTGGGAGGAAACCGGAGAACCCGGAGAAAAAACCCCTGAGGCACGGGGAGAACATGCAAACTCCACACACATGGCCGAGACGGGAATCGAACCCGGACCCTGGCGGTGTGAGACGAACGTGCTAACCACTCAACCACCGTACCCCAGCAAAAAGCACGACCGTCACAAGAGGTCATGATGTTGATGTGTCGTATACATCGATTCTCTGATTTTTCTTTTATACAAAATTTATTTTTGATTTTGGTTACAGTGGGGGAAAAAATGTGTCTGCTATTTGTACGTGTTTGTAGTGGGTGTTTTGGGGTTTGTTGTTGTTTGTTTGGGGTTTGTTTTTGTCATATTTATCCCGTAGCGCCACACACACACACACCTCCCATCATTCAACAACATGGTTGTGTTTGAGGTGCAGGAATAAATGAGTCGTGCTGCTTCCTTTAGTCGTCACAAACTTTATATAAACGTTACAGCGGGGTTTTGGGTTGTTAAACGCCTGAAGTTACAAACCCGAACCATTTCCAATACGACTGATGAAACCCCGCCCTCTCTTGGAAATTAACTCTTCGGATTCGTCAGAGCGCCGCCATGTTGTATTTGGTATTCCGCAAATATGGAGCGGGAGGGGGAGAACTACGGAAGCTCGCTGCGCCAAACTAAGGTGAAATTTTAAAACCCATTTTCGTATTTTCAACATAAACCATAAACTCGAAAGAATCAAGAATGACTATTAATCACACAGATCTTCCCTGAGTCACATGACTGCATCGTGGTGTGGTGCTGCTGTGATGATGGTGGAGCCAGGAACAAAAAACTATAGATATTATATATATATATATATATATATATAGATATATATATATATATATATATATATATATATATATATATATATATATATATATATATATCAGGGGGATATATAGAGAGAGAGAGATGGGATGAGATGAGAGAGATGGAGAGAGAGAGTAATTTTTTTTCTCTTTCTAGACTTACAAATAGAATATTTTTCGATTATTTTGGACGGGTTGCATCCAAAACATAGATGGTTCTATAAACAGGATGACGTGTTTATTTCTTTTCGTTGCAGTATTGCAGCAACTAAATGAACCTGGATGCCGTAATTCTAAACATTTAGCATAAACGCTGGCAGTCATTCATTCATTCGTTTATCTTCAGCACCCGCGGGTTCATTACGTTCCGGGATCCGAGCCTGGGAACGCCGAGTGCGACCCGGTCGGGAGTAAGAGGGCGCAATTCTGTCATTCCCTCCTGGGGCAATTTAGCATAGCTAATCTACCTAACCCCCATGTTTATTGGGAAAGTGGGAGGAAACTGGAGAGCCTAGACTAAACCCACGCAGACGTTAGGGTGAGGGTGAAAAACTCCCCTGAGACGGTGAGGATCCAAATAAACGAACGTCTATGATGCTGTAATCCGTTTTTACGATTTTACGCAAAAAGCTTTAATTCGGTTTTGCGATTTCACCTTGGTTTGGCACAGCGAGCTTCCGTACTTCTCCGCCTCCCGCCCCGCCCTTGCAAAATATCAAATAGAATAGAAGAGCCTTTATTTGGCGCATATATATTACAGCACAGTGAAATTCTTTCTTCGCATATCCCAGCTGGGGTCAGAGCGCAGGGTCAGCCATGATACAGCGCCCCCTGGAGAACAGAGGGTTAAGGGCCTTGCTCAAGGACCCAAGGACGGCAGCTTGGCGATACCGGGGCTCGAACCCCCGACCTTCTGATCAGCAGCCCAGAGCCTTAAACCACCGAGCTACACCCTCTCAGCAAATACAGCATGGCGGCCCGATCTAATGAATCCAAAGAGCTCGTTTCCGAGAGGGGCGGGGTTTCATCCGGTGTATGGAACTGGTTCGGGTTTGTAAATTTAACAAGCCAAAGACCAGATGTAAAATTTGGCAATGAAAGTAATTCCCACAGTTTCCTCAACACACGCACATTACGGCCCGAAAGACATGAGAATAAGTTTGGGAACCGAGAAGAACAATACCTCCAGCAGCCACGGTTTGAGCTTGCGGTCGAGGATGATGTCGAAGCCGAGGACCTCGAAGCAGACGCTGTCGCTCCCCGGAGGTTGTCCCGGGCGGCACATGCGGTACGCATGGAGCACGTGAGGCTCGGCCACGATCAGCGTCTTCACCACCAGCTCCTGCCGTAACAAGAAAACACAAATCGTGCAAGGAGGGACATTAAACCTTAGTGAAACGTGTATTTCTACCGTTTCCTATTATACGATTATTACAAGTACTTTCAAGCTTGAAATAATCATTTTGTAAGGTATCAAAATGATCTGAACAACAGAACAATAAAACTGCAAGCTTGAAATGAGTAAGTAATCATCTTATAATAAGAAACACCACATCCTTCCGATTTTCGCCCGAGAAGATCGACAGAGGGCTCTAAAAATTACTTCCCTTTTTCCTAATAATCGACGTCTCCTGACTTGTAAATTGGATATTTAATAGACGCGAGTCATGACTTACAAACTATTTCAATCACTATTGCAATAGTGGATTCGCTTACAATACGTCAGAACATTGAATTACACTAATGCATCTTTTATTGTTTGTATTGATAAAAAAAAAACTCGCGTTTAAATTAGGGCTGTCAAAGTTAACGCATTATTAACGCTTTAACGCAAATTCATTTTAACGCCACTAATGTTATTAACATGTGATTAACGCAGTGTGCATTACTATGCGAGTGATCTGTTCCTTCACTCTGCGTTGTGTTTTGGTGAATGAACGAAACTCGGACAACAAACGAATAAATAAACGTTCAGTAATCATTGAAGTTAACAAGAAATGAATATTAAAAGAATAATTTCCAGAGTAAATGTATATAATTATAACATCTGTTACAGTTAGTTAGAGTATTAGAAACATGAAAAGTATTCACTTATGGTACATCCCGTCTCGGCTATTTGTGTGTGGAGTTTGTGCATGCTCTCCCCGTGCCTCAGGGGGTTTTTCTCCGGGTTCTCCGGTTTCCTCCCCGGTCCAAAAACATGCACGGTAGGTTGATTTGCACCTTGGAAAATTGTCCCTAGTGTGTGAATGTGTGTGTGTGTGTGTGTGCTCGCCCTGCGATGGGTTGGCATTCCATCCAGGGTGTATCCTGCCTTAATGCCCATAGACGCCTGAGATAGGCACAGAGACTCCCCGTGACCCGAGGGAAGATCGGATAAAGCGGGAAGATCGGATAGAAGACGGTAGAAGATGAATGAATTGAATGAATGAATAAATAAATAAATAAATAAAATAATATATATAAATAAAAACTATGTATGTATTTATATATTAATCTAATGTGACTGATGGAAATACTGTAAGGCCATAGCTGTGTGATGAAGCAGGGACCGTGGAAAAAAAAAAAAAAAAAAAAAAAAAAAAAAAAAACACATCTGTACTGCGAGTAAATTAGTTCATTAGAAACCTTTTTTGATCAAGAGATGCACCTTCGACATTTGTATTTCTTCCTGATCTAAACTCCTGATGGCAATCGTACAATTAATCGCGAGTAAATATTTGAATCGATTGACAGCGCTAGTTTATATACCCACGGAGCGCTCTATGTTTTGGCATTCCATCGGAACACCACTGTGTATTTGGGGTAGATAATGGATCACGGAGTCACAACTGAAATACATATCTTAAAAGCCCAAACCTTCTTTAACCGCTCTCAGTGACCACTTATATCAAGTAAAGCTGCCTTTTACTCCATATACGATTACTAAATATGACTCCATCTGTTGCTATGCACAATGTGTGCCCCCCCTCCTCCCCCCCAACATTAATAGAATGAAGCCACCAATAGAAGGAGCACCAGAGGCCCACTGCTGACCATATGTTATTTGGGTGGTGGATCGTTCTCAGTGATGATAAAATGTGTGTCTGCTAGACGTATCAAGTCCGGCAGTTAAAAATACCCAGCCAACAGCTTCCTGCGGTCAAACAAACGTGACGCTTGAGAAGAACTAGAGCATTAACACAAATTGTGCATGAAAAGCATGAGCTATCGCTTCAGGGCTTCCTAAACAAGGAGTTTGCGACCTCACATGGGGTTGCTTGTTTTACAAATGGGGTCGCGAGCGAAACACACTCTCTCTTTTGTTTTCGCTCCCCGTGCGCTACGGAAACCAGCTACGCTTTCATATAAGGAGTGAACTAGTGCAATTTACGCGTTGTTGTTGTTTGTTTTTGTTTGTTTTAAAGAACAGGACTGAGATATATTCATAAATATACATTTCCCATCTCTCTCAGAAGCTGGATTTTGAATGCATTAAGATGTACATCATAGTAGAAGAGGATTTGCACACTTTGGGCCATGTTCCTATAGAAAAGGGTGTCTGGGTTTTGCAATATTCTGCCCAGCATTTACTCTCCGCATTTGATCCATCATTAATACCTTGGAAAAATACACGCGGCCCGCTAACGGCTCGCGGGAATACGGTACCGGCCAACAAATTAGCACCGGAATCGCTTAGCATATGAGAAATATTTCAATATGAGCCTATTTATTGTGTTCCAGGGCGGAATTTGTCTTCAAAGAACCGACCTGCTAAACAGCCTGTCACGCATTTGGATTCAATTATATTAGGTGCCATTTTCTAGACGTCAACCAAAATGCAGCCGTGCCCTGTGGGAAAGTTAATGAGCGTAACATTCGTCCAATGATTAGCATTCGATCACAAGAAAAAACAAAGCAAAAATGAGACGGGGAGGAAAAAAAAAGCAAGGTGTGGCGTTTACACTTCCCAAATATTCCTATTTGCTGAAACAGAAGGAAACAACCGACAGGTTTCCAATCCTATTGAAAATATGGGCAAAAGTATCGGAACACCCGACCCCTTTTTATTTATTTATTTATTTTATCTGGTGCTTAATATGTCGAGGCACACAATTGTATAGGATGTCTTTGCATGTGGTAGGATATGGTGTACAGTATATGGGTTGGGGCAGTAGATCTTAAGTGCTACAGTCAGGAGTCCACAAGTCAAATTGTTGACCTTTTAAGACCCACCAAAAACAAAAACACACTACACAAACATGGCGTTAGCACCTAGCCCCATCAACCAAGCCCTCAATTATTAGTCAAGTATCACCAAACTTGCATTTCCCCATAGATTCAGACTAAAATACATTTTACATCCATTTGCACCATACATTTTAGCAGAGGAAGCTGATTGGCTAATGCATATTGGTGGCGTTTGTAGCTGTAAAGCAGGGGATTGTATTTGGACTAGCGAAGAGAACAACTACAACATGAAAGAAACAAACAGTCATGAGGGGGGATTTCAATGTATGAAGCATTAAGACCTGCTTGAAATGATTTAAGACCTGTTTATTAAGGCTATTTAACAACGAAAATGTAGATTTTTACATTTTCAATGACCCAGTGGAATCCCAGTGGAATTCCAGTAAGGCTCCAGTATACAGAGCCTTACTCAACACATTGGGGATAAACTGGAACCCCTGGTTAACCCCTCCCTCCCCACAACCCTACATCAGTACATGACTTTACTAAATGCCTTACACTTACAAAATCATTATTTTAACAGTGTATGTAAAATGGGATGTTCAAAAAGCATAGATAAATCAGGTGCCACAATCTTTTGTCTCTTTTCTAATAACATTAAAAAAAAGCATGATTGAGAAAGAAAAAGGACAACATGTGGAATTTACATCGGCGATAAAGAAACGTTGCGTTAATCGCTGCGTATTCATGAGCGTCAGATCGACAGGAGTCAGAAGGGCAGCTACATGAGCGGGTTGAGGCCGTCCCACTAAAGGTAGGACCGGTGCACAGAGACACCGCAGCGCTGACAGATGAGCTAGTAAAACACAGAAGCCCGGGACAAAAATAGAACGGTGAAAAAAAGAAGGGGGGAAAAAAAAAAAAAAAAAAAACGAATGACAGCTCAAACTGCGGCCTGAAATAAAAACACAGACAGGAAGGTTTCCCTTGGGGGTAAAAAGGGTAAAGTGGAATAGCGTGTTGCCAAAGTGTCAGGCTAAAGCGGCTACACGGAACCATATGGGCAAGGTTTGATTGAAACAGCAGTGGACACTTCAGGAGGAAAGATCAGGTTAGATACACATTCATCAGTAATACGGGTTTAATTGAACATGCACACAGACAACACGGGGGTAGAGAGATTATACGAACACACATATTCTGTGTGATCTGTCTTAAATGGTAAAGAAAAAAAAAAAAAAAGTAAAATGTTACTTATGTGTGAAGTGGTCTGGGAAAACTGCCAAAATAAAAAAAAAAAGAGAAGTAAAAGGTTTGACTGATTATAATTTCCTGCCTATATCATACTTTGACACCTCAGCTCCAAAGCTATATAATTTAATTATATATATATATATATATATATATATATATTTTTTTTTTTTTTTTTTTTTTTTTTCCCACCTACTATCTGCGCATTCACAACAGGTATGATATGATCCTCACTATATATCAGCGTATATTACCGTATGGAATCTTGCGCAAGTGCATCGCATTCCCAAATCCGTATATAAACCTTTTGTATGCAATGCGCTTCCATATAACCTAAACACCGTATCACCAGTTTATATGGAAAAGCAACCGGAACACAATTCTTAAAGGAGCCACGTCCCATATTTTACAACTTAAAACCAACCTACTAAACAAAGTAACATTGAAATTAATAAGAATTTAATATTAAAGGGAGAGATTTTGAGTGAAATGTATATATAATTATAACATCTGTTACAGTTAGTTACAGTATTAGAAAACATATTAATAAAATATTATTTTATGGTGCATTGAAAATGTGATTGAATGTGCGATTAATCATGAGTTGAACTCATGGCAATCGTGCGATTAATCACAATTAAATATTTGATTTATATTAAACATTTTGATTAATATATATATTCATTTATTCTTTATTTTCATTTATTTACTTCTTTCGGGTCACGGTGAGCCTGTACCTATCTCATGGGCATCTCATGGGACGCCTATCTCATGCGTCTATGGGCATTAAGGCAGGATATATCCTGGATGGAATGCCAACCCTATCGTAGGGCACACACACACACACACACACACACATTCATACACTAGGGACAATTTTTCCAAGGTGTCAATCAACCTACCGTGCATGTTTTTTTGGACCGGGAGGAAACCGGAGAACCCGGAAAAAAAAAAAAAACCCTGAGGCACGGGGAGAACATGTACAAACTCCACACACACATGGCCGAGACGGGAATCGAACCCGGACCTCTGGATGGCGGTGTGAGGCGAACGTGCTAACCACTAAGCCACCATGCCTCCAATTATATATATATATATATATATATATATATATATATATATATATATATATATATATATATATATATATATAAAATCATGGGGAGTACGAAGTCGATTTAACAAACACTTCAGTAAGAACAGGCAGCCTGCTAATAAATCTAACAAACCTCCCTAGTGAAGTGAAATTTCCTCACATGGTTGAATGTCAAGCTTTAATCAAGTTGTTGTATAATCGATGTTTCGTATTGTCTGAGCGGAATGCGATTTTCCTTTCCTTCAAGCAGTAACTACATTATTATTGTTCTGTGTCAAGGAGAAGCATATTTCAGATCAGGAGAGTTCCGCTTGATAAGGTGGACATTTCGCACCCCCGAACCCCCCCGACTTACAGAGACGTCGCCCCAGAATTTCGAGACGTCGTAGTTGTTGACGCGGAGGAATTCGGTGAACCAGCCGATGGATCGCTTGCTGCCTTTGTCCGCCGTCTCGTCACGCTCGAAATTCTCGTTGTGTTTGTTCACCGAGTAATTCGTCAGGTGCATGTATAGCTGACTCTACGAGAAGGGGATGAAGAAGACGACTTTAAAAGCCATTAGTCTCCATTAAACAATACTTAGGGTCGTTAAGGATCGTTTTCTGATTTGCGTTCATCCATCGTTCTTACAAAGCAAAACGTCCGACATGCTCGAAAAAAATGTCAAATAATAATACCAGGCCTTACCAGATTGGACTCGTTAGGCGTATGATACTTCTCCGTTCCCATTCGCACCAGGCCGTCGTTGTACAGGAAGATCCTTAACGGGTCGCAGGAAGTCACCAATATGTAAATGCGCAGGTCAAACTTGTAGCCCTCCATTAAAAACGGCTTGTCCAGGTACTCCTGCACGATGAAGTGGTCCTGCGCCGGGAGTTTTTCGCAATTCCGAATCAAAGATATGCTGCGAGAGGAAACATATGCCATTGTTTTGTTTTTTTGGGTTTTTTTTTTTTTATAGATTCGCACCCCATACATATTTAAGACGCTGCCTGGTGTGCTTGTATTGACTATGGATCTCTGTAGTAGAACAGAAAAGCCGGGGGTTTATTAAGTTGACTGCCTCTGCTGCCGGTTTCTAGACCATGACTAGGCGCAGGTTAATAGGATCAGACATCACGGACCATTTCAGCCTCTGCGATCATTTATTTGCTTTGGGGAGCTTGTCGCCGGCACTCAGGCGTTAGGGCGCGCGGTCGTGGCTACGTGCGCCGCCGGAAGAATGCATGATGGAGTGTACCGGTGGCGATTTTGCAAACAGGGGGCCTTAACAAAACCCCCTCCAGCCAGTAAAATATACTGACATCAGGAAAGGTTAGCTTAATTGGTTATATGCATTTCCTACTCTGGTTTACATGAGTCTGAAATGTTTAGCCCGGGCTCTAACTTTGCGGCACTAAGCCACCCGCGAGTGGACGGGGAAACGGATTTGTGAGTTACAGTTCATTTGTTCCGCGACCCATTACGAGTCAAACATGTGAAAGTTCGCCATGCGACGATACGTCAAAGAAAAGAAAGAAAGAAAGAAAAAAAAGAAACGGTCACACTTCTTTACATCTTAGGCCTGTTATCAAAGAAAGCATTAAACTGATTAATAAGCTAATTAAATTAAACATTACGCCGGCTCTTGGCACATGGGATACAGCTGTTGCTCAGGCCCGGCATAACTCGTTTGGGGGTGGGATAAACATAAATCTAAATCTTGTTATCTTGTTTATTTCATTTGGCAAGCACCTCGCACGGCGTCCCAACCTAGATACTTAATTAAGAAGAACTAGTTAAATAAATTGAACAAAAGAAAGATGCTTAAAGATATACAAGAGCGCTGGTGATTTTATTTATATATATATATATATTGTTTTCATGATCTATATTGAGTTTTTGCCAACAATAAACATACATTTGAATAAAGGATAAATATTTATATTTATAACTATGAGTGTTAAAAACATATTCATACCATTCATTTAAGGCAAAATTCAGAACAGTATGTGTGAATAAGTTCATATCTCAAGTTATTTCAATATATATATATATATATATATATATATATATATATATATATACATATATATATATATACACCACACACATATACATATATATACATCTTATATCTTCCAAATAACATCTATCCTAACATTTTATCCTCTCATTGTCCAGAAATCCATTATAAATAATAAATAAATAAATGAATGAATACATAAATAATTTTTTTTTTAGAATTTTATCCTTAGATGGAGACCTAAAGCACATCTTCTACATCGCCCTGGATAAGGGTGTCTGCTAAATACTGCCAATGTAAATATAAATGTAAACATATTAATACTATATATTAATCTTTTTTAAGATTCATTATTTCGGGGGGGGGGGGGGGGGGGGGGGGGGGGGGGGGGGGGGGGGGGGGGGGTTCGGGGAGTGGTTGATATGAAAACATATTACACACATTACATCATATTATAGAAGGAACTTTTTCTCAACCGAATTGAAGACGATTCCTGTAATAATGTCATCCGGACCTTTCAGAAAAGAAAAGAAAAGAAAAGAAAATACAAATTGAAAAATCTAGGACGCACTAATCATTACCGATCACACTGCAAACTTGTCGTTTATCCGTGCTAGATCACTACGGCGTGTACTGTTGTCTATATGTTTAGCATTTTGAAATGAGCCTGTGCTCCCCTGAGCTGCACTGTATCCGGACTGGGTTAAAGTCTTTTTTTTTGTTTTTGCGGGCTGCACCGGCGAATCGTAAGACATGATTGATGAGCGCTGATGGAGGATAATCAAAACCCACTTTAGCCAACTGTTTAATTTGGCACCGGTGGGGATCTCTCCTTTTACGCCTTTGTCGCTCGGGCGCTTCTCCTTTTTTTTTGTGTGTGTTTTTTTTTTTTTTTTTTTTTTGCTGAAGCTGAGACACAAACAATGAGTTTAGCTTTCCGAGTGGAAAATAAATTACGGAGGAAGATATAACTTCATTTCCAGCGTCACGCCGAGCGTTTTCAAATTGAATCTCCCGCCTCTCCCCCCTCCGAGTGGCCGAGTTAAGCTCATCTTCTTTCACTTTCATAACGCGCGGCAATAATTCAACCTTTGATGACTCTTAGTTTTTAATAAATACCGGCTTACTTGTAGCGCGCGGCCGTAAGCGGTGCGCGTTCATCTTGCTAAAAGGCGAGCTTAAATAAACAAGGCGAATGATTATATAAATAAGAATAATAATAATAACAAAAAAAATAAAATGATCCCCTTATCTGTGTCAATACTTCCATCTGCTGGTGTGTACACAAAACACAGGTTTACAACAAACGTGACCGCAGGGAAAAAAACATCTAGCTTTTTTTTTTTGGTCGTTCTGAGCATTCGAGTTTAGATATGATAAATAAACATGATCAAACTTCCATGATATACAGTTGGATCAATATATATATATATATATATATATATATATATATATATATATATATATATATATATATATATAACAAAAACCCGGCGCTAGGACGAAGAAAGAAGAAATTATGAGCTGATCAGATCAATAAACAAAGTGATTGCTGGCTATTTTTTTTCCATTCGATTTGACACCGTGACCTACCCATGACCCATTGCTCCGTTTGCGGGCTTGACGATGAACGTCTTTTGCTTGCGTTTTGCGCCTGAGCTCCTTCACGTAGTTTCTGGAACTGAGTGTACTCCGCCGGGAAGATCCAGGTTTTGGGAATGAAGCTGTATTCCTGAGGCTGGCTTTTAATCATCCTTGAAAGAAGGAGGAGACAAGGATGAAAATATATATATATATATATATATATATATATATATATATATATATATATATATATATATATATATATATATATATATATATATATATATATATATATATATATCTTTTTTTTTTTTTTTTCACTCTCTACAGCTTGGACTAGGCAGTGCATGGAGGATAGTGTTTGATAAAGAAGTCGTTAATCAGGTGTAATATTTATGCGTGTGCTGTTAAAGGTGAAAGTGAACTTACTTAGACATGTTTCTTGCCAGACAGTCTTTCCGACAGATCTCGCCCATACCCGGGAAGTGGTTAATTCTCTGAGGGAAATAATCGTATTCGGAGGGAGTTTTAGTATCCGCCAAAAATACAAAAAAAAAACAGCCCGAAAAAAGACAAAAAAAACATGAAGTGAAACTATTAGGGTTTTTGACATTTATGCCCAATTACAGCCACAAAGCATAAGCCAATCTCTGCACCTTTCCATGACCCTTATTCACACGACCGGATCATTCGAGATGAAAACACAAAAATAGCCAATCAATCTCATCGTCAAGGGCCAAAGTAATTGGTTCTGCATCAGAGCCCCTGCGAATGTAGGCAGTGACAGATGAATGAATTGTCTCGGAATACAACAAGAGGGAAGAGGAACGGAGTCGGGGGGGAGAAAAGTGGGCTTTTCTGTATTCTTTAAGCAAATGAGGCTGAACAGGGCCATTAATTAGGAGCGTATGAACTGCAGCTTGACAGCGACGTTTCAGAGCAAATCACCGCGCGGAAAGGAAAGGAAAGGTAGGCGAGAGTTTGAGCGAGTGTAAACGGAATCCGCGATTATCCGGATGAGACGGCTATAATGAGGAGGAACATCGACAGCCGGGTGACATGGGAGAGAAGGATGGCGCGAGCGTGAAAATCGGACCGCTCACAACCCGTCCGGCGTGCCGGTCTGTCTCGCCGTGATCCCCGGGGCGGATTGATGAATGGATTTCTCGGCGCTGACGGGGACCGGGTAACCCGTCCGCCGTCTACTTATTTTCAATTTGATCGAAATCAGCCGTACATTATGTAGATCGCCTCCACGCCACTATTACTACTGAAATGTATTGTAGGCTTATATTATTATTATTATTCATTCATTCATTCATTCATTCATTCATCTTCTACCACTTTATCCGATCTTCCCTCGGGTCACGGGGAGTCTGTGCCTATCTCAGGCGTCTATGGGCATTAAGGCAGGATACACCCTGGATGGAATGCCAACCCATCGCAGGGCATACACACACACACACACACACACACACACACATTCATACACTAGGGACAATTTTCCAAGGTGCCAATCAACCTACCGTGCATGTTTTTTTGGACCGGGAGGAAACCGGAGAACCCAGAAAGAAAAACCCTGAGGCACGGGGAGAACATGCAAACTCCACACACACACACATGGCCGAGACGGGAATCGAACTTGGGTACGTGAGGCGAACGTGCTAACCACTAAGCCACCGTGCCCCTTATTATTATTCATATTTTTATTATTATTTTTATATTATTATTATTATTATTATTATTATTATTAGGGTTGAGAATCATTTTAGTTTTTATCGATTCCGATTCTTGATTCTTACGGTGAACCGACGGCAGAAGTCCGAGGCCGGAGGATCTTAACAGGTCCATCGTAAACACTGATATTTACATTACCAACATAAGGTCCTGGTAGGTTGCCAGGTGAAAAAAAATGCCCCCATGATTCAATAAGAGGAATCGAAATTTTTATCTTAGAACAAATCTTAAAAGGCAGAATCAGGAATCGATTTTCGATCCCAAAACATAATTATTATCATCCGTTTAGCTAAAGTCGTAATAAAGAGCAATAAACAAGTCACTCGTATTGCATCATTACGCGTCAGTCAGGGGGGTATAATTGTCAAACCTACAATCATGTGCACCAGAGTGAATACACCATTCTTTTTTTGTTAACCAGAAGGAGACGGAGAGATTTGTTGGTGAGATGAGCTCTTGCCACTCGGAGTGGATTTGGTGTGAGTGGCACATGGATATGGTAGACTGACAGTGTTACTGGTGAGAGTTGTGAAAGTTGGAATGGTTGCCAGAGCCAGACACCATCATCTTTCTACAAACTCCAAAAATGCAGGTAGCGGGTGCAATCACGCTTGGTCTGACACACACACACACGCACAAACACACACACACACACTCTCTCTCTCTCATACACACACACACATACACATGAAAAGAAAGACAATGTGCTTCCTTCAGTGACCTTCTGCCTATTTCTGTGTCTCTAGCCTGATGTGTGGATGTGGGCAAACGGCACCGCACCTGGTAGTTCCTGAGCTCGGCGATTTTCTCGTGCTGCACGGCCGAGTCGTTCCAGATGAGGTTGGCCGTTTCGTCCTCGTCCCGGGTTTTGTGGAAGGCCATCTCCCCGATGGCTATACGAACTGCGGGAAGGAAAAAAAAAATATTAGAATTGGAACGCAACCAAATATTTCCCTTATACACCGTGTAGTGAAACAGTTTTTCGGGGCATTTTAACACTATGACGGGTGAGAATAAGTGATTACACGCTTCATGACACCTGTTAGTGCGGGTTATATATGTAGGTATTGAATGAACCATTTTTTTATGTGTTAAATGTGTTAGAAGCAGGAAAAATCTGGTAAGCGTAAACATTTGAGCGAATCTGACAAATCGGGATGGCTAGACCACTGGGTCAGAGCGTCTCCCGAACTCTTTTAGGGTGTGAGTTCCGGAAGGACAGAGGACCTGCAGAGTTTAGCTCCATCCATAATAAAAAAAAAACACCTAGGGTTACACCTAGGGTCAGTCACGTAGGGTCAGCCATGATACGGTGCTCCCTGGAGCACACAGTGTTATGGTGATACCAGCAGCTCAAACCCCAACATTCTGATCAGTATCTCAGCGCCTTAAACCACTGTACTACACCCCTTCTTTAGGATTTGGACCAAAAGGTCGGAGGTTTGAGTCCCAGTACCACTAGTGGGCCCTTGAACAAAGCCCTTAATTGCTCAGTCTTCCCCTGCTGTTGGGTTTACCCAAGCCAGGGCCTTCCTAGTCCCGGTCCCAAGCCCGGATAAATGGGGAGATTTGCGTTAGGAAGGAAATCCAGTGTAAAACATGCACCAGAACTAATATGCAGAATATAAGCTGTAGCGCCCCCTACCAGGAGAAACCAAAAAAAAGGAGGTGGTCATAATGTTATGACTGATCTCTGTATGTATTACATATAAAACACTTCTGAAACTTTTATAATTAGATACTAAAATAAACATTACACGTCACTAAAAGATATGTACAAGTAACTCGACTTGATGAATGCATGTCCTCTAAACGGTATTCAACCTCCAAAACGGCGAGGAACAAACTCTAATGTCTTTAATTCCACTGGCGAGCTCAACTTTTTCCCGAATAGGTACAATTCTGTACATTACGCCGACGACTATCCAGCTGAAAATGAAATGAAGCGGGAGATTGTGCGGTCCATTGAAATCTAGGTTACGTCGAACGCGGCGTGATGGCTTCCTCGCGTCAGTCCCACTTAGTTATAACACACTTAAGTGTTCGCGCTTGGGTCCCAGAAGTGTTGGTTTGCTTCAACCCGGTCGGTATGCGATGTCTGAAATATAACCGGCGTTTTTTTTCGCTGATGAGCCTCGTTTCGGCATTACCGTTACACGAGAGCGCTTTAAAGTCCAATTAGTGCCACGTTTCGAGATGCGATCGCGCTGATGGGCAAATTTCTGTTTGTTTTGTTTGCAGTGTGTTTTAGGAAACAGCTATAGAAGGGCCTGGGAGAAGGACACTAATGTGACATGGTATGGTAATAACTAACTCAAGCACGGTCCTAATTAATGGTCCTGTTCAGCCTCATTTGCTTAAAGAGTACAAAAACTGGTAAATATACAGAATGTTTTTTAAAAGTACACAGTTTGTAGCAGTTTGTGGAGAAGAAGCATCTCTCTCTCTCTCTCTCTATGTATATATATATATATATATATATATATATATATATATATATATATATATTACATTTGCAGCATTTGGCAGACATCCTTCCATATAACCTAAACGTATCACCAGTTTTATATGGAAAAGCAACCGGAACAGAATTCTTAAAGGAGCCACGTCCCATATTTTACAATTAAAACAAACACTAAACAAAGTAACATTGAAATAAACAAGAAATTAATATTAAAATAATCATTTCCAGAGAAAAATAAATATTATATTATCGAGAAATTTATTAAAGGGAGAGATTTTGAGTGAAATGTATATATTTATAACATCTGTTACAGTATTAGAAACATGAAAAATATGAATTTATGGTACAATGATTTTAATCGATTGACAGCCCTAATAGACACACACACACACACACACACACACACACACACACACACATATATATACACACACATACACATATATACACATATATACACATGTACATATATTCTTCTTTAATGTAACACCTGTTTATCGTGTAAATTAGTTCATTATTGACCTTTTTTGATCAACGTTTGAGATTTGGATTTCTTACCGATCTCATACTTGGTTCCTGCCACGTTGGCGGCGATGATGCCCTTCTTCTTCTTGGTGCGCACTTTCCTCTTGACGCCGTTCTGGTTGGACAGTGCGGACGGCAAGTTCACGGGGGATGACTTTTGATCATCTGCACGAAAAATCGCAGTTCGAGGGCTTTCGTTATGACGGGTCACAATTAACACGTCATTCCGCTTATACCGCTTTATCCGATCTTCCCTCGGGTCACGGGGAGTCTGTGCCTATCTCAGGCGTCTATGGGCATTAAGGCAGGATACACCCTGGATGGAATGCCAACCCATCGTATACACACACACACACACACACACACACACACACAATCACTTTCATACACTAGGGACAAAGGTGCCAATCAACCTACCGTGCATGTTTTTGGACCGGGGAGGAAACCGGAGAACCCGGAGAAAACGCCCTGAGGCACGGGGAGAACATGCACAAACTCCACACACACATGGCCGAGACGGGAATCGAACCCAGACCCTGGCGTTGTGAGGCGAACATGCTAACCACTAAGCCACCGTGCCCTTTACACGTGATTCATTCTAGTTATAAATGATATATGATTGATTACATGTGATATGACAGTATTGTATTCTGACTGTATAAACTGCACAAAGATGTTCACCTCCATCGTTGGGCAGCGATGGCATGTCAGGGATGGGTGGATCCGACGTTTCCTCCGCCAGGCCTCTGGGACTCGCCAGCACGGCCTGCCGCAAGCTTCCGCAGATCTACTCGTTCTGTCCTGTCAGCGCGGTGTGGCGAGCGGCGGAGCGGCCGTTCATCAGCCTTCACCTCCCTTCCTGGATCGGGTTCTCTCTATCTGAGTAATAGGGAGGAAAGGGAAGGGGGGAGGAGGAAGGGAAGGGGGGCTTCTTCTCCCAAAAAATGTAACCACGGTGCATTTATGTGGATGGAGAGATGAATGGATAAGTTGCCTGTTGAGAAAGAGCGGGGCGGGGGGGAGAGAGGAGAAAAATAAATAAATAATACAAAGAGTCAGGCAGATGGAGGCTTTGGACTGGAGGTGGCGATTGCATCACTCAAAGTGTTCTAAAACATATCAGTCAACCTGACACGGGAGGTTTCGCCTGTCTGATCGCCCTCTGACATTTGAGTGAGGATCGGGCACTTGTTAAGAGCAGATGACAACATTCTGTCTTCTGTCAATCTCACAATACATTAATGCAGCTGTCTTATTAACAGCTCCTGTTTGTGCCTGTGTGTTTTTGTTTCTTGGTTGTTGTTTTTTAAGCATTGCAATCAGTGTCATAAATCACAAGGTCTCCGACGACAACTTGTCATTTTGGGAATCTCAGTCTTCCCGGCCCTGATTGGCTACTTTTTAAACGCTCGAGTTTTTTTTTGTTAACCTGGGCGAACGGCTGTATTGGGACGCATTCATGGGTCGGGCATGCCCTCTTGTGGTTCATTTGAGAAGTACAAATACAGATGAGGGCAATAGCTGGATCAAAATAATCAAAAATGAATAATAATTACTTTTAATCAAAAGTAACATATATGTGTAGCACGTACAGTATTTTAATAGCAAGAAAAATCGCCCTTCATTTTTCCTTCTGCATTTCTTTTTCTTTTCGGTATTGTATTATGGTCTTACGTCTTTTGAGAGTGGACTCAAAAACATCACTGAATATTACTGAGCATATCAAACATAATCATACAATTTACAGTGCTGATATTAATATTAGCCATTGGTAAATATAAACAATAATATAAACAAAAATTTTAATGTTTCATTCTTTAACCTTTTTTTTTGTATACAAATGTATTATTCTCCTTTATACCCAAACTACAAACACAACAGTGATTTATAAAATATAAATATACACTATTGTTAAATATGTGTAACACAAAAAAAAATATTATTTATTGTCATTTTTCTACACTGTGACTTTTAAGATCCTTCAAATTCACCCCAAATAAACTTTCCTCTTCAGTTCACGCTACAAGATTTCTATGGGGTTCCTTTAAAAACACTTATTAAATGGCAATCTCAGACTTTTAAAACAGTGACATGCATTATTATTATTAATATTATTATAATAATAAACTTTTAAAAAGATATTTAAAAAAAACTCATCATGCAATAACAGCAATACTTTATATCTTTAGTGCGCTGAAATAAAATTTGTCCTGCCTTTATGTCCAGATCCAAGAATTTGTCTTAAAATGAGAAAATCCTGACAATTCCACATACAGAGGGAGTGAAGGAATGAAGACGTATGCAGAATTAAGAACGAATTATATAAATTATATGTATTAACGTATGGGGAAATAAGCACAAACTTTTATGTGGAAACACACACACACACACACACACACACACACACACACACACACACACACACACACACATATACATATCAGTACTGCCTAAATGTACAGATGTAAACCATTCAATACAATTTTTCCATTTAAATTTTATTTACTCAATTTAATTTGTAGCAATTACCCAATTTAATGTTGATGTTCACATAACAAATAAAAATAAACTGTCCAAAAAAAAAAAAAAAAAAAAAAAAATTTTAAGTTTTGTCCTTCCCCTAAAAACTGTACTGAACCTGTGACTTAAAAACCGAGGTACATACTGAACCGTGAATTTTTTGTTGTGTGTATTTTGTGTAGCGGGTTTTTTTTTTGCGTAGTGTGTATTATGCATACCATGAATTTTGTGTAGCGCGTATTTTGGGTGTACAGTGAATTTTATGTAACGTGTATTGTGTGTACAGTGAATTTTTGTGCTGGGGATATGGGATGTAGTGTGATTTTGGTACTGTCTTGTGTAATTTTGTGTAGCGTGTATTTTGTGTAGCGTGTATTTTGTGCGTGTATTTTGTGTAGTGTGTATTTTGTGTAGTGTGTATTTTGTGTAGTGTGTATTTTGTGTAGTGTGTATTTTGTGTAGTGTGTATTTTGTGTAGTGTGTATTTTGTGTAGTGTGTATTTTGTGTAGTGTGTATTTTGTGTAGTGTGTATTTTGTGTGTGTGTATTTTATGTATTTTGTGTGCGTATTTTATGTAGTGTGTATTTTGTGTAGCGTGTATTTTGTGTATTTTGTGTAGTGTGTGTATTTTGTGTAGCGTGTATTTTGTGTAGTGTGTATTTTGTGTAGCGTGTATTTTGTGTAGCGTGTATTTTGTGTGTATAGTGTAGCGTGTAGCGTGTGTAGTGTGTATTTTATGTATTTTGTAGCGGGGAGTGTATTTTGTGTAGCGTGTATTTTGTAGTAGCGTGTATTTTGTGTAGTGTATATTTTGTGTAGCGTGTATTTTTAGCGTGTATTTTGTGTAGTGTGTATTTTGTGTAGCGTGTATTTTGTGTAGCGTGTATTTTGTGTAGTGTGTATTTTGTGTAGCGTGTATTTTGTGTAGTGTGTATTTTGTGTAGCGTGTATTTTGTGTAGTGTGTATTTTGTGTAGTGTGTATTTTGTGTAGTGTGTATTTTGTGTAGTGTGTATTTTGTGTAGTGTGTATTTTGTGTAGTGTGTATTTTGTGTAGTGTGTATTTTGTGTAGTGTGTATTTTGTGTAGTGTGTATTTTGTGTAGTGTGTATTTTGTGTAGTGTGTATTTTGTGTAGTGTGTATTTTGTGTAGTGTGTATTTTGTGTAGTGTGTATTTTGTGTAGTGTGTATTTTGTGTAGTGTGTATTTTGTGTAGTGTGTATTTTGTGTAGCGTGTATTTTGTGTAGTGTGTATTTTGTGTAGCGTGTATTTTTGTAGTGTGTATTTTGTGTAGTGTGTATTTTGTGTAGTGTGTATTTTGTGTAGTGTGTATTTTGTGTAGTGTGTATTTTGTGTAGTGTGTATTTTGTGTAGTGTGTATTTTGTGTAGTGTGTATTTTGTGTAGTGTGTATTTTGTGTAGTGTGTATTTTGTGTAGCGTGTATTTTGTGTAGTGTGTATTTTGTGTAGCGTATATTTTGTGTAGCGTGTATTGTAGTGTGTAGCGTGTATTTTTTGTGTATTTTGTAGCGTGTGTATTTTTTGTGTAGTGTGTATTTTGTGTAGCGTGTATTGTGTATGTAGTGTGTATTTTGTGTAGCGTGTATTTTGTGTAGTGTATATTTTGTGTAGCGTGTATTTTTTAGTGTGTATTTTGTGTAGCGTTAGTGTGTATTTTGTGTAGTGTGTATTTTGTGTAGCGTGTATTTTGTGTAGTGTGTATTTTGTGTAGTGTGTATTTTGTGCTGTGTGTATTTTATGTGTGTATTTTATGTAGTGTGTATTTTGTGTAGCGTGTATTTGTAGTGTATTTTGTGTAGCGTGTATTTTGTGTAGCGTGTATTTTGTGTAGTGTGTATTTTAGCGTGTATTTTGTGTAGCGTGTATTTTGTGTAGCTGTTGTGTGTATTTTGTGTAGTGTGTTTTTTTGTGTATTTTGTGTGTATTTTGTGTAGTGTGTATTGAGTGTACACACTAAAATATATGATATTTTGTCCCGCTCTTGCCTGCGTTCACGCATAAATATGTTATTTTCTCCGGCAGGCAACATTTATGTCGCTCCTGATCTTTATCCTGTATATCGTTTCATTTCATTTTAGGCATGCAGTGAATTCATAACAGTTTATTTCATTCATTCATTCATCTTCTACCGCTTTCGATCTGATCTTCTACCGGGGAGTGTGTGCTTTAGGCGTCTATGGGCATTAAGGTAGGATACACTGGATGGAATGCCACCCATCGCAGGACACACACACACACACACACACTCACATTCACACACACATTCATACACTAGGGACAATTTTCCAAGGTGCCAATCAACCTACCGTGGATGTTTTTGGACCGGGGGAGGAAACCGGAGAACCCGGAGAAAAAACCCCTGAGGAACGGGGAGAACATGCAAACTCCACACACACATGGCCGAGACGGGAATCGAACCCGGACCATGGCGGTGTGAGGCGAACGTGCTAACCATTAAGCCACCGTGCCACCTAAGAGTTTATTTGTTTTATTAATACATTTACATATTCATTTATATAATTTTTAAGACTATTTTGCAGGAGTCCCACGAATAATTGTATTCTCCCGCAACATGAATATATTCCCGCCCACACCCGCGTTCCCCATCAAATCTTGTCCCGCACTCGTTTGTATTGGGATGAGACAAAAGCTGGACGGGATCAATAATGATCTTTTTGGGTCTGGGGTGTTCAGTGGGGTTAAGTTCAGGACCGGAAACGGGGTTCGGGATCATTTAGATCTCACAATTCTACACACATTATAATATCCGATTCTATACAATTTTTACACCAACCATTAGGTATGATGATCAGGAAAGGTCGTGAATCCTTCGCTACGCAAGTACATATCCGTGTGAATGTGATGCGAAAAGGACTAGAAATCCATAACGCAAAGTTTAAAAGCCAACCCACCTGTCAGTGAACAGAAAAAAAAAGAAAAAAAAAAAAAAAGACAGGAAGGCTGAGGAGGTGCTGCAGGAGTTCAGCCATCCCTAAGGCGCTGCACCATTCAATAACCTGAATGTGCTGTGATCTGTAGCACGATTCGCTCACTCGGCACATACTGTTAACTCTGCACAACCCTTTCACCTAAACACCGCTTTCTCACTCACACACACCACCAACCTTAAACCCCCAGCCAAACACACACACACACACCACCCAAACCCCGGCAAAGCCCATTCAGCATAAAAAAGCTTTCTAGAGGAACGCAGGACTCCCTGACAGTTATTCAATAAAGTGCTCTCTACAGTGCCGTGCCCATGCCTGATCGATTCAACGGAATTATATGATATGGCAAAAACTCCAACAGGACGACATACGGGCCAAATGCCTACTTAGCTTGTTATAGGACCGGCCACATCCGCTGCTTTGCTTTATATTCATAGTCATATTTTAAGTAGCGCACAAAGTTCGGCGCACACAAGTGAACCGCGGCCTGGATTGGTCTTTTTCTTGTGGGTTAATTATCGAAACCTAACCCTGTTTAACTAATTCCTTAAATTACACAGAGAATGTTCATGTGCTAGAGGAAGAGTAGAGGAAATGTAGGAAATGGAAAATAAATAAATAAATGATACAGAGGGGTAAATGTGTTTTGGTCGCTGTCATGTTTATCCCACAGCGCCACACACAAACACCTCCCCATTCAACAACATGCTTCTGTTTGAGGTGCTGGAAGAAATTAGTCGTGCTGCTTCCTTTATTTCTGACTAGGGCTGCACCATAAATCTGAAAAATATCGTTATTGCGATAATAGTATATGCGATATTCATATCGACGAGATTTTCAATAAATTCCCATTTATTTTCCTGTCAAGTATTTGTATTGTAGGCTTAGGTTGTCCAAACCTGACCAATCAAATGTGACCTTACTATCTTTAACCCGCCTTCCAAGTAGGAGTTATTACCGTAAATTCCGGACTATAAAGCGCACCTGCATATAAGCCGCATCTGCTCTATTTAAAAAAAACCCCAAAAAAATCATAAATAAGCCGCACCTGCATACAAGCCGCATCCGCTTTTGAATTGTAAATGTACATGTATGTACCTAAATAGATCCTTTCCTAACCTGTATTTTAACACGGTGTAACGGTGGACGCTGCACAGAGACGCGGAGATCCGGAATTCATACAAAACAGGATTTATTAGAATAAAGAACTCAGGAGACGCCGCTCATACGGAGCGGCCAGACAGGCTAGGGAGCCTTGCGCTCTGCGCGCCGTGGTACCGGGAGTACCGGAGAGCAGGAACGGAAGTCCGGGAATCGGGAACAGACAAAGGTTAGGCATAAACATATATCGAGCGTCCGTGTCCGCGACACTAGGTATGTGCTACGAGCCCGGACGGGGATTGTAGGGTGAACCGGGCTTATATCGGGAGAGGGAAAATCAAGAAAAGCTTAGGCGGATTTCTGTGTGTGTGTGTGCGTGCGTGCGTGCGTGAAAAAGAGCAGGGAGGAGAGAGAGAGAGAGAGAGAGCACTGAGCAGCAACTTTGCTAATTAAAACGGGACAGAACCAAGAGAAAATAAGCGCTATTTACAGTATTTATCTTCATTTCTCCTGTGTGTGAAATCACGTCACCTTAACCTTGTAAAGATAGAGTTTGTCCTCCTTCTATCCGCTTCTACCCACTTATATCTGCTAAAGAGGAACTAGCGCATTCTTCTTCTTTGCATTTATTTTGTGTTAGTTTTGATTCTAATTCCGGTTAGAGCCCCTAGCGGTCGGGAAAAAATCTGCAGAATAGCCGCACCTTATTATTAGCCGCATGGTTCAAAACCTATGAAAAAAGTAGCGGCTTATAGTCCAGAATTTACGGTATACTAGTCAAGTTTGGAAACTAATAGACACAAACTTGAAGAGTCCAAAAAAAGAATGGTACTTCTGAAATATGGCAATATTTTGGCTTCAGGGGAGAAGACGCGAGGATTTATACTGTGCAAGTCGTGCCGCAAAACTGTGGTCACTAATCTACACAATCACAGGGAGCGATATGAAGAATTCCCAATGTGTCCGTTATTTTTACCTGTTCGGAGTCGGTGTTTCGGGGCTGTTTCTGTAGTTGTACCTTTATTTAATCCCTTTAGTCGCCAACTTTAGACAAATTTGACAGCGTGGCTTTTGCTTGTTGAACGTCTGAAGTTTAAAACTATTTCCATACGACTGATGACAAAACTGAAAATGTATCCTCTATTTTTTAATCTGTTTGTAGACGGCGTTTTGGGGTTTGCCGTAATCACGTTTATCCCAGGCTTTGGTTTGTTGAAAGTTCCAAACCCGAACCTTTTCCATACGACTGATGAAACCACGCCCCTCTTGTAAACAAGCTCTTCGGATTGGTCAGAGCGCGCTTCCATCTTGTAATTGGTATTTCGCAAGTAGGGAGCGAGAGTCGGAGAACTACGGAAGCTCGCTGTGCCAAACCAAGGTGAAATCGTAAACTGTATTTTCAGCATCGGCATAAAACCATAAATTTGAATTAATCGGTGATGAAGCTCTAGCCCCTCCCCTTTTTCTGATCCGTACTGTTCCACCGTTAAATCCTACTAAAGCCTTCCAGTGTTTTCTCTGAGAGCCAGTTTCTCTTTCTGTGCTATAAAGGAACAAAACGAACCATAAGTGTCCCACAAAGAGCCCAGTGTAAAAACCATGTTACACAACCCCTAGCAAGCAGACATTCCCATTCACAATGAAACAAAAGCAGTAATGTCAATGATCATAGAACGTGATGACAAACACACACTCGTACGGATGTCGTGTCGTGTCGCGACGCAATGTTCATCTAGGACGGGCTTTCACGGCTACGACGAGGCTTAAGTGCACATTGTTCGACATTGTAAGCACAGTGGAAATACACTGATAACACTACTGTATGAGACGGAATATACTCTGATATACATATTGAAGAGGACAATCGTTCATATGTTAGCACACTTACAGTCAATGTGGGCATTTATATAGCAAAATAATTGTTTTGTTTTTTTCTTGATTAAAAAGCAACAGTCCAGTTGCTTAATAGTCCTGAAATGCCACAAGCGGTATACTTTAGCGATATCCTAGCAACTAAGATACACTAAATGGTCTTAATACAAGTATACTGAAATAAACTCTTCCCAAATTACTATGCGACTAAAGATGGGGGGAAAAAATCATTATGTACACTTCAGTCAGCCAAAAAACATCCATTTACACCACGCAGGATGCATACGAAGCAGCTAACAATGTGATACGTTATTATTTACCCGCTATTACGATCCAGAACGAGAACGATCCCATTTTGATCACAATGCGATTCATATAAATAGAATAGTCTTTATTTGTCACATATATATTACAGCATTTACTTCGCAAATCCCAGCTTGTTTGGAAGTTGAGGTCAGAGCTCGGGGTCAGAGCACCCCTGGAGCATAGAGGGTTAAGGGCCTTGCTCAAGGGCCCGCTTGGTGGTGGTGGTATTTGAACCTGTGATCTTCTGGGGTAGAGGCCAATGCTTTAACCAGTGAGCTCCCACCTCCCTTGTTTGGAAGCCATGGTATCAGCCATGATACAGCGCCCCTCTGGAGCACATATGGTTAAGGGTCTTGCTAGTGGGCCCACTAGTGGCATCTTGATGGTGGTGGGATTTGAACCTGTGATCTTCTGGGGTAGAGGCCAATGCTTTAACTACTGAGCTCCCACCTGCCTTGTTTGGAAGCTGGGGTCAGCCATGATACAGCACCCCCTGGAGCACAGAGGGTTAAGGGCCTTGCTCAAGGGCCCACTAGAGGCAGCTTGGTGGTGGTGGGATATGAACCTGTGATCGTCTGGTCCAGAAACCAATGCTTTAACTACTGAGCTCCCACCTGCCTTGTTTGGAAGCCATGGTATCAGCCATGATACAGCACCGAGGGCACAGAGGGTTAAGGGCCTTGCTCAAAGACCCAAGGGCGACAGCTTGGCCATACCTGGGTTCGAACCTTCCGATCAATAGCTCAGCGCCTTAAACCACTGAGCCACGCCCCCTCCAACTGGATGCTGTCCAATTTGGTACAAACTGATCGCTTTTAATTCTTTGGTTCGGACAGACAGCAAATGATAGATTTACTTAAGTGCCTTCTGATGTCTAAAACAAAACCCTTTCATAAACAGTGCAAAAATAAATAAATAAAAGAATTAAAACCAAATTTTCTTGTTCTTGCTCTGCCACTGCCGTCTATTCTATGTGACCTCCCCTCCCTCGCTTCAGTCTGCGTAGTGTTTTACTAAAATAAAAATTTCTAAATCTGCCAATGGGGTACGCAAAATTAACTTGGTAAGAATTGTTAAAACAAGCATTCTTCAGTCCAGTATTAATCTTAAAATTAGCACAAATTTTTATTTGAACATTTACTTTATTCTCGCACTTTAAATCTGTCACAGGCGACATTTTGCCTAAAAGTTCACGTTCACTTACCTCGACTGAACAAGTACAATTTTCTTACTCTAAGATTCATAGTCATGTGATTTCTTTTTGACAATTGAATTTTTAATGGCAAAAAAACGAGACACATTTCCTTATAAATAAGCGTTTCCTTCCTTTCTTAAGATTTTACATTTGCATTGTACATATCAAATACAGGGCGCAAATTATTGGTCACTTTCTAAATAATAAAAGTATAGCGCATCTACTAATAATTATATGTGAATAAATTGTTTTTTTTTTCCCCTATGCAAATAAAGTATATGTTAAATGACAACTTGTATCTGACGCACCCTTTTTTAAAATCGGTGGATTGACATGTTAATTTTATGCCAATGCAACTTATTTATACAATTAAAAGATCACATCCCACACTGGAACACACTCATCGTAACCAGTTACTTTTGACAGTGACATCTTCACACAACAGTGTCTGAAATTTACACACAATTGTGCATCAAACATTGACACACACACACACACACACACACACACCTAACAATCGGCAGTTTTGTGTGAAAGGAGGATCTGGTGAAATGAGAGATCAGAGAGGAATGGCCAAACTGGTCTGAGCTGACAGGAAAACTATTGCAATCACTAATCTTTACAAGTACAAAACACAGAAAAGCTTTTTTTAGGATGCATAACCGGGGGACAAAAATGTTTTGACAGCACATCAGGATCCACTTCTGCCCGGCAAAAACAAGCAGCCGAGGACACACCGAGGACACACCGAGGACACGGGCTCACAAAAACTAATCAGCTAAGAGACGCCCATTCACCATCACCCATTCAAAACTTACTTCCTGTAAATACTAACAGTAGTGCAACAATTAACATATTCCTCACTTTCTCTTTTTCTTTCTTTCTTTTCTTTTGATTTGTTTTCAAATGGCATTTTCCTTAAATAAATAGAAAGCCTGAAAATGTTAAATAAATCTTCCGTTGCATCCCCCAATGCTAATATGTGCATTTCGTTTTCAAAGCCAGATGCATTTCATTGACTTTGTACTTGGATGTAATCGGATTACCTGACATTTAATGGATCATTATTCAGATTGTATGATATCGTTGCTAAATAAAGTACGCATTTAGATGTATTTTTATTCATCTTGGATCTGAAAGATCTAGTGGAACTGAAATAAAGAAGTACAGAAATTATTTCATAGCAGAATGTGTACATAAGCATGGGGTAAATAATTTGTCTTGAAGCCCCCACTAAATAAATAATGATACACACACACACACACACACACACACACACACACACACCACACACAGATACATACATATATTTTTTTTCTAAGGTGCCAATCAACCTACCTGTGCATGTTTTTGGACCGGGGGGGGAAACCAGAGAGCACGGAGAAAAACCCTTGCGGCACGGGGCAGAACATGCAAACTGAACACATACATGGCCCCAGTATATTATATATATATATATATATATATATATATATATATATATATATATATAGATATATATATATATATATATATATATATATATATATATATATCTATATATATATATATATATATATACACACACCACATACACATATCATATACATACACTTTTTTTGGTAAACATTCGGTAAACATTTATTATTATATTATTATTATTATTATTATAATAATTATTATTATTTATGTTTATGAATAGCTTTTTACAATGTGAAACTGCACTGGCCAAGTTAAAGAATCGCAGGAGATAGAAATGAATGAAGAATTTAATAAACAATTTTTTTACACATTCGCACATGGCCATGTCATTCCGTCTGGTAAAAAGACCACCGGCACTGCAGGAAAAAATGAACTCAAGTAAGAAACGTCCTAGAACAATAAACGCTCTTGACCAGACATGACCGGACAGTTTGGGCGAATGTCAATCGAGGCTACAGAGATGTTTAATAAGAATCCTGGAAGCAGCGGTAAAGTAGGTCTGCCTCAGATCCATTCCATCTATCACAGGCTGAATAACTACTCACATCAGATGTGAAAGCAGAGTGCTTTTGGAGATGTAGTTAAGACGCATCGTAAGTGAAAGTCTTTGCCTGCAAAGCACATCTTTAAAGACCGGGATAATCAAATCATGATCGTTGTTCACACTTGTACACACTTAGTACCATTTGGACATGCATAATGATATGCACTTTATTCAAGTATTATTGAAATGAAATACTTGTACACAAGTGCATTTTCTCTTCCATTTAATTTCATTCATGCCTTTAAAGTACCCCAAGTACACATTTCCTATTAGTTCCACTGTAGTTTCACTAAATCATTCACAGTCTAAAAAGCTAGACATTCTGTGATTGTTACTTTCTCAGAAAGTTTCCTTTCAGGTCAAACATATATCTGTGGAACACCATGTCAACAGCGAAGCATGGTGGAGGTTGAATTGTGCTTTGAGGCTGCTTCCCTTCAGCTGAGCAAAGGGCACATGTCAAGATAGAAAATCTTGTCACAAAATCTTCAGTCCTCTGGCACAAAGATGAAAATGAAAAGGAATATCAATATGACATTGACCTAAACACATCAAACTCGTGACTTCAGAAACATCCTGGGATGGCCTGGCCAGATCCCAAAATCTCAATACCTTCATAAACCTATAGAATGACCTGAAAAGAGGAAGAGAGTAGAGATTTCAGACTCTCCAATCAAACGATACGTCCAAGCCTAATAAGTTTAATAAAGAAACAACTTTAGGAGATTTAAACCTACTAAATGAGCATGTTGTTCTTTTCTGCTTGCACTTCGTCCAATCATAATTCATCCTATTCCTGAAATAAGTGAAACAGGGTGAAATATGATTGGACGGAAACACCAACCTGGACTTACACTCGAGTGCGCTACATCTATTAAGACTAATTTAATACACATTCGTGAGCAAAAACAGTGGTTAAAGCGCTCGGCTTCTGATCGGAAAGTTGGGGGTTTAAACCCCTGGTATCACCATACTGCCATTCTTAGGTCCTTTAGCAATTTCCCTGACCCTGAACTCTGTTCCCCCTATGACAATTTCACTGTGCTGTAATGTATATTTGATATATAAAGGCTAAAAGTTCTACATGTATATTCTATATTAAAGTACGTAAAAAAAAAAAGTCACTTCACTACCTGACATTTTTTACGTTTAAGTGAAAAATAAAAGAAAGAATAAGGCATTTAAATGATTCACAAACACAATCATAAATCCAAAAAGTAAAGTAAAAATAATGACTCGTTTTAATGACTGGACATTCCTATATTTCCTTTACTTTCAGATTCCCTGGACGTTCAATTTCAATCAAAAACAATCGCCAGGACTGCAAAGAAAGTGGAAAAATAAACAGAGAAGAGACATTTGGTCAATTGGACTACGGATGATTTCTACCACATGATTACACTGCTAAGAGATGATGGGCAATTGCGGTAAATTAATCCGGCCGGAATGCGTCTCGAAAGACGTACAGCCTTGGCGGCATTCAATTTATTGTCTGAATTAGCTGATTCTTTTGCAAGACCACTTAAATTAGAGTAAACGGATCCTTTTTCTTTTTGGCTCTTCATTAAACACCATTCTTTTTTTAAATTATTTCTGATATCTGGTAGTATTGACTAGCAGTACTGTTGATACATATATATATATATATATATATATATATATATATATATATATATATATATATATATATATATATATATATATATATATATATATATATAAAACAATATCTGAACAAATTCATTATATTACATATAACACTTCATATGTGATTCTTTTACAAAATCCTCCCGCAAAGTTGGAGGGACACAGCTGTATATAACATCTGTACCTGTATATAACTGTATATCTGTGGATGCTGACGCATTAAAAGTTCACCTTCACTTCACCTAGGAGACTCAAATCTTTTCAAGTATGACACTGCATCTATGCCCAATGCTAGCAAAATGAAGATAAGGACAGCATGTTTTGGAGTGGAAGACCTTAAGTGACCTCAACCCTAATAAACAACTTTAGGATGAATTGAAATAAACACTGGATGGTGGAATATTAAGATGTACAAACAAATCTTTCATCTTTAAATGATTTTTTTAAAAGGACACGCTGAAACTTGCATCAATTTTTCCTTTTTTCCTATTAACATTACATTTTCACATTTAATTCTCACAAATACAAATCTTTTGTCCTTTTCAAAAGCTTAGTTTGTTTGTTCCAACTTGCCTTAGTGAAACCTAAGCAGGTGTACAGGTGCACAAGTCTCTCATTGTTTTCCACATAACTATTACTATTACAAATCTGTCTGCTGTGAGAACCGGCAAACAGGTTTTCCCTAAAGCTCACTATGGTCCAGTGTCGCTAACTACTTCTTTTAAAAGGCCAAATATTAGTAATAGCCGTGCATTGGATATCAACATCTAGATCAGACGGGTCAAAGTCAAGGCCTGCGGGGCGAATGTGGCCCGCCATGTCATTTCATGTGGCCCGCAAGAGCGTAAAAGGTCTTAAAATAAGGCTAAACTGCTTTAAAGTGTGTACTAACAATAAACTACATCTCCCACAATGCATGTTACCCGCGAAGTGACGGCATCCCGCCACTAGAGTGCAGTGTATCAGCGTTTACCCGGGATTATTTTTCCAACAAGGGGAATTGAGAAATCTCTATCCTAAAATGCCCAGGAAGAGAAAAATTGATGCAGATGGAATGCACGACCAACTGTGTGTTTTGTGTTATGAGGCGGCGTCGCTCATCAAACACTGTCATACTATATACTGTCTTACAGTTACCACTGGCCCTGCAAGGCCCACATAATGCTGATGTGGCCCACAGTGACAATGAGCCCCCACTCCCCCATCGATCTAGGTGATATTACAGCTGCTGGTTATGAAAACTGTGGAGAATCCAGCTTAGCTCCTACAAATAAACTTTATTTTGTTTACTTTCTTTTTAACCTAATATGTAACCAATGCAAATAGATCACCTTTATTCTAAAAGGAAAAAATTGATTATTATGTAAGTTTAGTTGACCAAAGTCAAATCTTATGTATGAAATGGTATAAATGATGATTTTATATTATGATAAACAGCACTGTTTGAGTTGCATTTGTCTGTGTCACATCAATGATTAAACTCTTACACTCTTAAAGTCTTATTTGATCACGAATATCTCACGTAATATAGTAAATGCTGGTGATTTAATAACCGTAAAATATAAATATCAATATACATTTTTCACTTATCATTTAACATTAGATATTTAAGGAAGTGGCAGCAACGCAACGACTTGTTATTTATAGAAAACTACAAAGTGATGATATTATTTGTGAAGATAAAGTAATGATTTATCGCTGTAGGAAATTATAATTCTGAATGTATTATGATTTCCTACATGTATTCTTTCATTCATTCATCTTCTACCGCTTTATCCGATCTTCCTCGGGTCACGGGGAGCCTGTGCCTATCTCAGGTGTCTATGGGCATTAAGGCAGGATACACCCTGGATGGAATGCCAACCCATCGCAGGGCACACACACACACACACACACACATTCACGCACACATTCATACACTAGGGACAATTTTCCAAGGTGCCAATCAACCTACCGTGCATGTTTTTGGACCGGGGGAAACCGGAGAACCCGGGGAAAAACCCCCTGAGGCACGGGAAGAAACATGCAAACTCCACACACACATTCCCGAGGCGGGAATCGAACCCGGATCCTGGCGGTGTGAGGCGAACGTGCTAACCACTAAGCCACCGTGCCCCCCTACATGTATTATAATGTTCAATTATACATGAATGTATTATAATGTTCAATTTCTACTGCCAAAGACCAGGAATAAGGTTTGTGTGCCTTTCTGAATGCATCACATGTGTACTTCATGATTGGAAAATGCTGTAGAGTCACTAATACAAGTGCTACGAGACTAAATACGACAAAAAAGCTACTTTTTCCAACATTAATCGATATATTTACAGCATACAAAAAAAAAACCACAAGTCTGTGTTTTATGGGACTAAAAAAAATTCTGTCACTTTTCTGTGAACTGAAAAGACTAAAACAAATGGAAATAAAACCAAAGAGATGGAAATAAACATAAAACCAAATTCTGTCCAGATGTACAGTAAAAAAAAGCGCCTACAAGGAAACCGAGAGTCAGAGTGGATTTTATCAAAGGCTCCTTTTGCTTATTTAATATATTTGTGGTTTTTTTAAAGAGCTTTTTATAATAGAATTTAGCTCACAGTCTGGGCTGAGCCGTACTTGACAGGAAACACGGTTAATATGTGCAGGAGTCACTAGTTGAGGTTTTATTAAAGCCTATTTCCTTCTTAACCAAATCACATCTGGAACAAATGCAAGCATCCACAAGTCCAAATAGGCATATCTGATTCGCTCAACAATGACAAATACGCCAAAACGTGTTTTTTATAAGGTTCGAAACAGGACACCAGATTTTAGAGAGCATTTAATTGGACATAAGGGCTAAAGGGCATAATGACATCGTCAGTCCTTGTGTCTGTGGTATAGGGGGAGGGGTGTAGCTCGCTGGCTTAAGGGGATCTGAAGGTAGGGGTTCGAGTCCTGGTATTGCCAAGCTGCTTCGATTGGGTCCTTGAGCAAGGCCCTTAGGCCCCTGCGCTCCAGGGATGGCTGATCCTGCACTCTGACCCCAGTTTCCAAACAAGCTGGAATATGCGAAGAACGAATTACACTGTTCTGTAATGTATATGTGAAAAAGTCTATACAATAGAGCAGGAGCCCTTATGCCTTATACAGTCCTGAGCAGCACAGACAGAATAAAAGCATTCGCAGGTTTATTTCTTTCCATTTTATTGACTTACTTTGAAAAAATGACCACTTCCCGTACCTATGACAACTTTACGCACCGTTTTATTCCAAGCATCGATAATTTAAGCTCGCACCGATTCTGCATTCTGGTGAGACGGAGTTTTCATTTAGCAGCTGAAATTAAAATGGTATAATAGAAATTCATTCATTCATTCATTCATCTACGGCTATATCCGATCTTCCCTCGGGTCACGGGGAGTCTGTGCCTATCTCAGGCGTCTATGGGCATTAAGGCAGGATACACCCTGGATGGAATGTCAAACCATCGCAGGACACACACACTCACACACATACACACACACACACACATACACTAGGGAAAAATTTCCAAGGTGCCAATCAACCTACCGTGCATGTTTTTGGACCGGGAGGAAACCGGAGAAAAAAACCCTGAGGCACGTGGAGAACATGCAAACTCCACACACACGGCTGAGACGGGAATCGAACCCGGATCATAGAGGTGTGAGGCGAAAGTGCTAACCACTAAACCATCATGCCCCTATAATAGAAATTATTTATTATTATGAATAATAATAATAATAATAATAATAATAATAATAATACAATGTGCATGTTATGCCCATTTTGTGTCTTTTGTGACATTTTTTTATATAAACTGCAGACCGTGAGAAAGTTGATCAAATCAAAATGTAAAAGTTTTTATTTTATTGGTAAAAAAAAATGATTCCCTGTGACCGGATTGCAGCCCTGCTATTGGACACAGCCGGTGTGATATGCAAATCATTATGCAAATATCTGTCTAATGCAATGAATATGCAAATTACGCCGTGACATCATCCGGCGACTAGCAGCGACCGTTGTTTGAGTGGCTAGTTGCCCCTGAAACCCAAGACAGCATGAGTCCATGACTGCAATGTCTGTCCTATGAAGGACGTCTGATGAAAGCAATCTGGACACATTAAAAAAAAAAAAAGAAAATGCACACACACAATTTGGAAAGGTTTGTGTTTGAATGACTTATGATTAGGATCAAGCCTACACACACACATCAGGCCATCTGAAAGCATGTCCCAGATCTGCAAATCGCAGGAAAATATATATGCATTAAAAAAAACACAAACACACACATTAATCAATATGGAATCGTCTGAATTTCTGCTCAGATTCTTGCACTGGACGCAGATTTCTCACCCATAATGCAGTGGGGGGGGGCCGGGCGGGCCGTTACGAGCTCCACACCTCTGTTCTACATCTTTATAGAAATATGTGCGTGTTCAATTCATCGTTTATTTACCGCTTTAACAATAACACAAGCTATTCGACGTGTTATAACTGCTTAGCCGCTGGATTAGATTTCAGCTAGCAAGTGCAAGAATGACAGAAGAGAGAAAGAGAGAGGAAAAAAAGACAACGTCGTGGGACGTTACCTGAACACTTGCTCCAGCTTTCTCCTCGGTGTCCTTTTCGTTTTTATTTCCTTTTATTTTAACTCAATACCTTTTATCAGAATAGTGTGGGGTTATTTTTTTGTCATTTTTATTTACTAGACACTATTGCTAGCTTTCTACAGTGCTGAACGGAATGAACCTGTCCTGTAGCGCACAGTCAACACAAGCGCGTCGGTGGAATAGTCCATTCGTCAAACAGGGGAGGGGGGGGTTCGCATTTTTGAATGACCAGAGATCAGTCATGCGCAGAAATGTTCTCTGAGATCTTGATCATCATTTTAGACTGTCGGAAGTTTTACTACAAAGAACAATGTTTCTTGGAATGTTTCGATTTTGTTTTTGTTTTATTTAATATACTATGCACTTGCTAGATTTCCTATAATTATGGTATGGTACGTTCCATGAGAGAGCGTTATAGCAACATGGACAAAGTGAGATGAATTAGAGAAATTTGTACATCTAATTATGTTCTTGATTAGAACTGATCATTATTCTTATTATTTGAATTATATACTAAAGTTATTCTAAAAAATCATTCCTCCTCTTTTTCCAAAACCTGCCTGCATATGGTGTGGGTGATATTGACAACACAGCCCCCATCTGTGTTAATCAATGCAGGGTCTGAAGAAAATGGTGTGTGGTCAAATGATTCAACCTGATCACTCATATGCCTTTTCCTCACCCTGATTAACAGTTCTATAGATCAATGACTGGTGTCACATGTGTGTCACATAGCTATAGTTTAATGCAGGAGAAGCCATGGTCTGTTTCATCAAGGAGTTCATGAAATGTCACCAAATTTTATGTATGTAGATGAACCCCAAATTCTGATGGCAAAAAGGAGTGAAAATAATTCAGTCCATTCAGTCAGCAGCATCTTTATCCGGGTCAGGACCATGGTGAATTTTGAGCTCTTTGTATACAAGAAGAAAAGTGACGAGGTTATTTACCCATTAAAACATGCATAAGTGATGATTTGTTGAAGGAAAATGATTTGTGCCTGGGTTTATACTTTTATAGCTTTATATAGTAAAATAGTAAACGGGTATGAAGCCTGTTTTTTTTAAGCTGAGAAAAAGTGGGAGAATCAATACTCAAGAATTGGGCATAGCCAACAAATAAACTAATATTACAAAACACATATCAAAACAAAAGAAAACAAGAGCTATTAACAAGACGGGAATAGAGAGACCTTATGTAAACTGTAAAAACAGCAACCAGAGTCCGTAGCACAAGATGGAACCCATGCTAGAAATAAGAAAGTCAGATTAGAATTTGCAAAGAAATACAAAAATCAAATCGATCATAATTTACCCAAATTTAACTTAAGCTCCAGAATGAAGGAAACAAGTTAAAGCTGTTATACAAACCTGGAAAAGCATCCAAAAGAAGAAAACAAACAAGTTTACTTATATCAGTGGGTCTCCAGTTTGATGCAGTTATTGCAAACAAGAAAAAGAGAACCATACTGAGGTTTTTTCTATTTAAAACACTCCTCTATAATGAGGTATTGATTGGAGGGGGGGGGCGCAATTTTATTTTGGTCAACACTGTAGCTATCAGTGAAAGAAAGCTGAACCGTGGCTTTTATAGACTTTTATATACTGTGTCATAGTTTTTAAATCAAAAGATAGTACAATGCATTAAAAGCATGCAGATGCAGATCAAGAGCTTCAGATAATAACATCAGGAAGGGGGGGGGGGGGGGGGGGTGGAGACTGGCAGATGGGCTGGTTTAAGTATTTCAGAATCTCCTGGGATTTTCACACACAGTGGTCTCTACAGTGCATAAAGAATGGCGTGAAAAAGAATAGAGGTCAGAGGGAAATGCCAGGTTGGTTTAAATGACCAGTAATGACAATTTTACAGCTGTCGTAAATGGAAAACAGAACTCTATCATGCTGTCGTGGGTACAGACTCATTGAAAGCACAACCAATAAACACAGATATTCCGGGAATCGGCCCTAAACAGGATAAAACGAGAAGAAAGAATGACAGAAAGGAATGAAAGAAAGAAAGAAAGAAAGAAAGAAAGGATTGAAAGAAAGAATAAAAGTAAGTAAGAATGACAGAAAGGACTGAAAGAAAGAAGAAAGAAAGAAAGAAAATAATGGGGCTTTATACTTGTCACATAAAAAGTAAGAGTAAATTAACAAAATGAATAGATATGTGGGGGAATGAATGAATGAATGAATGAAGCAATATGCCTGAATGAATGAAGGAGCAAATGAGTAGACGTGTGACTTAATGAATTAACTAATGAACGAACGAACGAATGAATGAACAGACAGACAGACAAACAGACAGACAGACAGACAGACAGACTAGATAGATATATAGATAGATAGATAGATAGATAGATAGAATAGATAGATTAGATAGATAGATAGATAGATAGATAGATAGATAGATGAAAATGGATGGATAAACCCCTGTCCCCGTGTGTGTGTGTGTGTGTGTGTGTGTGTGTGTGTGTGTGTGTGTGTGTGTGTGTGTGTGTGTGTGTGTGTGTGTGTGTGTGTGTGTGTGTGTGTGTGTGTGTGTGTGTGCTGTGTTTCTCGCGGGTCCTGCTGCACGGTGATGTCCCCTTTCCCCCACTGAACGGCGCTCCTTCCGGCTCCCGACGCGGTGCCACGCAGGTCGCGTCATATCCGGCTGATGATCGGGATTTGTTTGTTTTTATTTTGGCTCGGAGCAGGCTTTCTTTCCCCTGCGCGGCTGCACTGGTACACATCCTACGACTCTCACAGCGCACCCACAAATGAATGTCACCAGCAACGGATCCTTTTCCCCGGTGATGCCCGAGCGCCTATGAGACAGCACCCGGTGTCCGCGCTGAAAGCCGCACAGCCGATTAGCTGCCGGTCCCGGGTCTACCATTGACAGCTCGCTAGCTAGCCTGCTAACCCGATTAATGCCCACTATAAAGCGAGCTCAAGAGCACAGCTAGCTAACAGGGCCAGCTGTCCACCTGGAGACGAGGAAGAGCGCTCGCTGGCCAGCTAACCAGCCCGGGAGTCCCCCTGGTGTCCCAGCCACAATCCCCCCCAGCCAGTGTCTCCGAGCCCCTGACCATGGGAAACGCCGCTGCTGCCAAGAAAGGCAACGAATTAGAAAGCGGTGAGTAAACACGTCAACTAACAAACAAACAAACAACACCAAACATTCTATAGTCAAGAAAAAGACATACCACTTGTACATGTGTATAAATGACTGGTCTATTTATAAAGGTTGGTGTTATTCTGCAGCACAGCTGCATTTCACTGCTTTATTCACTGATAGATGTTCACAGGTTAAATCTTATCTGTAGCTGGCAAAGAAGATATAAAACAAGTCATCTCGTACATAAATGTAATAAATATATTTTTTGAATAGCTTGAAAAGTGGTTGGAGTTTGATGCACATTGTCCTTTTAATTCTCAAAAGGAAGTCATCACGGTCTTTATCTACCCATAGTTTTGGTCAACCCAATCAATTTGGTCAACCCAATCATTAAATCACCATACACACATACACGTATGTATGTTTATTTATTTATTTATTTATTTATTTATTTATTAATCCAACATACTTTATACTTGAGCATGAAGCAAAAGTTCAAATCTAACAAACGAGAATATATTATATATATATATATATATATATATATATATATATATATATATATATATATATATATATATACACACATACAACAAAAGCCACACTCTTGCATCACCAGGTGGACAGTTGTTGGACAGCTGTGTACCTGTTAGGACCTGGACAGGAGAAGGTCCATGATTATGCTCATGTGCAGACTCCTTTATATCCATGAGGGGGCGCCATTTTTCACAGAGTTTGATACCCCTGTAAAAGCAGCCCCTGGCTCACTGATTTCAGTGGATTGTACCGAGCCTGTATAGTGGGACGTTGTGCTTTTTTGATAGTGTGTCTGAGGCTGTGATGTCAAGGAGGCATCCGGAACCTGGAATGGGGTGGCAAAAACCTACATCCTTGTGGTGAGTGTCATAACACTGTCCTGACATGTTTAGCTGGGATTTAGCATTCTCCAAGAGGTCAGAGCTATCAAAGCAAGCTGAGGGATGCCAAGACTTTATATTATCAGCATTTGTCCCGCAAAGTTACCGAGTTGTTCAGGAGCGGAATCTAAGGTCTCAGGGAATCATTTGAAGACACACACACACACACACTCACAGGTTGATCAAAGAAATGCACACAGTAGGGCAAGAGTTCATGAACTTTTCACAGATCCTGCTATATGACTGTTTGCTAAATCCACTAGTGTACAGTATGTACTTCTATGTTTTCGCTGCATAGGAAGCCAGTGCATTGCCATTATAAGCAAGCAGTTATTAATCATTATTAACCATAAGGGTGCCTTCCTAAGAAGGAACAGAGCACTGTTGACTATATACCACCCTGTTGTATAAATAGAGTCAATTGTAGTAAGCAAGCACAGTTGAATGTGGTTAAGCCTCCTTTGTTGAGGCCACAAAAGCACTGCAGATTTTCATTTCAGCCGAACAGGATCCACACCTGCTTTAGTAGATAACTTTATTATTTTTTTGTTTTGTTTTGTTTTAAAGGTAGTTTTGTGCATGAGGAACTTTTTTAGTGCACACAGCCATTGCTGAAGGATTGTTGTGTTTTCGTGATGTACTTGCATATAAAGGGACATATTAATCTTCTGCATCCCGGTACAGACTTTTGAATCGTTTCTAATCTGGCTTGGATTAATGGTATGTTGTATTTGGCCAATAATTGTTTTGTTTGTTCTGCTTTTATATTTTATATGTCCGTCTTTTGAATGGGAAATCTTTCAGGAAATTATTGGAGCCAACAGTTTTCCATCACTGAATATAGAATTAATTTGAATATTATTTTTAGCTAGTTCTCACAAAGGGTGCCAATAATAGTAATAGAGTTGACTGACAGGTTCAGATATTCATTGTTTCGAACTGTTATAAACGCATGGTATGGTTTTAAGCAAGCAGAACTGCTCTCCGGTACAGAAGCTGGCTAACGCGAACAGGAAGTGGAACTAGCTTTGTATGCGGTAAAGTAGACAAACGCTGCAATAAGTATCACAAACAGGAAGTGTCTGTTATTCATCAGGACCCTGATTCGAACGGTCGATGCACACTGAGCAGTCAGTTATAGCGTGGAAAACAAAAAAAAAAACAAAAAGAAATGGCCCACGCAAGGGATCAAAGCTTTGGCCAGTCAATGGGCACCAACTCGGCCCTCCAAAAGCTGGACAATTTGGCCAGTCGTTTTCTGCCTTTCAAGAGCCGCAAGGGAAACCAGGACAAATCACACGAGAGCGAGGGGCCGCATGTCTCCACGTACACCATCGTTTGGGTTGATACAAGTAAGTGAAATCCGGCAGGCGTGGCGTTGCAGGTTTGTGGCGGATTATTAAGCGACGGCGGAGAAGTAGCAACTCGAGTCACCTGCTTTTTGGAGTCGGAACGTCTGGCACGAATACACTCGTTATAGATAGATACAGAGATAGATACATACATATATACTTTATAAATCCTAAGGGAAATTCTCAGAGTGAACTTTTATGAGTTTTATGAGCAAATGTGATATTTTGAAGGTAAATTTGTCTCCCAGAAACGACTTCCTTTCTTGACAGGAGCCGAGGCTGTACAGTTGAAAGGGAAGGAAATGAAATCTCCTTTATTGTTTTTATGTCGTTCACCGAATCAGCAAAATGCTCTCGCCTTTTTTTTTTTAAATGATCATTTATATATATATATATATATATATATATATATATATATATATATATATATATATATATATATATATATATATATATATATATATGAATGCAAAGTTTTATAGATAACGTCCTGGAGCATGTCTACCTTTGGCTTATTTGAAATATTTATGGATGTACTTCACCCCCAGGATGATGTCATTATAAAGCAGCCGACCATTATAAAGCAGCTTGGCTTGAACCTTGGAAGGGTTTTTTTTTTTTTTTTTTTTTTTTTTTTTTTTTATAAATCTTATTTTTGCGTTTCTCTTCCTTCACCTCCTCCTTATCACCTTAAAGACCCTCGTCATTGGTTTGACATGACAGCAAATGTTACGCTGAAATGAAAAGAAGGGATCTGTATTTTCCTGTAGGAAATGCCTGCACATAGTATTATTACAGTGGAACTTCAGTGGAACTAATTCAGTTTTGGCCAGCGAGAGGAATTTCGCGGGCTAAAATTCGGCGGGACGAAGCTTACCTATACATTTACAGCATTTTGCAGACGTCCTTATCCAGAGCAATGATAGGTTCTTGCCAGACGCCCACCTGTGCTTTTGCTTCTCAGTAACACAGTTTATTAGTTAACCCCTCATTTCCTTTGTGAAGCTCATAGTGAGAGCACCGTCTTACCCCCATGTCATAACGGAAGGAGATTCTCCTTCCAGACAATAATTCTCCCTCCATCTCCTCCTCCCTCCGAACGTTATCTCCATCCTTACATCATCTTCTCATAGTACCCAGTAAAGATAATGCTCTCCTCTTTTAGATGTTAAGGCACCATTATTAAATATGCATTAGTGCATATTAGTGCATTAATTACTATTAGTACCATGTACCATATTTAACAATTAAGAGAACAGTGAAAATTACATGTAAATATTCATGACATCTGTTACAATTAGAGTATTAGAAATATGAAAAGTTTGTGGGACGTGAGAAATAAAAAATGTGTTTTAATCTACTGACAGGCCTTGTGTATATACATGTGTGTGTGTGTGTGTGTGTGTGTGTGTGTGTGTGTGTGTCTGTATGTATGTATATATATATATATATATATATATATATATATATATATATATATATATATATAAAAACAATCAAGTATACTTTTATAATATAAATAGATATGTAAATACATGTAATATCCTTTGTATAGACTAGATTAAACAATGTGCAATTTGTAAATAGTATTTAATTATTATTGTTTTTATTATTATTATTTATTCCCATCATTTCTCCTTCATTCTTGTTCCTTTATTCTGCCCAGTGGTGTCCCTTGGACGCCCTGTTATCCCTTTTAATGTGTGATCGAGTGCTGATGAACAAAAGTCTTTACTGGTGTAATGCAGGTTGTGTCTCCGCCTGGTCCTCTGACAGTTATTTTTGTCAGAGTTTATTCTGTGGTTACAGCACGGTGCTATCTGCACACTGACAGGAAGACTTCTGCTTCCTTTTCGTGCATTCAAATAAAAACGAAACCACTTGCTGTATTCTGTAATGATCTCTAACAACGACGCCATGTCTTCCAGGCTGATCTTTTTGAAACTTTTAGGGGATTGTTTTGTTTTCGTCGTAGGCATTCATTTAGAGTTTGATACACAAATACACACAAAAAAACTGAATTTAACACCTTATTTGACCCAAGCCTTTCGTTCTTCTCCTTTCCTTTCGTTCCTGCAATCCTGGGTGTGCACCGCAGAAGCATTCGGTACGCTTTCCTTCCCGCCTCGCCCTTCAGAGAACGTGATCCTACAGCTATAATGCATGTTCTGTGGGATTATGGCGTGCATGGGAATGTATTGTAAGCCATATGGACAAAAGTATTGGGACACCATATTCGCCATTCCTCAAAATGTTTCCTCAAAGTCAGAGGCAAATAATTGTCTTGGGATAGCATCAACGCAGAGGCCCAAATCGTGATAATGCACAAAACGAGTTTCTTGAGCATGTGGTTTTTATGGTTTGGAATGGAAGATCTTGCCTGAGCTCTGACCGAAACCCAATTAAACACTTTTGGGATGAATGTGAAAGCTGACGGAAGCCCAGGCCTCCTCAACACCCATTAATGCCTGACTTTGTGACACGAAACAGGCACACTCCAAAATCTATTCGGAACGTCTTCCCAGATTATTCTAACAGCAAATGCAGACGTTCATAAAGCATGTTTGAATCTTATGGTCTGGTGTCCACAATCATTTGTCCATATAGTGCTGATAGGATGATACTGTATTCTAAATTATTCATAAATACGAGTTTTAAAACAATCCCACTGATGTAGATACGAATGGTGTATTTTAAGCAGAACCATTTGTAGTCCTATCAGCGAGTCAGAAATGAAAAATACGTTCTTCAACATGAAATTTGTGTTTAAAACGCTTGTAAAAAGCATCGCCGCGGTGCTTTCAGTGGAATTTCATGCAGTGACGGTGTATGAAATGAAGGGCTGTGTTGTTTTGTGCAGGACAAAGTGCTGCATGATTCTTGTGGTCTGAGTTTGCATGGGAAAAATATGGCATATTTTCATCGACTACCATTATTTAGTTTTTCTTTCGTTTTGTTCACGAGTAACTACATGCTCATTTATATGTATAACTTATAGTTATGTATAACTAGGAGCTTGTATATATAACTTTTTTTTTTCTTTTGTTTCCTTCAGTGAAAGAATTTTTAGCCAAAGCTAGAGAGGATTTCTTGAGGAAATGGGAATGTCCACCACAGGTAAAAATATTTCTTTTTTTATTCTTTTCTCATTTGGAATGTCCACCACAGGTAAAAATATTTCTTTTTTTATTCTTTTCTCATTTATTTTTAAATATGCATCACGTCTCTTGAATCTCTACAGAGCACAACCTGCCTTGATGACTTCGAAAGACTGAAAACTCTGGGCACTGGTTCGTTTGGAAGCACACACACACACACACCACAGTTATGTTAGTGAGTGTCACTAGGGAGCAATACTCTATGAAGAAACATAAAGGCACAGAGCAATGAAAGCGGCTAATAATAGGTGCGGCTATTCTGCAGATTTTATCCAGCGCGCTCTTACTCTATGCTATGAAGTTCCTCTGTAGCAGCAAGGTTAAAGACAAACTCTATCCTGTGAAGATCCTGGACAAGGAAAAAAAGTGAGTCCATTGTCCCTTTCCCGATTTTTACAATCCCGTTCGTAGCACATTATAAGAAAAATTTATTATATATATGGCCCTATCCTGAGTTCTTTATATATATATATATATCCCGGTGCGCATTTTTAAGAAATTATATATATTATATAATTATATATATATATATATATATCTATATATATATATATATATATATATATATATACGCCGCTATATAGAGAGAGAGAGAGAGAGAGAGAGGAAGAGAGAGAGTGGGAGAAGCGGATAGAAGAGACAACTCTATCTTTACGAGAGAGAGGGAGATTATTGTTGTTTTTGTTTTTTTGTCGTCGTCCCCACCCCCCCCCCTCCTTCCCCGGGTCTCCATCTTTACTACATAGACGACATTTTATCTTCAGTGTAAAAGCTTTAAAGATGACACACAGAATTTTCATTTTCAAACACACACACACACACACACACACACACACACACACATTTACAATAAAAAGAAAAATTATAAAAATGTCACTACTTTTTTGGACACGATTTTATAATATCTATGGATATAAATAACGTATAATCAATGACTGTTGTGTTTGTTAAATGATTTTAACGCACAATATAGAGGCACAGAATAACCCGGTGTGGTTGTACCATGGACAAATTAAAACTCCTGAGCAAATTTTGATTGATTTTTGATTTGATTAGATTTTTTATTTTTTTATTCTTTTATTAAAATTAAAGGTGTTGAATTTTGATTCATACCCATTCATTAAGTATGTTGCGTGTTTACACATACATATATATATATATATATATATATATATATATATTATATATATATATATATATATATATATATATATATTACACTATTTTGCTTAAGTTAAAGTAAAGATGTTTGGGGTCTGAAGTATCTGTTCTAAATGTACCTTAAATTAATACTGTTCCATTTTTTAATATTCTAATTAACATGGAAACATTTTATTATTAGTAAAGCCAAATTCAACATAGAGGATGAAAAATAAAATATGTTTGTAACAGTTTTAAAGTCATTACGGTGTTTTTCAACCTTTTGTTTCCACACGGACGGTTAATGAGGTGATACCTGGGGAAAGTCACCGTTCAAACACATAATATAGTTAGAGAATGTTTTCATCTAAAATTAGATATTGATCTTTCTATTCATATAGAAATATATATTCATGTAAGTACTGATAGCAGAAGAATCTGCCTATGTAGATTTTCCCACCTCTGTTTACTTTTTACTCATGAGTGGAATATAAATACGTAACTGGTCAAGTACGCAATCAGGCAAACCACCAATCAGGATAGTACGCGCTCTGTTTTGATCATCTTTGGATTGGTGGGATCTACTTAGCACGAACATTCAGCTGGAACAGCAAACTTTTGTTTTTAAACATGGCAATAAGCATTCATTCATTCATCTTCTACCGCTATATCCCATCTTCCCTCGGGTCACGGGGAGTCTGTGCCTATCTCAGGCGTCTATGGGCATTAAGGCAGGATACACCCTGGATGGAATGTCAACCCATCACAGGGCACACACACACAAAATCACATACACATTCACACACTAGGGCCAATTTTCCAAGGGTCCGATCAACCTACCAGGAAGAAACCGGAGAACCCAGAGAAAAAAACCCTGAGGCACGGGGAGAACATGCAAACTCCACACACACATGGCCGAGACGATAATCGAACCCAGATCCTGGCGGTGTGAGGCGAACGTGCTAACCACTAAGCCACCGTGCCCCATTAGCAATAAGCAATCAGTGTTAAAATCATTAAATGCCGTACAGTACCAACAGACATGGGTTGTGAATCTAGATGATTCAGCTTATGGGAGGTGGGAGCTCAGAGGTTAAGGCGTTCATCTCTGGACCGGAAAATCGCAGGTTCAAATCCCACCACTATCAAGCTGCCATTAGTGGGCCCTTGAGCAAAGCCCTTAATCCTTAATTGCTCAGTTGTAAGTGGCTCTGGATAAGGGCGTTGGCCTTAAATGCTTTAAATGCAATACGATGGAACTGTAAAAAATGGACAGTCCTTATTATTAATGCTGAACTAATTCATCGCTTTGGTTTTGTTTTTATTTTCTTCTCAAGGTAATGAAGCTGAAACAAGTCGAACACACAATAAACGAGAAGCGAATATTGCAGGCCGTCTCTTTTCCGTTCCTCGTCAGATTGGAATACTCTTTCAAGGTAAATGTCCGGATGATTTTCTCATGGTGTGCAATTCTTAGTACCGTAGTGCTTACCCTTATTTCCTGTCCTTTTAGGACAATTCAAACTTGTACATGGTTATGGAGTATGTTCCCGGTGGAGAGATGTTCTCACACCTGAGACGAATCGGACGATTCAGGTGAATATAAACAGGGGTGTTGCTTGTAATAATGAATTAATACGTCCGCTGACTTGGACTCATTTATTTCCAATGTTTTTCCATGCCCAAAGTGAGCAGCATGCCAGGTTCTATGCAGCTCAGATTGTGCTCACATTCGAGTACCTCCACTCGCTAGACCTCATCTATAGAGACCTGAAGCCGGAGAATCTACTCATCGACCAGCACGGATACATCCAGGTAAATCAGTAACGTGCATATATCATTATTTATTTATTTATTTATTTTTTTTTAAACTATCAGATTTGTCATCTGTATTATGTGTCTGTTAGGTGACAGATTTTGGCTTTGCTAAAAAAGTAAAAGGAAGAACTTGGACATTATGCGGCACACCAGAATACCTGGCTCCAGAGATCATCCTTAGCAAGGTTAAACCAACGGCGCATGTCATCCACAATCCTTTCCTTCGAAAATACCATTCCCAACATTTAGCTGTCGTTTTTTTTTTTTTTGCGTTTAGGGCTACAATAAAGCTGTGGATTGGTGGGCCCTCGGTGTTCTGATCTACGAGATGGCCGCAGGATATCCACCTTTTTTTGCTGACCAGCCGATCCAGATATACGAGAAGATTGTATCTGGAAAGGTGAGCAGTTTTCTGTCATTGTTATCTATAATTATTCTAGGGATATTAAATTGTTCATTAGTTCCCAACGCGTTTTGTAGGCTCGCCGCGATGGAGGGTGTTCGCGGGTTATACCGGTATTAAGTCACAACACCATTACGTCACTCGCATGCTGTGGCATCGTCTCTCACACACAAATATTTAAATAAGTAAAAGAAACCAGTTATTTCGGAAGAGAACAAAACACTACAATTAAAAACTAAAATCGGCTGGAGAAAAATCAGAAAGAGAACGCACCTATTTGGCAATATATTAGATTTAAATCAAATGCAAACCGCGGGAAAAAAGATTTTTAGTCCTATTTTATTTCCTTATTTGTTAAAAAAAAAAAAAGTTCTAATAGGCTACGCGATACACGTGTGTTATTTCCTTTTTTTTTTTTTAAACAACAAATTTCCGTTGTTTTTTTTTTCAGCCTATGTAGCACGGTGTATTTTTATTTGTTCTATTAATTAAAATTTGCTGTTTCATGTAAGGTGTCATAATTTTTTTCCTCTGTATTCTTGTTGTTTATTCAAGTATTGACTCCAGATTGCCAATTGTCTCTAATTCAAAAGCGAACGTGAAATGAACACAAGCACAGGCTATTTAAAAGAAAAGGCAAAAGGAAAGCTCCAACGAAACCCCCGCCACACACACACACACACACACACACACACACACACACACACAAACCGGTGATATCGGTACTACCCGTGTTACATGTGACATGTCCATAAACCGGTGTGAAAATTTCTCTCTCTGTCGTAACCCTAGCGTATTGGGATATGTTTTCCCTGGTGTGTTTTTTATTTATTTATTTATTTATCAATCAACATTTTAATGAATCAGATTTTCAATTGAACCATGTTTTGGCTGCAGGTCCGATTCCCTTCCCACTTCAGCTCGGATCTGAAGGACCTGCTGAAGAATCTTCTTCAGGTCGATCTCACCAAGCGCTTCGGCAATCTGAAAAACGGCGTCAACGACATCAAAAACCACAAGTGGTTCGCTTCGACAGATTGGATCGCTATTTATGAAAGAAAAGTAAGCCTGCTTGTTTATCGCATTGTTCATCACGTATGACGTTTGTAATAGAAAATGTTTTTTTTTAGCTAAATAAATTCTACATATAGTTTTGAGGGTTCAATGGCAAAAAGAATGTAGGTTTTTTTAAAGGCGATCTCACGTGGGAAACGTCGTTTGTAGTGTAGATATAGATTTGTTTACTAAGAGGAAATTGTTGAGATAAGAGAATGTCAGCATTTCAGACGCGCTTATCCAGAGCCACTTCCGACTGAGAAATTGAGAGGACTTGGTCAAGGGCCCACTAGTGGCAGCTCGGTGGTATTGCAATCTTTCACTATATATATATATATATATATATATATATATATATATATATATATATATATATATATATATATATATATATATCATAATATATATATATATATATATATCTATATAATATATATATATATATATATATATATATATATATATATGGTATAGGCCGAAGCCATAACCCAGGAGTGGGCAAACGTTTTTGACCTTTAAAATTTGTCAGATGGGGTCGGACCAGGACCAGATGCATACATATAAAACATAAACATATAAAAGTCATTAATGTTAATACTTGATGTATCACCGTGCCTAATGCGCCACCTGGTGGAACGTCACGCAATTACAGGAAAAGGTCAAATTAATGCAGTAATAATTATTATATAATTTGATTTGGACAATTCTGTACCAATCTTCAGTGGTCCGGATTAAAAATGTTTTCTTCTGTCGACCTCAAGTCTGAGCATACGTGCTATATGTCCCACATAAATATTCATATAATACTTTTATTGTCTACACACACACACACACTTCTGCACACTCTTTAAATTATTATCATTTATAACTTTCTTATGCCGCATTACTACTTTTTCCTCTTCTTTTTCTTCTTACTGTATAATATTTTTTAATATTTAATATTCTCTCTAGCCTCACTTTAGAGTTTCATTGTACAAACGATCACCTACACCTGCACATGTGACGAACAAAACTCGAACCACATGTGATTACGAATTGGCACAATACCAGACTCGACTTTGGAAAGCAGCGAAATGCGAAACCTCTTCCAGCTCCACTCGTACTTCCGGTTTCGGCATTCGCATGCTAATGAATGGAAGTCATTGAAACAAAAGTCTAGCGGATGACCGAAGCCTGTGTTGTAAACGTGAACCTATGCCCCTAGTCCAGCACATCACAGTAAATGTCTACTATCATACATGTTATCATACATTTAAGAACCAGAGAAAGAAATGAATCCACCAAATAAACTGATTACGCTGAAATAAAAAAGGCCCTTCCTGAAACAAGCAAAATCTTCTTTTTTTTTTTTTTTTTTGATTATTACCTTTTTAAGAGCATTTACTGCGTTTGGTGCGTTTGGCAGACGCCCTTATCCAGAGCGACCCATAACTGAGCAGTCGAGACTAAAAGGCCTTGGTCAAAGGCCATGTGGTGGGACTTGAACTATTTGAGACCTGCATGGGATGGATTTTTGCGCTCGTTCCCGCAAAAATGTTATTTTGTCCCTCTCCCACCCGCAATATTTAAATTTTGTCCTGCAGGTCTCCAATTTGAGCTCAATGCCTTAAACAATGAGCTATGACCTCCCTAACAGACACAAATATGTATTGATAAAAAAAAAAGAAAGCCGAACGTAGTAGAACGTAGGCTCATGCATTCTGGGAGATGTAGTTTATTGTTAATGCAAGCTTGAAAGCAGCACCGCCTTATTTTAAGACAATCATACACCTTTTAAGCTTTTGCAAGCCACAGAAAATGGCACGGAGGGCCACAGTCATCCCGAGAGCCTTGATTTTGGCACGTGTGTGTGTGTGTGTGTGTGTGTGTGTGTGTGTGTGTGTGTGTGTGTGTGTGTGTGTGTGTTGTAGCTGCAAAGAGGGAATAAGTGTATATTAATACCCGACATGATGGAATGGGATGTTTGAAACGTACACATGTGGGTGTGGTAATGATGGTCTTCGCCTACTTCTTGCAACTGATGAAGTCAAGAAAATAAACTACAGCAATGCATATCTGTATAGCGAGCGATTTTGCGTGTTTAATGTATTAATGGAAAATAATGACCAGACTATTCTCGGTTTTATCCTGTAAGAAAGCGGAAGGTCATTATTTGAAGTTCCAGCACTTTCAAAGGCCACTGCTGGGCCCTTCAGAAAGGCCCCCCAACCCTCATTTGCTCAGTGTTATAAATGATATAATAGTAAGTCACTCTGGATAAGTGAATCTGAGCCAAATAGTATTAACTTAATGCCTTTTTACTGAGTTTTTGGATTAGATTTAGGATTATTTTGGATTCCGTTCTGTCCACAGGTGGAGGCGCCAATTATACCAAAGTGCAAAGGCCCAGGTGACGCGAGCAACTTCGACGACTACGAAGAGGAGGAGATCCGGATCTCAGACACAGACAAGTGTGCTAACAATTTCATTGAGTTTTAGTTGAAACGAGAGTTCGCAAAGGGCTCGTACATTTTTTTGGATTTTTGTTTTCTCCTTTCCTTCGCACTCCTTCGTGGGGGCGAGGCGAAGCTCCGACCATCGTGTGTGTTTTAGACTCTTTCACATTTCTTCATTCCACAAAGGTTACGAGAGGTACACGAGTGCCCCGGTCTCTGTGTGCAAATTGCACCAAGCTCTAGATGAAGTTCGGCACGAAACTGCAGTTTCTCTTTCGGGCTGCAACACAAAGCACCAGACACACTCTTAGTTTGTTTCTCTTTCTTTTTTTTCTGTTCTATTTTTGAGTACTATTTTTAGTTTTTTTGTTCTTGTAATTATTTTATTGTTAGTATTTCTTTTTTTTTTTATTGGGCCGTATGAAGAGGCTACTTTTACTTGTGTTTAAGGAGATTATTACTATCAGTCTGTGATACTGCACTTTTTTAAGGATTGGTGCTGCTTGTTCTTGCCAGCAACATATTACATCAGTTATGTGCTAATTCAGTTCTTAAGCTTTATGCTGTTCGTGACATATTCACTTCCCGCCTACTTTTAGTGAATGTGTGTATGCCTGTGTATCACTGTGTGTGTGTGGGTGGTACGTACGTACGTGTGTGTGTTGTGTACGTACGTGTGTGAGTGTGTGAGTGTGTGAGTGTGTGTGAGTGTGTGAGTGTGTGAGTGTGTGAGTGTGTGTGTGCAAAAAGCCTACTGAGTATTCTGAAAGATTATTATTCTAAACTTTTATTGTAATTAAATACATTTTTCAATAACTACCAGAGCAAATAGTATAATAGTATATATATATATATATATATATATATATATATATATATATATATATAGATAATATATATATATATATATATATATATATATATATATATATATATATACATACATAATATATACACACACACACACACACACACACATATATATGTATGTGTGTGTTACCTAATTTTGTGTGTAATTGCTTCAGGAAGCAATTCTCATTACATTTGTAAGATTGGTACGCCACCTAAGCCTGTCACGATTATTACATTTACAATTTAAGGTTTCCTTTTATGCCACTTTTATAATAAAAGAATAACGGTAATATAATGTAATTAATTGAGGGAGGAAAATGTACTTCACAGCTGGTCAAATTATTCAGATGAAAAAGGGTTAATCTAAAAAGGAAATGAAGGTCTGTCCAACAATAGGACAAAAAAAATGAAGCAAAAATATAGAGAAGAAAAACTATATTTAACGTTTTACTTTTTCATATTTAACATTTTACTTTTAGTATTTAATTTTCAGACTGGGATACACACTTGTGCACCAACACCGAACGTCCAATTTTCCCCCCCTGCATTTAAAGTCCATTTAGGAAATCGCGTCATGAGATAAATAAAACAACCTAGAAACAAAATAAGGTACGATAGCAGAAGCTGTGACCGTGTATAATGATGTATTCTAAACTAATCTTAAATCTCTACAGCAAGAATTAGGAGTTTGGGTGAGTCCCACTCTAATCCAGTAGTCAGGAACTAATCAGGGAAGGACTTTCCAAACCACAGGGAGCATCAGTAATTATATAATTATAATATAATATAAACAGTAACTATGAATGTGAGTAGCTTGTTATTACGTGCTAATTCTAGCAATCTATAATATTGTAGCAATATTATAGATTGCCACAAATTGAGGTCGAAAGTTTATGGACATGTGACCTTAAGATTTCGATAAAGATGTTCTTTATGAAGGTATGATTCCACATCTGCTTTTAATAATAAAAACAAAAAAAATGCCATTTTTCTGGGAATGTTTTCCACTCGATGAAGAGGCTTGTCAGCTTTCCATAGCGTTTCCTTAGGTCGCAGTTCTATAGCATACCCCTCATGATCTTCCACTAAAATAATACCCTCATGGAAGGGTACAGGGAACACGTACGGGGTCTCCTAGTTCATGTGAAGGTGAAATGTATTGCTACTTCATTCACATCCTATAAAATTCGGAAGAGGCCGTGCGGGAATCATTGTGTAAAGCTCATTGTAAAGAAAGTCATAACAGAAATGAGTTGTTTATTCCTTCGACGGTCCACGATGTAAAATGTAATTATAAAGTTTACGAGTAAATAGAATAATATAATAATTGAGAAATTACATCTGTAAGGTTTACTTTATAAATAAGAGAAATGTGACTAAGGATGTGACTAAGAGTTTTAAAGCATGTCTTCCTTGTACCCTAAGAGACGGTGGGATCAGTCATGCGGTGGTGCAGTATCAGGTGATATAAGTGCTGTGAGATTGATGAGTGCTGGTCTGTTTTTTTTATCATTTTTGGCAAGTATCAGCATTTTGAATCTGATGCATCTACAGTGGCTGGTGGGGGAAGATGGAGAAATTACTTTGCAAATGAAACCTTTTACTTATAGGACTATAATCAACAATGGGGTAACCGTTACAGCTTTGCACAGGACTATATTTACATTTTTTTTCTACACCAATGTTTTATTCTATATTTCTTATTCGTTCATCTTCAGGTTTTCCAGAGCCAATCTTTTGTACGAATGTATAATTCGAGAGGCCATGACAGGACACACTTCTATTAATACACTCAAATAATCCCTGTGTTAGGTTACTGTGTGTTTATTGTGGCAGGCCTGCAACATCTGCATTAGAACGACAGGCTTTAACCCTCCCCACTTCACACCGTTACTTTTCTCGAATTTCCTCAGCCGTGTGCTTTTCTCGTATTTTATTTTGATTTTTTTGCTTTTGCGCTTCTCCTACGTCATCTTACATTCCACAGCATTTCACTCTCTTCATCCGATCGTGAGATTGCGGCATTTACATTCAGCACAAAACAAACGTTATTATGCTGATTTTCATGGTTTTCACATGGTTCCCTTTCATTTCATTGTTTCTCTTTATGAAGTTTATTTATACATATGTTAAAGAGATAACTTATAATGTTCTATTTGTTGAAAGGTTCCGACTGACATTTTGTTCATTACGTGTTTTTTTTTGTTTGTTTGTTTTTTTTTGTGGAAGCCAGTGTTTTATGTTTTATTTCTTATTCTGAATGTTCAGCACTTGATACTCCCCCAAAAAATGTTTGTGTGTATATATATATATATATATATATATATATATATATATATATATATATATATATATATACACATATTATACACACACAAAGATTTAGTATTTCACTCGTAAGCGTAGGCTCTAGTATGCAATGTCTATGTATTTAGTTTGTATGATCATTTGCACAAAAGTCATTTAGACAGCGCAGCCCCCCCCCCCTGCATTATTAGCCTACATGTATTTTTAAGGGATGTGTCCACCTTTTCGCTGTAGCATATTTTATGTAACAAATGATATGTCACTGTAACAAATAAAGGAAAATGCTTTTTACTTAAGTGTTTTCTGTGGATTTCTAAAAAAAAAAAAAAACATTTATATATTGCATCTTTTGTGCTTAATATTACATTAATATTCACTTAATTTCATATATAAAAAGTATATGATTTGGAAAGGCACTTGTGATGTGTTGCAGTGATGGTCAACTCTCTGCAAGTTTTTCCACACATTGTCACTGGAACCCAATGACAGACAAACGTCTACCACTTTATCCACTGAGCTACCACTTCCTGTAACACAGTGGCTCAGTTTAGACTGAAGCCAAAAAATTATAAAGGCCACCGTGCTCTTAGGAGCCTTCAATACAGCTGATGTTTTTATTTTATTTGTCAGGAGGCCTGCAGTCAGCCTTTTAGTCTATCCAAATAATGTTCAGTACAGTTCAAGTCAGATTTCTCTCTCTCTCTCTATGTATATGTATATGTGTGTGTGTGTGTGTGTGTATGTATATATATATATATATATATATATATATATATATATATATATATATATATATATATATATATATATATATATATATATATATATCTATACACACACACAGCCACAGCATCCCTGGAGTGGATGGTTAAGGGCCTTGCTCAAGGACCCGATGTTAGCAGCTTGGTGATACCAGAGTTCAAAACCACTGATCTACCCTAAAAAAACCTGCAATAGGGGCACGGTGGCGTAGTGGTTAGCACGTTCGCCTCACACCGCCAGGGATCCGGGTTCGATTCCCGTCTCGGTCATGTGTGTGTGTGGAGTTTGCATGTTCTCCCCTGTGCCTCAGGGGGATTTTTTTTTCGGGTTCTCCGGTTTCCCCCCGGTCCAAAAAAACATGCACGGTAGGTTGATTGGCACCTTGGAAAATTGTCCCTAGTGTATGAATGTGTGTGTGTGCCCTGCGATGGGTTGGCATTCCATCCAGGGGTGTGTATCCTGCCTTAATGCCCATAGACGCCTGAGATAGGCACAGGCTCCCCGTGACCCGAGGGAAGATCAGATAAAGCGGTAGAAAATGAATGAATGAATGAATGATCTACCTCCTCCCTCTATGATGGGATACAACACTCAGAACACTCCAGTGCTCCGAATACTCTGTTTTATACATTTCACATGACACCCATTTCAAATAATTTTCTTAAATAGCCCACATGGTCAGGTTTTATTCCTTATTATACCAAGATTCACTACTGCCCTACCCAGTGGTGTGCAGTGAGGTCCAGAACAGGTGTAGCACTGGAAAGAAAGCCAGATTTACACACACGTGAACCCCAAGGAGATAAAATGATTACATTCCCAATAACTTGCTTTGCTTATGCAACGTCATTTAATCTTAAACAATCAGTACAGGAAGTGAATAAATATGCATATTATATATCAGTCATACATGTTTTTTTTTTACTTGCACAGTGTCAGTGCTTTTCTTTTTGCCCGGCCAGCCATGTTTAACGCATGGCTGTGGGACTGAAACAACATCAACCGCGATGCATTGCGCATGCCCCAGCCGGACGCGTCTGATTGGCTGCAAGGCTTGCGTGCGTCGAAGGATTTTGCCGGAAGTTCAAATGGGTTTGTGTCAAATGTAGCCGAGCTGCAAAGAGGAACGTCTGAGTCGTGCTGATGTGATATAGACTTCAAAACATAAACAAAAGGTGTGTGCGTGTGTTTATTTCCCTTTCATCTTCTCTAGTTTAAAAGTCTGTGTGTGTGTGTGTGAGAGAGAGAGAGTGTGTGTGTGTTGTGTGTGTGTGTGTGTGTGTGTGTTACACTGTACACTGTTATATTCGGGAGGGAGCTGAGCTCCAGTTTCATTAACGCTCGCTGTTTGTACTATTGTACTATTGCAGCTACTCGAGCTAGCATGCTAACATTATACACAGCTTGCTGCTGGGAAATTATCATAAACATTTTGTTATTATTTTTTATTTATTATTATTACATTTTCAAATCATATTTTTTTCCGATTCTGAAAGTTATTTTGCCTAGCACGTGGGTTTTCCCCTGCGAAGTCGTTTATATTGTTGACTTTTGCTAAGCTAACTCCAAAGTCTCCTCATCGTCACTAATGATTTCGCTCTGGTCATTTAAAAAAAAAAACATGTTTTTATTACTATTATACGGTGCATAATTTCAATTTCTGCAGTAAGTTTCGGCTTGTTCTATAAAAAAAAGTCTTCGAGAAGGTTCTGTGGTCGAGTCCTTTTTTTAAAGGCATTATTGAGGTGGGAAATGAAGTTCTGCTGGTGTTGTGGACAAAATCAATATACTGGGTGGGAGGTTATAAAACTATATTGACGAACAAACTTTGTGCATATAATATAAAACGATTTTTATGCTCTGCTAAATGGAAACAAAAATGTATACATGGCAAAAATTGCAGACTTTAATAGCGTCAAATGAAATACCTCAATTAAATATACATGAAAAAGGTATACGGGATATTTATGTACAATACTAGATATGAATAACGGTATAGAAGTTATGCATTGTTTATATCTAAAAATAATTTGTGGATATTTTGTGTGTTGTGTTTTGTGTGTATAGTTTTAGCTATGCAGATACGGCAATATAGAATAAAACTGCTAATGTTTTAAAGTTTAGGCATCAGAAGAGAAGCTTTGATCCTAATCACTTAATCGCACTGCAAATCCTGTTTTTTCTTGACAACCACAAGTACAAGAAAGGCTGCAAAACTGTTTCCTTTTTCTTTTTTATCAAAGAGACAAATCATTAACGTCAGAACGATCAGAACTACTTTTCCTTCCGCTGGTCTCTCTCTTTCGTTTCTCTCTGAGACACAGTGATGTGAATATGAAAAATGAAGCAGAAAACAACAATAAGTAATAAGATACAAGGAAATGTGATATTTTTAATACTGCTTCAAATCAAAACTGTTTGCCTGTAACATCAGTTTTCTTCAGGCTGTGAACAAAAGCTCTCAAAGATCTCAAGCTGATTCATTCTTATTCATTCATTCTGATTCACAAAACATATGTGTAATTTACTGTTGCTTTTTAAGAGAAAACAGGATTTGCAGTGTGATAAGGTTGATGCTTATACATGTAATCCACAATATCAGCAATACAGACCACTGTCATGTATGTTCTTTACTCCTCAAGGAGCTCCACAGTGCTGCTTTCACATTTTACCGCCTTAATAAAGAGTTGTAAAAGGACTACATGAGCCACATTACTGGGCAGAAGACCAGAGCTGTGTTTTAAATATGATAATGTAATATCAGAACTTGTTGAAGTATCTGATCTTTCTATGATTCTGGCAGTTTTATCCGTCATATTTGTCCCTCATTGGTTACTGTGATTGATTGAGAGAAAGACCATTCCACGTCCTTCTCCTGGTCTATGTGACTATTGGCAATGGACTAAAAAAATGTGTAGTTACCAATCCCAAGTTTCAGGCCGTTCCTAAAATTCCTTATATCTGTATTCAGCTCGATTACTGCAGAGTATTCGACCTATGCGTTATTATACATTAGATTTAAACTCTTAACACTCGATTGGGTACAAAAACAATAATTGTTTGCCTTTTTTGGGGGGATTTTTGAAGACTGTTTCATCACCCTGACATTCACCTTGACAGCTGAGAAGAGCGTCAGAACAATGGCACTGAGTCTACCATGAGGTTTGAGTTGAGGACGTCAAATGAAACATCGCATTCGACTGTGACGACCAGGTACCTGCTTTATTCTTTTTAAAAACACCAGGGTATGTGTTTTATGTGTAGTTTATTTAGATTCAACCAAATCTGATCAGTCAACCTGAAAACTCTTTTCACTAGTAGGCTTGCTGATGTCATCATAAAGATTACACTCATACAGAACGCACATTCAACACACTCGAACCGTCCGACTCTGCAGCACATCTCTGTCAGATTCTTCCATGTGACTGCTCAGAAGGTGTTTATCACTTTAACAGATAAATGTATTTCTAATGACTGGTTCAATAATAATAATGCCCCCTTTCTAATACGTAATGATATCAGAATATTCTAAGGCTAAAATAAACTTTGTTTATTAAGATGTGTATTATGTGAAAGGAGCCTCTAATGTAAGTTGTGTTAAGTTTTCCTGCCCTTAAGTTTTCTTCAGGAGAGAGAAATTTATGATTGTTTAGTTCTCCGTCACATGACAAACTGAAAAGAAAAAAGACGACTCATGAGCGGCGATTGTTTGTAGCTTCTGTAATGAAAGTAATAACAGAATTGACTTATTTCATGGATGTTCAGTGAATAAAAAAAGTTGTATTTAATGCAAATTTCATACGTTTATTTAATTTTTTTAGTTTTTCATGGCCACTATCAACTGTGATTTCCTCGTCATAGATTTAAATCATGATTATGTAAAGCTAAATCATAAAAAAAAAGTTCTACACAAAAAGCACATACAAATTAAATTTGATGCAGCATCCAATTCATCTCGCTGATCTTTAACTTGCCTGCGTAACGTAACACAAACTGCATCTTTGCTTTTTCTTTCAATTCTGTGTTGCTGAACAAACCTGTTGCTAAGCAACTGCATGCTGTCGACGTGTAGGACTGTGGATATGTGTTTAATCGACTCAAGATCTTCAGTAGATTGTAAAAGGCCTGAGGTGTATCAGTTAATATTAATTCCTAACAAATGCTTTGCTGAAAAAGTTTAATTTTGTGAGAACCACATTTATTTGAATTTGTGGCTTTGCTACTTGTTTGTTTATACGTGTACATTTTTTCTGTAAGAACATATCTGAAAACGGTTCAACTTCTGTTCAAACAAAAAGAAAGTGTGTTTTGTGATATTGTTTTTGCATCAGATTAAAGCAAAAAAAAAAAAGCAATAATTCAGGATTAATTTGAGTCATTAGCTGGTGACTGAAGAGCACAGCACACTCCCTGGGACAAAGGCACACTGTTGAGTTGGAGTCTTGGCAGCTTCTTAATGGGCTGTTTGTGTTTTTCTAGCTGTCATGGAAACCAAGGCAAATGGTTCGATGGAAACCAAAAGGTACGTACTATACTATGCTGTGTGTCCTTTTTTTTTTTCCTTTTCCCTTTCCTTCCCCCTTCATCTATAGAACCTCATGATGAAGCACCACTGTTTGTGATATTTGAGTGTGTATGTCATGTAGAGGGATTAAATGACGAAAATGCACCACTCAACATTTGAATCTATAGTAAGGATTTTTAACTGTGAATGTCAGCAGTCAGACATGTTATTAGAATTAATTTTTTAGTGTATTATTATATAAAAATATATTTAAATTATTCATTAGTTATTAGTACACTAATCTGTAACTAACACTATTTGGACAAAAGTTTTTGGACGCCCAAGATAAGTGATTTTCTTGCATTTAATCCATTGAAGATGTGACTATAGATTTCAGAGTGTACTTGTGGAGATTTGTGTTTATTCAGCCAAAATGGTGTTAATAAAGTCGGGTCCTGATGTAGAGGGTGAGAAGGCTGAGGTGTTGTGTAAAGCTCAGTGGTTCCTAAATAGTGGGGCGATTCCAGTGGGGCGCATGTGACCTTGGGGAATATGCTTTTTTTTGCCATACTAGAGTAAGGTATAATTGCACATCTACTACACTGTAACAGACCATGCAAGATTTTCCCCTCCAAGCCATGTAAACCATATGTATTCATATGGCTCGCTTGGTTTTGGGGTCTTTTCGTTCAAGCGAAGTGATAAATATTGTTACTGCATTTAATACAATTGTGGAAAGACACGCATGGCTGGAAAAGTCAGGTGTCCCAGTACTTTCTCCTATTATAGTGTATGCATGACTATAAAACAAAACGAATGCATTAAGGCATTGAGAAAGTGCGATCAAGTTGCTCAGAAATCCGGTTACAGCAGGGGTGGGCAATTATATTTTCCAAAGGGCCACATAAGAGAACCTGTGGTGTGTTCGTGGGCCGAACCAACAATAACGTTGAACATAACTTATGTTCAATATTAATGTTTTCCACTTGTAAAGAGCGGTAAATGATATCATGATGCATTATGCTACCAAAAGAATAAGGTTATTCTATTTAGGGAAAAGAAACAAACAAAAATAAACCAACAATGTCAGCGTTGCTGTGCGGTTATACTTTCTTCTCGTGCGGCAAAGAAGCCGAAGCAGTTCAGCGGGCCGGATTAAAAGGACCAAGGGGCCGGATGTGGCCCCCGGGCCGTAGTTTGCCCACCCCTGGGTTACAGGAACCTTGCATCCGGACAGGAGTATTTTGTTAGACTCTTGCCTTGTCAGTCATCTGTTATACATTTTATTTCTATTGTAAAAGAGTTAAGACCCTCCCCCTTTTAATGCTAAGAATATAATCTTACCTAGTTTACTTTTAAAAGCTTTACAACTCTTTATTTATTCATTTGTATTCTAATTCTGAATATCAGATATTTACTTTTTAAATCATGTCAGGAGTGATACAGAACAATAAACTATTATTAGCTGTTTCATTATTTGCATTTCAGGTATTCATTGTTGCAGAATTCTTTGTTGTCACCGGGATTAAAGAGATTTGATATGTGTTTTTTTTCTCTTTCACAGTACGGTGGAGAACGGGCAGCTTCCCGACCCTGCCCACTGGGCTGTAGCCGACGTTGTCAATTATTTTAAAGCTACTGGATTTGAAGAGCAGGCCAGCGCTTTCAAGGATCAGGTACAATATATGGTTATATTAGTATTATAATTATTTAATTATTTATAATAAATTTATTCATTCATCTTCTACCGCTATATCCGATCTTCCCTCGGGTCACGGGGAGTCTGTGCCTATCTCAGGCGTCTATGGGCATTAAGGCAGGATACACCCTGGATGGAATGCCAACCCATCACAGGGCACACACACACACATTCACACACTAGGGACAATTTTCCAAGGTGCCAATCAACCTACCGTGCATGTTTTTGGACCGGGAGGAAACCGGAGAACCCGGAGAAAAAACCCCTGAGGCACGGGGAGAACATGCAAACTCCACACACACATGGCTGAGACGGGAATTTAACCTGCACCCTGGTGGTGTCAGGCGAACGTGCTAACCACTAAACCATCGTGCCCCTTTTATAATAAATAATAATTATAATTTGCATATGCTTTTTTTGGGTCACTCCCAGAATGTCTTCTTTCAGATGTTCAATGCTTTTGTAATGTATTTGGACAAGGGCTGTCAATATATTCACATATTTCATTGCATTTAATCGCACGTTTTCAGTGTACCGTAAATGAATACTTTTCATGTTTCTAATACTAAAATATTAACTAATACTAAAACTGTAACAGATGATAGAATTTTATACATTTCGGTCAAATCTCTCCCTTTAATGAATTATTGATTATGTAATATTTATTTGACTATGGAAATTATTATTTTCATATTTATTTCTTTTTCATTTCAATGTTGGTGGTTGTTTTAATTGTAAAATATGGGACGTGGCTCGTTTAAGAATTATGTGCCGGTCGCTTTCCATATAACCTGGTGATACAGGTTCCATATGGTAATATAGTGAGTAGCTCATACTTGAATGCGTAGCTAGTAGGCTTAATTTGGGAGAAATTTAGGAAGCGTGAGTGGATGCACATTGCTGGGTGTTTTTTTTATTAATAAAACACATCTATCGCCTCTTATATATTCCATCCTAACAATACAAGCGGTAAATGCTCCTGAGTTAAGTTCAATGCTGAAATGATCTGCGAAGAACATGGGTTGATTGTTTGTTTATTTATTTATTTGTTCCTTTTTAGTTCTTTGTTGTCCGTTCATTCGCCCAACAGAACACAAAGTGAAGGGGCAAAGGCAGAGTTTGTTAATCGCTCGTTAATAAAATGAGTGCCCTTAAAGTTTATTTGCATTAACGCATTTACTATTACAGCCCTGATTTAGCCCAAAAATGTTGGTATGATATGGTAAAAAAAATGCCGCTTTTTAAGACTGATTCCAGTAGGACATTCCAAAATCCTTTTGCATCACAGATAGTTTTGAAGACACTTATTCACTGAGAAATAAAACATGACCTGAATATCTCATGTTTTACCCCTTTTGATTTATGACTAACGCATGCACGTTATGTACGTTTCTGGTTGTGTTTTATCTTAAAGGACCTCCGTAAACTAGTTCCTTCTGTTCGTTCCTTCACAATTCCTATTTTGTGTCCTTCACTCCTCTTTTGACAAATGCCGCTCGTCATGTGAGAAACTGCCCTGACGATGTTCCCACGTTCAGAGCCTTGAGTTCCAGATTTACCTCTGGCGGTGTCACTCATTGTCCCCTTTCCATAAATGCAAAATTAACATTGACATTTATGACGTATCGCCCATGTCTAGTTGTAATTATACCCCGCTAGTTGTTAAATATGTTGTTATAAAGTTGGTGTGCAGCTCTGATTTATGTTATAAACCACGAGGAATGTGGTAACGACTGAGCCCGCGATATAAACGTATATTGTTGAAGTGCAAACGAGGTCATTTCTCAACCCCTTTTATTTTTTGTTCCCGCAGGAAATCGATGGCAAGTCCCTATTGTTAATGACTCGCAACGACGTCCTGACTGGACTCTCAATAAAACTGGGCCCGGCTCTGAAGATTTACGAATACCACGTGAAGCCGCTTCAGACCCAACACTTAAAAAGCAATGCCTCATAGCACTTCAGACGGGCCGAAGCCTGGGAAGACAATCACGCCATGGAACAGCAGGGTAACTGCAGACTGAAGTCAAGGCCATGTCCTCATGTGCTTTTTTATGCATCTTTGTTAGCAAATACACAAATTTTAATGTGAATTTCTTGCTCCTTCTAAAAAAATTGTTGTACAGTCTCTTTTTGGTGTGTGAGTGGGTGGGCGGAGCTTGAGTGTTATTGACTGCTGTTCTGACTGAAGTTTGTTTTGAAGAGAAAGGAAAAGAAAAAAAAAAGTCGGGTTCTTTGCAAACTTGTAAATATATCTAAATATTCCGTTTTTTGTTTGCAGTTTTAAAAAATTTTAATGTAAAATATTGTGTGAAAGTATTCGGCACTAAGACGATAAACACTATTGTATAAGGTGTTGCTAAGTGTGACATGACTTTTCAGAGGTTTTATGGAAATTGAATTTATTGCATTATTGTTCTGTATATAAAAAGTGACTAAAGGAGTGGCGGATCAATTCTTTCGTTGGTGCTTGCTTCCTCTTCTCCTTAAAGGTATTTAAGTCTTTAATGGTTATAAATAACTTACAGCAAACATGATCGTTTCTGGCTGTGAAAACTAACCTTGCTGCAGCTGCATGTTTTTTTGTTTCGTTTTTTAATTTAAGATTTATTTAAAAATATACTTGAGGAAAAACTCAGTAGTGTAACAGGTAGCTGATTACTTACCTGGTGAGGATCCCAAAACCGTTAATTATTATTATTTTTTTTTTATAAACCAGTAATCCCTTGCTTTGATGCAGCTTGTTGTTGGACTGGGAATTGTGGTGTTTCTTGTGGTGCTCAAGAATTATGCTTATGTTCATTTTTACAAAGAGACTTTTTGATCGCATTTGTTAAAAAAAACAAAACTCTGTTTTGCAATAGAGGATCCACTGAATGTCAGATCTCTGCAATAAATGATGCTTGAATGGAAAAATGGCACCGAGTCCACCATAATCCTTGTTTCTACTCCGGCGCTAAAATAATTTATTTGCATCACTCGATTTCGTGGTGGTGTATTTTCCCTTCAATAGAAGCTCATTATATAAGGAATAAAATATATTAATAGTTCTCATCTGTGTTCTTTACAAATGTCTTCAATTTCACATACTTTCAGTGAATGATTAAAACAATTATTACACCTGCAAACTGGTTGCCCACTGAAAACAAGCAGGGTTGAGCCCAGTTAGTGCATGGATCGATGATCATCTGGGAGTACCAGGTTGCTTCTGGAAGAGCTGTTAGTGTGGCCAGCAGGGGGCGCTTACCCTGTGGTCTGTGTGGGTCCTAGCACCCAGTATAGTGACAGGGACACCATACTGTCAATGATAAGACGTTAAAACGAGGTCCAGACTCTGTAAAAATCCCAGGATATCTTTTGATAAAGAGTAGAGGCGTGTCCTCGCCATCCTCCACCATCCTAACCATCATAATATCTACTGATTGGCTTCCTCATTCTGCCTCCTCTCCACCAGTAAGCTGGTGTGTAGTGGGCGTTAACTCGATGCATTACAGCAACACAGGAGGTAAAAAAATTATACTGGTTAAATTATATAACAATAATATATATAACAAATTATAATGTTCCCATTCAATTCATTAAAAGTTGTATTTGTTAATGTGATCATTTTGGGTAAAACTCAGCGCCATGTTGTGAATTAACTTGTATGTTTTTATTTATTTATTTATTAACTCCATTTGTGAAATCAGTATAAATTTTTTTTTGGTTTAGTTATTTTTTCCCTTTTTGTTTTCTTTTTTTTTCCCCGAACAGCTTTACAATTTGGATTGTGGTTTCCTACAAACAGTTCCTGTAATGTTGCCTGCTGGATTATCAAGCGGCAGAAGGACCTGAAAGAGAAAAATATGACAAATATGAACTTTGGAAGTGTAACACTTAAAGGATTGCATGTTCATGGAAACATAATCCTTGGAGGCAAAGATTCATCCTAATTACGTCATCATTTAATTACTTCTCGAGTCTGCCAGGGAGGTATACCTCTTTTATCCTTGTGATCTTTTTTTATTATATTATACTATATTTGGCAATATTTTGACTAGAGATGGTCACCCCCCCAACAATTCACAAAATATCATTAATTGTCATTGTATTTTAAATAAAATAATAAAATAAACTTATCTATTTAAATCATTGATAAATCACTAAGGCCTTTCACATTATTGTGCCTGGGTGTCTGTCATTAAAAATTATTATTTTCAATTATGTTGATAACTGATAACACCTTCTCTAATACACAAATAAATACACTCATTATTCATGGCAATAAACATATTTATAGAGGTTTTAAAAAAAAGGTGATAAATTATTGCAGTTATTACACAACCTACACTGTATTCCACTGTTGCCATCCTTATATTGGGCAAGATCAAGGAACAAAGATATTGTTAACAATATACACACTATATGGACAAAATCATTTCGACACCCACAGCCATTTACAGTGTTCGAATTGAGGAGCGGCCGGGAATCCCATAAAGTACAAAAAAATTAACCTTTGGATACTAGATGCATTTAAATCATTGTGCTGCCAATGCCGCAATGTTCTACTGTCTTGTTATTGTTATTAATAATAATAATAAAGCAGATAGAATGTTTCTGTCAATAGCCGCTATTTATCAATACATAGTGTTAAAGGATTGTTGTTTTGCAGTAAATAAAAAGTGCCTCTAAAAACGCTTTTTACTTTGATTTGCATTTATATCCAGGTTTCGTTCCACTTTGATCTAAGCCACACTATTGCAATCCAGCATTACTGAATGACGCTTTGGGATTCAGGAGATCCATTATATACAGATGAAGTAACAACCAGGATGCAAATTTGACCAGGGAAAATATCCTCAGGGAAAATACTTCAAATTTTTTTCCCTCCTCAGGGATGTAATAAGGTAAGAAATAAAATATGAATTGCCATGAACTTAAACATTTCTCGAAACCAACCTCATCCTTATTGGTGAGTCCCATTTTAGTCATGTCGATTGTGAAGTAGTGCTGGTTCGGCATGACGATTTCAATCTCCTCGACCTATAAATCAAAATTGTGTAATATTGACACAAATTCACACAAATTGTGTAATATTGCGTCAGCCTTAAACCAAGCAATGCAAATCAAATCCATCCGACTTGCCTCTGGCAGTTTCTCAAGAACAAGAATCTGTGTATCGTAGAGTGTCTTCTGCACGGATGGTGAATACTCGCCGCGATCGTAAGGGCCGGCAAACTTCTCAATGATGATGCTCTTTACAGAGTTCCTGTAAAATCACTCCGCGTTACAGATATCTGATTTACAGCATTTCATAGCAATCATAAATAAACAAAAAACAAATAAACAAACAAACAAAACACATTTACCATGCCACATCAAAGTTCACGTCCTTGTACTTGTTGTAGCGCCACCTAGCGTAGACAGAGGTGCTGAAAACTCGGTCCTTCACGGCCTGCAGAGTGGTGAAGCGATCTCTCAGGAAGCCCTCGAAACCAGACTGCGTGGTCTTCAGAACCTTCAAGTCTCTAATTCCACTGTTTATCACTGCGACCTCTGAGAAGATACACGCAGCAACGGTGTCCAACTTTGATTTGATTGTAATCTGTTAGTCTGCCTCAGATTACGATAAAGGACCGGATGTGGCGCTGGATTGGTCGGATTTAAAGATAATCCATTTCCAATTCTTGTCATAAAATAAATAAATCTCTTGAGAATTTGTTTACAGGTTTTTTTCATAGCATGCAACATCTCATAAGGTGTAAATAAATAGATGAATAAACTCCAACTTTACCAAATTTGACTAGGTATTATGTATTACATGTATTAGCATCCGACACTCAGTAGGTTTTAGTGAGTCTGTATTCAGCGCTTGGGATCTACACATATTGACGTTGTTATTTATGATTAATTGTACATGGAGGAGTGGGTGTAGATCAGTGGTTTAAAGTGCTGGGCTACTGATCAGGAAGGTCGGGGGTTCGAGCCCCGGTAGCACCAAGCTGCCTTCCTTGGGTCCTTTAAAAAGGCCATTAACCCTCTGTGCTGCAGGGGGCACTGTTTAATGGGTGACCCTGTGCTCTGACACCAAATAAACAAGCTGGGATATGTGAAAGAAAGAATTTCCCTATGCTGTAATGTATATGTGATAAATGAAGGCTATTCTATTTGACAAGAATTTGTGCACACATTTGCATATGCACAGTATCATTTATCGCTTTGTGTAAGTTGTATATATATATATATATATATAGATAATATATATATATATATATATATATATATATATATATATATCTATATATA
>JACRUU010000005.1:5432154-5434654 GCA_030449085.1 Kryptopterus vitreolus | reverse complement strand
CATGTATATTCACTTTTATAGGCTATTTGTATGCAAAGGTCATATCCTGATAATAGATAATAAAAAAAAGACATTACGTGCCTGAAAACAAACTCATACACTGAAACAGAAGTGATAGAGCAGGGAGAACATATCTGTTTAAATCTTACATCATTTTCTGATCAATGTTTTGTTGTTAGCATTCAAATCTTAATAGTTTTCTTGTACTTTTAAGCTGTGGTCTATAATAAAATGTTCCTCTGTGCTGTTTCTTTTTTTTTTTTTTGCATACAAACAAAATCCTCTTTACAGGTTTGCTAACTACATGCACAGGTCAGAGTACAAGTAAAAATAAAAAGAGATGCATAAAACCCCTTTTTCTTCAAGGGCTGATTGTTATAAATACATTTATTTCACAGTGGTACTCATAACGACGTGAAAATTGATTCCTTAATACAACCATGAGTAAATAAAGATCTATACTTAGCCAGATTCATGTTTAACAATTAAATGAAAATAAATAGATTTGATTCAATGCAATAGTTAGCATCTAATCAGAAGCATCTAATATATAGGGGGCACGGTGGCTTAGTGGTTAGCACGTTCGCCTCACACCGCCAGGGTCCGGGTTCCGATTTCCCGTCTCGGCCATGTGTGTGTGGAGTTTGCACATTCTCCCTGTGCCTCAGGGGGTTTTTCTCCTGGTTCTCCGGTTTCCTCCCCCGGTCCAAAAACATGCACGGTAGGTTAATTGTCCCTAGTGTATGAATGTGTGTTTGCCCTATGATGGGTTGGCATTCCATCCAGGGTGTATCCTGCCTTAATGCCCATAGACGCCTGAGATAGGCACAGGCTCCCCGTGATATATATTAATTATATATATATATATATATATATATATATATATATATATATATATATATATATATATATATATATATATTGCAATAAATAATTTGCATATCTACAATATAAGGAAATATATGGTAAATTTCATATATAAACAGTAAAAAAGGGGGAGGTAATACAGTGAGAGCAAATGAGCCGTGATAAATATATGCAATGGGTACAATATATGATAATTTGCATATGAGAATTATGCATTTAGTACAAATTGCCAGTAAATGTATATTTATATTTATTTGCATAAATTTATATATAAATATATTGTATTAATTGCGTACCGTTGTTTTTGCTGTGTTATAACATATTTATTTGTCATATGTATTATACTAATAATGGATTGTTTTAATAGGCGAACTCCACACGCTCGGCATACATGCTGTACAACGACGCTCCTCCAGGGCTGAAGTATGTGATCAATTATGGACACACAAAAGGTACTGCTCATTATTTAAGGTCAAATTTTAATGTCCGGAAAACAAAATGGAACAAATTCCATTCACGTGCTCATGCGAAAGTATTTTTTCCATTTAAAAAAAAAAAATTTTGTCCAGTGTTTTTCACAGAGGCAATGTCAAGTACAAAGAGCACAACTGATAAGTCCTGTTGACTGAGACCCCCAACCCCCCCCCCCCCCCCACCCCCCCCCCCCCCCCCCCCCCCCCCCCCCCCCCCCCCCAATCAAATATGAAAGTTTATCTCCATCAGATCAGCTATAAATGAATATGACACTTTTCTCCTTTTCATCTTGCCACTGACCGAGCACTAGCATCAGAACGACTATCGTGTAATTAGCAAGTCATTTTAGCATTGAGCGATGCCCTGGGTGACCCTATACTCTTTGATGTGTCTGTTTTGTCCAGGAGCATTGCTTTTTGACCCCGTTCAAGGCTTCTGGATAACACACAGCATTCCTCACTTTCCGCCGTTCCCTGAAATGGGGTTTGGCTATCCATCAACTGGAAAACTCTTTGGCCAGAGTGTTCAGTGTACGACCTACAGTTACAAACAGTTCCAAAAAATCTGTAAGCAAACGTTTCAAGAAATGCATTTATTAAAAACATTAACTATATTTCATGACATCATGGATAACTTACTAACCACGTTTTCATTATTCTCATTCATTTTATTTTTCAGATTACTTTTTTTCTATAAAATATTTAATATTTTATATATATTTTTATATATTATATATATATATATATATAATATATTATATATATATATATATATATATATATATATATATATATATATATATTTTTTTTTTTTTTTTCTTTTAATATTTAACAGTATAACCTAAACGCTGAATAGTTGCTACATGTATATAAATTACTGTATGCCGCTACTGTCATTTAAAAACAATGAGGAATTTTTTTTTTTTCGTATCCAGCACAGCAACTAGCATATGTTAAACCATATACATACAACTGCTCAGTGCCGTCAGACTATTATACAGAGATGAAAGAAATGGTGTGGATTTGCGCTGGGAAAACGGTGTCCGTGGTTCCCAGGAGAAAGCTTGAACAGCTGATTTCAGTCAAAGGAGAGACTTTCCTTAGTTTCGCCAAATCACACAAATATGTTGACGGTAAGAGATTTTTAGTGTTTTATTCTA
>JACRUU010000005.1:5422154-5427154 GCA_030449085.1 Kryptopterus vitreolus | reverse complement strand
AGGTATTCAGGACTAGTTTTCCTTAATTACTTCCTTACATGCTTATAAGTAGTTCTCAGTTCCAGCAGTGCAGATTATGCAAGCACACCACGAAAAGCCTAAACTAAGCCTTACCATGAGATTGTCAACCTTTTTATACCTATTGAACCTAAACTGGTATAACATGTATGAAGTGAAAGAAGAAAACAGGACACGCCCTAAAAAACAGTGAAGCATGAATTTAGAGGTTTCTGTATGTCCGTGTGAATGCTGTTGGTTCGTCAGGTCATTCTATGAACCTCATGATACGAAATAATGACTTCCTGCCTGCTTTTAGATGTACATTGAATTACATATTCACAAAATAAATGATTGTATTTTGCTGTCATCTCTATGTCCTGGTTGTAACTGATCAGGAACATCGTGGGGATTCGATGTCCTTTATCGGATCCCAGGCTGATTTGTTTAAGCTTTTTTAAGTTTCCCTGTGGCATGTAACGGTTCAAAGCCCCGATCCAATTTTGAGAAAGGCGCACAAACACACACACACACACACAAAAAGCTTTTTAGACCTCTTTAGGGAAATCGATTGTATTTGCTGTTTGTTCCTTGCAGCCAATCGTATACCAATCTTATACCATAATGTATAAGAACAATGACATAGTTGCAGTGATGCTCTACAGTTTTTTTTTATTCACGATCAAAATATATGCAGGCAAATAAAATGAGGGATTTCTTTGCAGTTTGGCAAAATATTTGAAAATCTTTGTGACTTTTTCGACGGAGAGGCATTAATGGATATATGGTAAAATTAAAGCTATTAAAGCTTCAGCAGCATTGAAATAAAAAAAAATCCTAATTTAACTAATAAGATCTTATCTCTTAACTGAAGCTAGAGCATTTCTGGGAAACACCCTCCAGGTGATTATATAATGTTCACTGAAGTAAAGATAAACTGGTTTTGTGTTGTAGTGTAGTTGATCCACCACAACACAAAACTACCTCTGGGCATACTTATTCGGAGATCATCATCTGTACCGCGAGTCTTGTGGAAAGATCAGTACCAGCAGCCTAATGAAAGGTATATTATGTAACTGTGAGTCATTGTTCGCAAGAATGCACCAGACTGTCATCAGTGCATGTGACTGGTTGCTCTGGATTCAAATATGGCATTTTGTCAAAAGTATGACATCTGTCAAAAGTAGGCATGTGGCCAAGGGAAACCATGTTAGCCTGGGCGTGCCTTACCAGATGACTAAAACCTATATTCATGCTCGAAACGTTTTATTAAAGAGTGTTTTGTTGTGTTCAAATCCCTTTCACTCATACATCCAAGCACAAGTAGACTACCAAGATCGGATGCAGCTAAAAAACCAAAGTCAAATTATTGTCCGAAACTAAACAGTATCATTGTAATGAAAGCAACACCACCATTGCTGAAGAGATCAAAATTGTGAGAGTAAATGGATGTTTAAAGATCCAGAGGCTTTAAATGACAATAAACAAGAATAAAATTTACCTTTATTCATCCCACAGTGGGGAAATTAGTGTTACATCTGCAAAGAAAAAGAACTGTGCAAATGTAAAAGCAGACATAATATAAATATATACATTATAGGACTGTTGCTGTCAATTATTTTAGAATTAAATCTTTTCTTAATTAAAAGGTCTCTTGAAAATAAAAAATGTTTTTCTTAAAAAAAAAAATTGCTGAAATTGAATATCAAGAATACAACGAAACCCAGTTAGTTAAATGAATTGCCATATTACATCAAAATACAAATACACTGTGTTCAAAAAGTCCCTCCACAGTGGCTGCATAGAATAAGTCATGGGGAAACTATTCGTTTAATAAAACTAAATTATTCACACGTCTTAAAGCTGCTTGAAATTTTCCACGAACTAAATCAGTGTATTTATAGCCCTCTTAAAAAACCTGCTCCTCTACCTGCTCTGCGGAGAGACTTTTTGAACACACTGTATATAAATAATAGTGTAACAGTTGATCATTGCAGACCACGGCTCTCAGGTTCGATACACGGATGACCCACAGATGTATTATAAAAATGTTATAAATAAAATTGCGTATATAATATAAAAAGAATCATTTTAACAAACAATAATGTGATATTAACTGCAAGTTGTGTGGAAAACACAGTGTTTTAAAGGTTATACTGAAATAATGAAACACAAATTTGCCTCGATCAATTTTCGTCATCAAATTACACTCTTTACAGTGCACTATCACAGTGTATAAGAAAATAATGAAAAATAAACAAACTAAATTGCATATGGGTAATATTTCAGTTACAAATTATTGCGCAGTTTAAAAACAGTATTGTGCATTATGGCGACTGGTTCATTGGGAGCTGCTCTGATTATAAAGTTTAATAGCGGAATACTAGAAATAAGTTGAAAATTCTTTATGTATGTACCGATTTATGTATGTACCGATTCTCTATCAGTGTGTTCAAGTCAATGATTTATTTAAAAAATTTCACCTAATATTTTGTATTTCCCTCCAACTCAGCAAAAGTTACTGCTGCGAAAGAAAAGGAAAAAGGAAAGAGAAGCACTTGGTGACAAGGTATGAACTTTTTGGAACTTTTGAATTGGCGTTTTAATCTCCTACTACTGTTCATTATCAAATTTTCATTGTAAAGTCAAGAACGGCACACACCGATAAATTCCTTGTACTTTTTTTCCCCCGGTTCCTGGCAGGCGCCGCCGAAAGAAGTTCCAAAGACGATAGAAAATCAGAGAGTATACGACGAGACAACGGTGGACCCAGAGGATGAGGAGGTGTGGATATGTTTCTAGTGCTAGATGTGTGCATTGTGTGTTTTCGGTATGTTTTTTCACTTTAATGAATGTATTTTATGCTCCCAGGTGGCTTTTGATGAAGGGACAGATGAATTTTCAGCATACTTCAACAAACTGATAAACCCTAAAGTTCTCATCACCACCTCAGACAGACCAAGAGGGGTATTTATATTATTATTATTATTATTATTATTATATTGTCCATATGGGATTTAACCATGAGTCCTGTGATTGTAATGTGCGCATGATTCTGTTTATTTCAGAGAACGGTCCGGTTCTGTGAGCAGCTAGCGACAGTCATACCGAATGCACATGTGTACTACAGAAGAGGTCTTGCTCTGAAGAGGATCATTCCTCAGTGTATATCGCGAGACTTTACCTACCTTATGGTGATCAATGAGGACCGAAAAGTACCAAGTATCCTTTATCTGGGGGTTTTTCAGGTTCTGCTTAACACTAGTACAAGCGTTTGACTACATGATTTGCATAAAGGGAAAAAAAGCACACTTGGGATTTTATTCTTTAACCTGAAATTATCTAAGATGGTATGGTTCTTTGTCACCTTCCTGATGGACCAACAGCACATTTTAAAGTCAGCAGTGTTCGACTCCGAAAAGAGATGAAGGTTTGTAACATCCACACACTACGTTTTTTTTTCTGTTTTAGTCCTCTTCTATACGAGGTCCAACTGTAAACACACACACATATATATATATATATATATATATATATATATATATATATATATATATATATATATATATATATATATATATATATATATATATATATATATATATATATATATATATATATATATATATATATATATATATATAAAGCTTATATTGGTATTTAAAATTAAATTTTTTTGAGTATTAGTAGTAGTAATTGAGTATTCTAACAATTATTCACCTGATTTATCGAGTAATCGGATAAGAAATACTCTCTTTATTAAAGAACAATACTAAGTAAGTAAAAGAACGTCGGTCTCATTGTGAAAAATGAATCATTTGAGTAATTTGTTTCTATATTATAAAAAAAAACACATTTTATAATATATTGTAAGTATATCGTTCAAATTGCTCTGCCAGTTTAATCAAACTCATGATTTTCACTCGTGTTTATTTATAAATTCCTGCACAGTATATTGATGTGGTATTCCTGTCTTCATAAAAATTGGAATTACTTGGGATTTTCCGCGGATTAAATCCGGGTATATATCGGCAGTTTTAAAAACGTGCTCCACTACATGCTTTACATCGCACTGCGGAGGGACTTTTTGTATATAAATAATAGCATTGTAATGTGACAGATTTTTTTTTTTTTTGAAATATATCATTTCTAATGATCGCAGAATGAAATGATTTTTTTCCCCCTGCTGATATTGATTAAGTAATCTCATTAACACAGAACACAGGCACCAGACAATCTCTGGGTGACCAAGCACACGTGGGTGTTTTATTTTATAGTGAGTGGGTGGGGGGAGGGGGGGTTTGAAAAGAATGAAAACTGCCATGTCTCGGATTGAGGTTGAGGCAAGTTCTTAGAGCTCATCGTCCCGTGTTGAATCGGGACTTCCTTTCAAAGAGTGGACAGAGCTTCAGCGTCGTGGCACACCTTGTTTCTCTCTTGGATACCTTGGCTTTTCTGTCCAAGCGAAACGGTCCCGGTGTTGGTCGCGAGCAGGGGCTTTGGAATCGTCGTCCTCACTGCTTCTGTCCGTGCCACCTGAAGAGAGAGAGAAAGAGAACGTGCGGATTAGACAGCATTCCATTACCGTCCTCCCTCCTGTCTTCTTCCAATGCTCCTTTTATAGTGCTGGTTCTTCTCAATGATGGTGGCCTGTTGTGTAGTCACTATATATATGTATATATATGTATGTATGTATATGTGTATATATATATATATATATATATATATATATATATATATATATAATATATATATATATATATATGTATATATATATATATATATATATATATATATATATATCTATATATATATATATATATATATATATATAATTTTACATTAACATACACACGCATTCTGTTTTTTTTTGCGTACATTTTAAGCAAATACTATTTGAGCATTTATGCTTTAAATTTCAGTCCCTACTTTGAACTGTTTTTTTTTTTTACTAAACAGAGAAAGGGAAAGGCTCCAACAGAACACTTCCCCGAGATCATTCT
>JACRUU010000005.1:5359654-5414654 GCA_030449085.1 Kryptopterus vitreolus | reverse complement strand
TAAATAAATAAATAAAATCACAGATCCTCAGAAATTACAATTATTTTAATGTTAAGTTGCATAATACAGTTGAATTTATTCATGCATTCAAACTTGCATTTATCAGCTAGGAATTTTCTCAAAACGCGAACACAAAATGTGTGAATTTGTATTTGAAACAAAAATTGTATGTTTTTTTTTTGTTCATTTCTTTTTAAACGTATCCTGTTTGTCTGAACAACCAATTGTCTTTCTGTGAAGTCATTTTTCTTTGAGTAGGTTTTATGGCTACAGAGGATCATATAAAGTCATTGTTTTTACCCATGGTGTCTGCCTTTTTCTCAGTATATTAATTAGTGCCAAGAAATTAAATAAGAGAAATAAACAAACAAACAAAAAAAATCCAAGAAGACCCTTCCCTTTCTGATTCACTTTTCCACCTGAATCAGCCGCTGTTCAAATACTTTACATGTAAAAACCACCATGTGACCAGTGCAGTTACACTGATACACGTGATTTGTACATTTCGGTGATTGAAAGACAGTCACCATTATCTCATGTCTAAAGCTGCTTTGAGACAATGTTTATAGTTACAAGCGCTATACAAACAAAAATGAATATGAGACAGTCAGCAATCAAAACAGATGTGAATTTTAAAATACACACTGCATTCAGATCATATTGGCATAATCATAATGTTATCATAAAAGAAAACCTTCAAACCACTGAAAGTTATTAAAACTAAATGGTTATAATAACAAGGTAAATAACCTATAGGGAAGGATATAGGGAGAGGCTTTGACACAGTTTTTTAAAACATTTGCAAGGTACAGTGTCAGACATGAGTTAAAGACCTAATAACAGTTTAAATGTACTGGGCCTTGAACTCATAATAATCCAGTATTTTACCCACTGAATCAACACTCCACAATTCCAAGTGTCGCATTTGTTCATGAACGAATCAACACATTTATGGACTAGAGAGTTATCATATAAGAGTGTTTAGATGAATTTCCATTCAATTACCTTGTTATAAACAAACAACTTGCATAAATATCTGAACAGGAAACAGATATGACTCGGGATATGAAGGTTTGTCACGTTACGTCACATGACAGCGCAAAGCCAGAAGCAGTAGAGTTTTATACACAGCAATTGTGCGCATGTGCGGGAAGGACATTCACTTCTGTTTCTCACAAGCAGAGAAACAAACATTTTATTGATTTCTACGTGGTTGCATAATCATTTTTCCTTCTTCGGATCACGGTTAAATGAATGAGCAAAATAACTTTTTTTTGCTGAACACGTTTCAACGCTCCATGTCAATAAAATAAAAGTAACATTTCTGCTTCCGATCAATTCCTGTCTCTGCAGGTGATCTGGATTAACTGGGATTCAAACAAACAAATGTACGCATTCATTCTGGCCCAAAAATTGCAACAACAACAAAAAAAAACGGGTTCTTGTAAAAACGTGTATTTATATCCGGACCATACGCGCTGTAAAAATGCTCTGTTAATAAAGAAAACACGCACCTCGAACTCATGCTGTTGCTGTACCGGATTACAGAGCTCCACTTGTTTGCACGGACAAACTCCTGATGATCCCGAAACACTCCATGCGACCAGAAGCCACACAGACATCCACATGGTCGCCCCAAAACACCTGCAATCAGAAACCCAGCCAAAGGTCCGCTTACTTCCTTAATATGGAGAGCGAGAGGGACAAATGCAGAACACACGTGACTGAACTTTTTTTCTGAGCAATATGTAAACTACACTCATTTACAAACAGAAAACAAAAAGTATTATTCGATTTTACTTTAAGAAAGAAATCAAAAACACGTATTTTTTTCTTTACATTTGTCTAAAACTAAATTTGTCTTTCAGATTCTCATTCTGTATTTACAGTAATAAGTTCCATTACACTTCAAAGTGAGCAAATTTACACTTCGGCTAATGGAAACGCGTCAAATTCGCAAAAACACACGTGTCGCAAAAAAAGTTTTTACGTTCGCATGAGGTGGTTTTTTAAGACGACGCGAAAAACGAATAATTCGCAAAACTGTAATGGACAGTTTTTTCGTATTTCCAGGTCACATGACATACGTGCTATTAGCTGCTATACAAGTAAGCCTGCCAATTTGTCAGGCTACTTTATGTACGTTATAAAGTAAGTGTGATCTATATCTACCAGAGCGATAAAAAAGAAACATTTACCCATTTGTTATAATCATTGGATGTCATGAATAAGAGAATTAGGAAATGCACAAACAAACAATAAGAGCTTTTTAATTTACAATCATGCCATCATAATCCCCCCCCCCCCCCCCTAAGAAACTAGTGATGTAAATCTGTGACAATCAGAGGTTACTAAAAGTATCATTGTAATGGTGTGCAAATGAATGAAGGAACAGTTCGATGAGGTAATATCTCCTAGTCCCATTCCAATGAAGTGTGGTGTTAGTTTATAGCATGTTTTAGTTGCCAAATAACTGGAATACCAAATAACGTTTTGAAAAACAGTGAGGGCTTCATAACTAAGTAGTTTGGAAAAGTTTTGACGGTCTGTTTGTGCATTATAATTAAAATTGATATTATATTATTATAATAATAATATAATAATTCATAATTATATATATATATTTATACTAGCATAATATATGTGGCCATAATAATGTCAACCAATAAAAAAATATATTATTCACATCCTTCCTAAGACTTATTTTGAGTTCCTTGTCAAATTTGTGAATTCCAAAATATATATATAACATATCCTGTTGTTTGGATATCTGCGATGTTGTTCCGGTTTAGAGACAGTGGGTGGCGTTGTCTAAAAGACATGGGGTGGAGGAGTTGAAGATGTTGAGATATCGATTGGGAGTGAAGAGGATGGACAGGATTAGAAATGAGTTTATTAGGGGGACATGTGCAGAGGAGGGACACGGGGGTACATGCAGGTAGTTGGGGAGGTAGATGTAGAGGACCGGGTGGTAAGGAGAGGGATGATCCGCTTTGACGACCCCTAATGGGAGCAGCCGAAAGTTTCTTATCAGGTCCTTGATGGCCGGCATCAGAAAAATGTAGATAACCAAATGGTTAATAATTGCTAAAATATCTCAAAAGGTCAATTTTAAACAGGTTTTTTTTACCCAAGTATGCATGATTTAATTTTGTTTGTAGTGTTTTGATTTTGGGTTACAAAATAGCTTGAGTGCAACTCAACATATGGTGGCAGAGGAGGGCAAAGGAGGGTTTTTGTTTGATTCTTGGTAATGTTTTGAGCAATGATTTGTCGCTAAATAATAATAGTTTGCCGTGGCCTTCCCCGTTCCTACCAAGGTGTAAGCATTGAGGTCAAATTCATATTTTGATTTGATAACTATCCACAGACAATTAAATGAAGCATATCTAAAACACCTTTTTGTCTTTTGAATGCTCTTTATTTCAGTAAAGGTATTTACATATTTCTAATCAAGTAAATCAATTCTGTTGGACATCTCGCAGCCATTTCTCAACAATGGCCTGAATGTCCACATTATTGAGAGCTGGAATAGTTCCGTCCTGTTCAATAGGCAGAGCCATAGAAAGATGCACATCTTGCTTTGACACTGTTACCTGGAAGGCAAACCACATTAAAAAGTAAAAAAACACAGTAAAAAATCTATCTATATTTTCAAGTATGAAATCTGGAAAGACTTTTTATTATGTTTCTCACCTTTGGAGTTCGCAAAAGAATGTTTATTGACTTTTGAGTGGGAAGGGCAAGGATAAGGTTGATTTGTCTGTCATTATTATTAACTCTATCAGCATTAAACCCAACCAGGGGAGAGAAAACAGAGATGTGCTCAATTGCCCTGTGAATAGAAGAACAGAAAGTAAAACAATTAGTTGTACAATTACTTTTAAAAGCTTTAATACTAATTGCATTGATGTAATACCTTTGGGCATAGTAGACAGGAATGTTTAGGATTCTGGGTACTCTATTCCATCCCAATTCGAAACGAGCAGCAGGATGTGCTTCATGCATGCCGGTTTCAGCCTTGACAGTTACAGAATAGTCCTGGCACTGCTCACCAATAGAAAACCTAGCCTAATGAGAGAATCCTTCCTCAGTATGATCGATAAACCATTGTAATAGTGTATAAAGAATATGCTTTAAAACATTTGTTTCTTAAGAACCTTCTGTAGTAACTTACGGCAACTTTATGTTTGCTTGGAAGTATAGCATCAGCACATATCTTCCATTTATCGTTTGCAGCCAGAGTGCCGAACACAACCTGCACTCTTGAAGTGGACTTGTCCAAGTAAGCAGCAATCTGGCATCCTAGCTTGCGGTCAGCTCTAACGGCACGAGCAATGATTGCAAAAGCAGGTGGAACAGTGTCTCCAAGTATATTAGCCTGGAATTATAAACATGGGCAGAAAATAAATAAATAAATTATTTTATTATATATATATATATATATATATATATATATATATATATATATGTGTGTGTGTGTGTGTGTGTGTGTGTGTGTGTGTGTGTGTGTTTATAAAAATTTAGTTTTACCTGTTTCCGCACAGCCTCAATGCTAGATGCACTGCTGGTTTTCGACCAACCCTGTGTGGACAAGTAATATGTATATATGCAAATATAGAAACATTAATAATAATTTAAAAAATGCTATTTTTTGCTATTTTATTTAAGATATTTTCTGGAAATTACCTGATCATTATGGAACTTCAAGAACTGACCGTATGAATTAACATTCTAGGGGGAAAAAATCGTTGCAGCAATTAAGATCATTTATTTTTCTACATTTATTTCACAATATAATACTACATAATTTTTATTACTGTTACTATATAATAATAATAATATTATTACATAATAATAATAATAATAATAAATAATTATTATTATTATTATTATTATAATAATAATAATAATAATATAGCACAAAGTGGCAAATAGCAATGTCTTTTATTGTTGTTAATGTTAATGTTTCTTATTGCTTTTTTAATTAATGCAAACATATTGTAGGCATTGCATGTGAATATTATATAGATATTACATGACATCATATTCTGTCTAAAATGGTGACCTGGTGAAGTCCAACCTTAGTCATGTGAGTGCTGGAGGAACTCCTGCTGCTGCTGCTGCTGCTACTTTGGCTGCTGCTGCTGCCACTCCTGCTGCCACTCCTGCTGTTTTGGCCACTTCTTCTGCTGCTGCTGCTGCTACTCTTGCTGCTGCTATTGGCATTCCTACTACTGCTGCTCCTGCTTCCACTCTTACTGCTGCTAACACCCTTGCTGCTGACAGAAGATGAGGAGCTGCTTGAACTGGAGTTCCTCTGTCCAGACTCCAGAATCTCCCTCAGTTTCAACAGGATGGTACTTTCTTCGGCGTTTTCCACATTAATCATGCTGATATCCTTTTTAAGCATTTCGGCTGCCTTAGGTCCAGCTTGTACCTCAAACTCCAGTCTTTCTAGTGCAGGCCCATCAGCTGAAAGACAATCAAGAGTATTCCGTAAATGGTTCCACTCTATCAAATTTTATTTGTTGTAATCATTTCTTTTGACTTTCCCAATTACCTCTTGCCAAAGACATTCGAACTGAATGACGTCCAACAAAATAATAGAGAGGATTTGACTCCATAAAACCAGCATTCTTGGAGTTGATGTCGAGACATGTTTTGATTTGAAGATAAGGACAAACAGCACACAGGGACTTCTCAATTGAAGAAGGCATCAACCTTTGCGCTGCATCAGAAGACACTGGAGGAGCCAGAGATACGACTCTCTCGTTACGGAGGTCTTCAACATTTCTGGCCAACGCAACGGTCTCAAAGCTGCGGGAATCAATCGATTAATTCATTAGTTAGCTGTTAATCAACATTCAATTTCATGTTTCAGGTAAAGATAATAATTTGTCTTTCTCTTACCTGACAGTAGCAATATGATCAGGAGTATTAGAGGCAGGCAGAAGCTCCAGCTTCACATTGCCCTTTGGAAGGTCTGCTTTTACAGCCAGTTTCCCTGGTAAAACAGTGTGGACCTTTCCTTTAGCCATAACAGCAGCCTGAATTAAGGCAGTGTTCACTCCAATTACAGCAAATGTCTGAAGGGCAACACTGAAAGCAAAGCAAGACAAATACTTACATAATATAGTTAATTTCCATAGAACGTAAACCTTCATGTAAAATATCTTATTGAAAGTATACCTTGGTTTGGCATCAACTTGCAACTGGATATTGCTCTTCATCACCTGATCAAGAGTCAGCGCCTGTGGGTGCTCAGGCAAAGGAGGTGTAATTGATCCCTGAACTAAAAGAATGAGTAAATACATTGGGTCAGAAATATTAATCATTTCACATTATTTATAAGATGCATGACATACAGTAGGTTATAACTATAAACAAAGCCATACCATTGAGAGCTGCAGCAGCAACAGCAGCAGTGTAGTAACCAAGCTCCATTGGCACACCAAGAGAAGTAGGTAGAATACGACGCACCTCGGCTGCCAGCACGGGCTTGGCATACTGGAAGGCAATTCCTTTCTGCATTGCCTTAATTGCCTCCTTCATCACTTCGCGTGAATGCAATCCAGTGGTGATCTGTAGATGTGTAACCAATTATTATTATTATTATTATTTTGCAGTATTATATTTTTAAAGAATATATTACATGTTGCAAAATGAATACATATTGCAATGTTTGGTTGAATAAAACGTTTGTGCAGTATGTTTTCATTTTGACCCTTATTAAACGCTTAAAAAATATTAGCACGTTGCTTAAATTAAATGAATAAATGAAGATATAAAACACCTGTGCTGCTTGTTCAATGATGAATTTGTGGATGAAGTTTTTGTCAATGTTGGCAAAAGCAATCTCCTGTCCAAGAACTTTGACATAGACAGAAGCCAGTTGATGATTTGATGGCAATGACTTCCAGTCCATGAGCTTCAAGTGCAAACAGATAAAGGACATATATTTGTAAACTGTGTATAAATAAAACTGAATGACATAAGGATACAATGAGAACATAATTAATGGTAACTCACAGCTTTAAAGGTGCGTATTATTTTAGTGAATCGATCGGCATTTTCATCGGCAGCAGGAGTCTTCTGTAGAGCCTCTTGGAGACCGTCAGTTCTTATACCGACCTGGTTGAAATAAATATAGACAGTTATAGAAAAAAATATTCTTAATGAAATTAAAGGTAATTAAAAAGGTATATTTCTACCTCAACAACATCAGCAGCAGCTCCAGCCAGGTAAGCCCGTGCTTTAGCGATGACGGCTCTGGGCAAGATGGTGGCAGCATCATTGATCAGGTAAGCAGTACCAGCAGCACCAACCATGAAAGGAGCTTGGAGAGGAAAAAATTATGCAAACAATTTTAATGTGGGAAAACAGTTCTTACGTTCCTAAAACTGATATTACATAAAGAACCAAACATACAGATGTAGAGGTCGAAATGGCTGGCTCTACTATAATGTTCACTCTGTCTGTCCAGTTTTTGGCTCAACATCCTGACGGCAACATTTGCTGCAGCAGCCCTGAAATATAAGCAAAAATTATTACTTTTGGTCTACACCAAATAAACAGTACTGATAATATGTCAGTTGTTCTTACACATGCATGTGATCAGGGGTCATGCTTCTCGCCAGAGACTTCATATAAGAATAAGCAAAACTAGCAACATGCTTGTTGGTCTCTTTCTCCAAAGCACCAGCAAGAGTGGTCATGAGAGCGACTGATGGCTTGGTCTCAAAAAGTACAATGCAGGCAACCATGCGCAGTTCAGGATGCAGTGCTCTGTCCATAAAAAGTTGCAGTGCCAATGGTTGGACCTTAAGCAAAGAAATGGAATGATTATGATCTGGAGACAGGATCACTCATTATTCATTATGTTTATTCATCACTCCATACTAACCAACTTGGGCTCCTTTTTAGCAATGTTCCTAAGAGCCAAGATGGCATCAGTCTGGACCCTCATGGGAATGGAATCAGCAGCACTTCCAAATCCAGGCAGGAGTTTCATGATGGTTTTAAGGCTGGCAGGGTGGCCAGCATTCCCAATAGCCTTAAGAGCCAGTCTGATTTCAGGAATATCAGCCTTGGAAATAGCCTCTGCAGCATTGTCATGGAGGGGCTAATATGGGATTTTAAATACAAAATTTGATTACATGTATTTTGTGAGCATTTCTCCTACAAGTCTATGCCTATTTAGTCTTATCTTTAACATTTTTGTTATAAATGTATGTATGTAAAGTTATTTTATTAACACAAATGTGAATAAAAAGCTTTACCCTTAAAAGTTCTGCATGACATGTAGGAACTTCTGCACAGTATTTAGCAATCAAGGAACCATGGCCAAGCATGATAACCTCACGCAGCATTGGGATATTCTTGACTTTGGGGTTCGTAGCCAGATTCTAATGGAGGAAAATATTTGGAAGTATTTAAACAAGATTGTGCTAGACATGAAATACATAAGTTGAATGACTCCTACTCACAGCAGTGAGTTGAATGGTATCGTGATCAGCATTGGTCATGTGCAATGCAACAAGAAGAGCCTGAGTGAGTTCAGGGAGAGCCAGCTCATCATCTTGAAACTTCTTCTGGATAAATCTCAGTGCTACTTGCGTACCCACGACTGGAACGGCATCCAAAATCCACTGTCTGAAATTGTAAGGATTTTACATAAGCGAATAAACAATGTTTTTGTTTTTGTTTTGTTTTTTTATTTAATGGCGATAGTAAAATTAACCTCACCTGTGAACAGGTTTGTTCTTGTACTGGGCCCAGATGGCTTCAATGTTCTCCAAAGTAGCGACACGCATGAGTTGGACGAGCTGGACAAACTTAAGAGGAGCATCTTCATGAACCATAACCACATTATTTGCAACCAGATGCTGCAGGACCTCTGCAATCTGTAAAAGAATAATTATCCGTTTGAGTTTTTGATATCAAAAACAATATAAATTCTCTTAAGGTATAAAAAATACACAGGATGAAAGAATCAAAGTATATATCAAAATAAACTAATAATGATACCTGGGCCTGTGCATTATCGATCTTCAGAAGCTGAATTGGGGTTTGATGAATCTCAGTTGCAAATTCATACTGCAGAGATCCACGGGCTGAGTATTCACCAGCATGGGGAGCAATTGGGGAATTCTGGACTTCTTGTAAGTTAAAAATTTGCCTGAAAAAAAACCCCCGGCAATCATTGCAATGTCTAATAACTGCCTGATATTAATAAATAAATGTCATATAAATATACATATAAATATCAAAACATGATGTAAATACAGTATTATAGATCATACTTGGTTTTCATTTGAGCTGCTCCGGTTTCGGTATTAAAGAGTGAGAACTGATGGACTTCTTCAACTGTAGCCTCGGAAACCAGTGCACCTGTATCAGTGTGCTTCATGATGTAGCTGAATGTTGCAGTCCCTGTCTGACTCTTAAGCCTCTGTAATGATGACATCATTCAATAATTAAGATTTGTTTTAGACAATTAAAATGTAAAGACAGAAATGGCTGATAGTTTCTGAAATTACCTCCTGGCACTCATCACAAGTTTCAGTGTAAGCTAGTCCAAAGTCCTTTCTGACTCTATCATGGCAGTTGTTCAGATCTTTAGACTTTCTCACAGCAATCTGATGGGTCTGTACATCTTCTGTGATCATGTAGTGTGTCTTGCAGATTCCTTGTGGTCCAGCCTTAGAGAATAAAACAGCTTTAGTTAAGATGTACGTTCAGAACAGTCATTCGATCTCACTGGTAATAAAGATTACTCATATTGAGGCTCTTACTTCATGCAGCTCATACACATTCTGTGTGTTCTTGAGGTTGAGCTGAAGGATGTTGAGAATACCTCTGTGCAGATTCAGAACAGTAGCAGAGACTCCAGCAGGGGCAAAAATCTTACCAACCACACCATTAGAATACTCAAATTTAATGGGAGTCACAAGCTGAGCATTTAATGCTGAGGTGAGCTTTGTAGCAGGGACGAAAGAGTCTTGGGGCCAGATACCAGTGTACTCAAAGAGCTGCGGATCTTGGAGCTATAAGTTAATAAAAAAGTTTTAAACATTACCTTTGCAACACTTCATGTTCATGTTATACTCTCTGTAATACCATCCAAGCATAAAATAACAAATTTTACCTTCAGGAGGAAGGAATTCTGGGATCCCGCACTGATGAGAACCTTGCTACTGACTTTTACACCAGCTTTGGCCAGACCCTCTTGGGGCAGACCACCCAAAAGCAAGCCTTCATACTTGTATACGTAGGTTTTTCCAGAAGCAAACTCTGGAACTGATGAAATATTTTATGGAAAATTTCAGTGAAAGAAATGAACAAAAACAAATCCTTTCTATTTTAATTTATCCCTAAAAGCGTTACTTACCAAGGTTAATCTGATGACTTGCTAAATAAAAAATAGAAATAAACATATTATATTTGTCATATTCTGAAATGGTGAAACACTGCAAAAACTTTATTATTAATATTTTTTTAAATACTGACTTACCCACAAGGGCCACAGTCAAGGCAAGCACTACAGCTCTCATGACTGGTGGTCGGTAATGAGTTCACCAAGAATGCATCTTTTTATTGCACAAATTTTGCTGACTAATTGTTGCCTGAACCTTTTTTTTAAATTTAATTATTAACTTTATTTGATATACTGTTACATAGATCTGAATTCACAGCTGATACAGAGCAGTCAGTCCAGGTCAGGTTGCCTTAGCCTTCTGTCATGTAAAGGAAGCTCCCTCCAAAGTGCACTCTCATTTTTTTCAATTTGTTTTTGTTAAAAATATACAGTATGTATATATGTATGTATGTGTGTATATATAATTTTCCATATATATAAACTTCCATATACAGTTAACAATAACCAGTACAAAGAATGATACACGATTGCAATAAATATTCAAAACACATACTTAGTGTGCATGTTTAGTGATTGTTAGTGTGCATGTTTGTGTACATTTTAAAATACTTTGTTTGGGTTAAAAAAAAAAAAAAAAAAAAGAAACACAATGTGCAGAATTTTCTGTAATCCAAATAACAATCAGCCTTTAACAAACATTTTTTTTCTATAACTATTACTTACCAAGGGCAATCTAATGACTTGCTAAATGAAAATATAAATAAATAATAAATAAAATATAAATAAACATAAATATTATATTTAGTCATATTCTGAAATGGTGAATCAATGCTAAAATTTCAAATACCTATTTGCGTTTAGTAAAAAAAACAAACAACCAAACAACCCCCCCCCTAAAAAATACTTACAATGTACAGAATTTTCTGTAATACAAACAATAATCAGTAAATCTTTTTGAAGATTTTTTCCTATTATGTTTTAATAATTTATATCAAAATGATATATAATATATATATATATATATATATATATATATATATATATATATAAATAATGGAATGAACAGAGTATCTATCTCTCTATTAGAAGGTGTTGTGGAGTAAAGTGACCTGAACCATACATGGAATAATGTGACCTGAACCTCACCACTGCTCTGTTTAATTAAACATTTATATAGTTGCCTAATCAAATTTTTGTTTGCCAAAAGATACGACATTATGTCAATTTTTGGGAGCAACACATAATAGTAATTGCTTTTATATATTATAACATTTTATATCAAATATTCCCATTACTAAGATAATTCATAATTTGAAATGTAGCATACTGTATAATCATGTCATATGCACCTTTGTCTTAATTATATATTTAAAGGGAAGCATGTCTTTAACGTTGCAAAATGGTTGAGTTTTAATCAGATAATCACATTCAAGCAGATAAACTGACACAAAATGTTAGAATCAAAAGCATCAGCCAATTCATTTTCTTTAAAAATCCAGAATCGAACCATGTTATACCTAATCAATCACTGTGAGGGTGCAGATGCAGTATTGAATTTTTCCACACAGAATTGAACTCTTAAGCAGACACGAGGAATTCCTCGATTATACCCAGTGCTTGAAATGGGGGGGGGGGGGGGGGGGGGAGTGTCCGTACTCTCTTGTGCACTGTTGACGTGCAAATCACCACATTTCGACAATAAAAAAAGTCAGTATTCAGAGATGTTGCTGGTACATCATAATATTTATTCAATTAACAACTTCAAAACAAACTGATTTAACAACATTGTGTGTGTGTGTGTGTGTGAGAGAGAGAGAGAGAGAAAGAGAGAGGATGGAAGGTTATACACATTGTTGAATTTATCTGGGTGAGGATCTGACTCGTGTCCTTTTGGTCCCCTTCTGACGCCAGGCTAACATTTCCGATATGGCTTATTATTCGCGTGATTTTTCGAGATGAGAGATGATATGTTAAACAGGTAATTCACGTAGCGCCCCCTCCCTGTAGTGTGATTTAATTACTATTAATCACCCATACGATGACAGCTTGACTAGAGAGTGGCAATCGTACCGGCAACACGTGAGAAGTGACGGTACGCAAGAAAAAGTGAAGGTACGCTAAAGACGAAAATATAGAAGTGTCGGTACCGCGATTTATTCATAAATTCAGGGTTTTTCAGTGAATTATAATGTTCTTTTATAATTTATTCAGCAATTCAGGGTTTTTCCTCTCACATCAAGAACAATTTTGTTTTTGTTCATTTGTTTCCACTACAATTTTTTTCCTGATGATGCTAAATTTATGACTAAATTGATGACAGTTTTTTTTTTTATTCCTTTTTTTTTGCTATACACATGTTTTGTTGCTATACACAGCCTTGCTATGACCTGTGACAATTGAGGAGATAGAACTAGACTTCAAAATATAACCTATATAATGTAAATAAAATGTTCTACTCTGGTTTGCTATGAAGATCACCTATAAACATCTAGTTTAGTGGATGGAGTGTAGTGGAATGCAATCCACTTCAAGCACTAATTATACCCATATCAAGTTATCACCATGAGATTGTCCCAAACCCCTTTTTGTTCCTGGGAAAAATAGTGGAGGCTGCACACTTCACTACCAATGGTTAAGTTTTAATTATATTAATCTGACCTGGTAGAGATAAAAACATGGCAGAGTTATTCTTGTGGCATCATGACAACCTCAGTGGATTGAGTGAGTGAGTGGATAATTCACTAGTACTGCATAGACGGCATTAACTTTTCAGCTATATCTCAAGTCTTAGCCCCACCCTCTCCAATACATAGAACACAATCTTGTTCAAAGAATTTGGTGGTAAACATACCCGCATGCCTCCTCTAAATATTTGCCTCTATGTCTGACATTCACCAACTTGTCATGTGGCCCTTGGCAAGTCGTTTCGAGATAAACATGGGAAGCAAAGTGAGAAGTTGATCTCCCAGTGTGCTATTATCCATTCGGGATAGACTTTGTTGTTACTGTAGCACCCGGGCCTGATTGCCTCACTGTGTGGACTTTCATATTTACTTTTATACTGATTGTATTTCCTCTTATTCAGGGTGAATTATAATGTTCTTTTATATATATTCAGCGATTCAGGGTTTTTCCTCTCACATCAAGAACAATATTGTTTTTGTTCATTTATGTTTCCACTACAATTTTTTTCCTGATGACTTATATGATGCTAAATGTATGAGTTTTTTTTAACTACCTTGTGTTTTGTTGCAATACGCAGCTATGACCCGTGACAATGGAGGAGATAGAACTAGACTTCAAAATATAAAATATAATATAAAATGTTCTACTAAAGTTTGCAATGAAGATCACCTCTAAACATCTAGTTTAGTGAATGGAGCTCTGAACTGGGTGTGTTTTTCTAGTTTTTCTCCATCTATGATTTGTGCGAGACTGGAAATCAGAAAATGCAGAAAAGAGCTCCATAATCATTATTCCAACTGTACAGTGGGCCATAAATATATTTATGTTTTAAAAGTTAAAATACTACATTTTGTGAATGTGCCACAGCTTACTTTATTTCAGATTTCAAGTGTGATTATGTTTGTGCTATGTTATGATAAACACAAAAATAAGACACAAAAAATAGGTTCATTTAATATTTATATGGTTATTATAATTACAGTTATTGTTTTTAACATGACATAATACTCAACATAACAGTCTTAAAAGTGCATAATTTAAAAAAAATCCTGTATTAATTGTTTTACTATTGCAGGAGGGAAAAATACAAATGTGAGTTCTGATTTGACTCAGATTTGCCATAAATAGAAAATTTGTACCAAACCATAGATAGAGATGAAAATGACACACAAATTGAAAACAGTTTGTCTTTTGGATGTTCTTTATTTAGATCAGTTTACGTTCATACATAAAATCATACATACAATGTTTTGTGCTGCCACCCATGGGTCCTTGAGCAAGACCCTTAACCCCCTGTGCTCTAGGGGGGCGCCGTATCATGGCTGACCCTGCGCTCTGACCGCAACTTCCAAACAAACTGGGATATGTTACTGTACATCAACTTAGAGCTCACCAGGGCGCTAATTTTTTTTATTGCAAGATGATAATTTGACTAAGCTCTAAACTAGAATCCAGAATACCTAAAGGTGTATAGTTGGGAGTTCATCATGAATACCACATGAATACACGTGACCTTCTGTTTTTTCCCCCTCTGTGATCTGACCTGGCTTGACCCACCCTTCATCAGCACTCACACTCTGGACTGGATGATATTTACATTTATTTGTTTCCTGCACACAGAACAGCAAGATATAAATGGCAAGATCAGTACTGCTATAACTCCACCTATTCAGAACACAATTCCACCACAGCAGTTCTCCATAGCTTTGCTATAATTAATATAATTAATTAATTCTTCATAAACAAACAAAAATAAAACAGCAATCCAAAATATCCTAGTGATCGTACAGGAATAAAATGAATACAAAGATTGAACATTGGCATACAGCTTATATCATCCTCTCAGCGAAACAATACACATGAAATCAATAGAAATCAACAGCAGTGGTTTTAGGAAACAATGGATATAACATAAAACATTCAGTTAAATAGGGAAAAGGAATAAGAGAAATAATTACCTTGAAATCTGCACACACACAGCAGCAGCAGCAAGAGATAAATGGCAAGTTCAGTACTGTTACAGCTCCACCTATTCAGAACACGGTTCTGCTACAGTAGCACATGGCAAAAATGCGCATGAAGAAAGTGTACACAGCAAAAATAAAAGGCTCAAAACAACTCGAAAAAAAAAAACCGAAAATGCGCTCAACAAATGAATCATTGTCTGTGATGTTCAATAACTTTCAAATAGTGTCTAATATTTCCACGTGAACTGATATTTTTTAACTTTTAGTACAGAGCTACAACAGAAACGCCTCACCTACAACAGTTCTCGATCACTCTGCTGCAGATTCAAACCCAGTGGTCAACAGCGCCACCACGCAACCAATAGGAAGCGATATCCCATTAACGGAGGATTTACTTAAAGAAGCCTTGAACCAATATTGATATAACATTTATTCCGTTACATGCAGACAATAAAAGGTATGTTGACAAGTATTTTGGAATAGGCAGCTCAAAGCTTCCAAAAAATTGAGGTACCTAAATTTCACACTGGCATTGATGGCTGTGTCAGAACTGTGAAGTTATTAATCAGTAATTTGATGTTACAAACCAAACTTATCCCGAAAATTTGTTAATTGTTAAGAATTGCTACCATTCCTTGACTTATTGAAGAGTTGTGTTACTAATTCACAAAGATACAGACATCACAAGAAACTGTTCTGGTGGGAGTGTAACTGATCGAGAATTCAGTTTATTTTTATTGTTTATTTAATTAGATTTGAAGTGTTTCAGTGGATTCCTCTTATTTGAAAATGCTTAGTAAATAGCTGGTTTGAGCAGTGATTTTTATTATGAAAGAGATGATAGTGACTTAAGAAGAAAGAGGTCAGCACGGTATGGCAGAAAACCCAAACATGCAAAGTGTATTCTAATCTTTATTCTACTCTATTGTTAAAAGGACAGCAAATGCAAGTCCAAGTTTTTCCTTTGGTAATAAGCAGCTAGTGAATTCTAATAGCATCTTCTAATAAAGCTGGTTGGTTAAGAAAGAGTAAATGAATCGCTAATTATCACAGAATCCTTCTGCTCCTGAAATGACTAAGGGTACGTCATTCATTGCCATTTCACTTTTTTTTTTTAGCATTTAAATGATCCAAAATTGAGTATTCTGATTGTGTTCTGTAGTCTTAATGGCCCAAAAAGGATTGGTTAGATAAAACATTTAACATTTCTTTTTTTTTTTTTAATTGTTATCATGTACTAGATGCAAGTGAGAGCTTAGGTTTGGATCTGAAAAATAAAAAAGCGCACCCACACGGAAAACATTTTGTCTTTTGAATGCTCTTTATTTTGTTCACTTATTGTACATGATTAAAATCACACATGCCATCTGTTTCGGATCTCATTCAGCCATTCCTCAACAATGGACCCAATGTCCAAATCCTTCAGAGCTGGAATGGAACCATCCTGTTCCATAGGCAGGTCAATAGGAAGACACACATCTTGCTTTGACAGGGTCATCTGGAAAATCAAACAATAAATCTTAATATTTAGTCACAAGTTATAAATCATGCAAAGACTCAAAATATTTTACTTCTCACCTTTGGAGTCTTAATAATAATGTTCATAGACTTTTGAGTGGGTAAGGCAAAAATGACATTCATCTGTCTCTCATTATTATTAGATCTATCAGCATCAACACCAACCAGAGGAGCTACTATGTAGATGTACTCCCTTGCCCTGTTGGTAGAAGAAGAAGAAGAAGAAGATGAAGAAGACAAGGAATAAGTAGCAAAAGAAAAAAGACATGAGAGAAAAATATAAAAAATAATACTCATACACTGCAGACAGAATGCTGAATACCTCTTGATATATGGAATAACGTTCTCTGCCATTCTTGGTACTCTGTTCCATTCAAATTGTAAACGAGCAGCAGGATGTGACTCATGCAGACCAGTTTCAGCCTTGACAGCTACAGAATATTCCTGACACTGCTCACCAATAGCAATTCTGGCCTAATGGAAGAGTATATTAGTCATTAAATCATGAAAAAAAGATACTGAAAAGACTTCGCTTAAGAGCTTCTGAAGCAACTTACTGCAACTTTATGCTGGCTTGGGAAAATAGCATCAGCACAGATCTTCCATTTGTCATTGTGAGCAATAGAAGCAAACACAAACTGTACTCTTGAAGTGGACTTGTCCAAGTAAGCAGCGATCTGGTATCCCACCTGGCGGTCAGATCTGACGGCACGGACAATGATGGCAAAAGCAGGTGGAACAGTGTCTCCAAGGATCTTAGCCTAAAATGATAAACATGGACTATGAGAATTCATATAGAAATTGCTACTTTTAGACATTAGGATGTCTAATATGTTGTCTATTATTCATACCACCATTGTTAACTGTACCTTTCTCTGAACAGTCTCAATGCTAGAAGAGCTGCTGGCTTTAGATGTTCCCTGTGAGGTCATGTACTAAACAAACAAGCAATACAGTGATACAATGATTTAAGACATACACAAAAATACCAAATGACAAATAAATGAAGGAATTTGGGGGGATTCGTGATGAAATACCTGGTTCTTATGGAATTTCCGGAACTGACCATATGAATTCTTGTCCTAGGGGGGAAAAAAAATCTCTTTTCACTATTAAAAAAGTTTGTAGATTTTGTAGATACTGAATGAAGTGCTTTATACAGTTAATTAAAAATCAGGCTCCTAATTGAGGCATATGCTTTTGTTTTACCTTGTTCAGGCGAATATTGGAAGAGCTGCTTTGGCTTCTGCTGCCACTCCTGCTGCTGCTGCTGCCACTCTTGCTGTTGCTGCCACTCCTGCTGCTGCTACTCTTGCTGTTGCTGCCACTCCTGCTGCTGCTGCTACTCTTGCTGTTGCTGCCACTCTGACTGCTGCTACTCTGACTGCTGTTTACTCTCTGACTGCCTCTAACACCCTTGCTTCTGTTCTCAGAGGACGAGGAGCTGCTTGAACTGGAGTTATTATTCCTCTGTCCAGACTCCAGAATCTCCCTCAGTTTCAACAAGATGGTACTTTCTTCATGATTGTCATTATTAAAAAGGTTGACATCTTTCACAAGCTTCTCAGCTGCCTTAGAGCCAAGTTGTACCTCACACTCCAGTCTTTCAAGAGCAGGGCCATCACCTGAAACACAAATAACAATCATTTCTTTCAGGTTTTAAACTCTACCTGAACATAATTGAAAGTTCTGAAAATTACCTCTTGCCAATGAAATTCGAGCAGAGTGCCGTCCAATAAGAGAGCACAGAGGATTTGCCTCCATAAAACCAGCATTTTTGGAGGCAACTTCAATGCATCCTTTGACTTTAATATATGGAATAACAGAACACACAGTCTTCTGAATTGAAGCAGGGATCAACCTCTGTGCAGCATCAGAGGGCGCTGGTGGTGCCAGAGATACGACTCTCTCATTGGGAAGATCCTCAATATTTCTAGCCACAGCAACAGTCTCAAAGCTGAAAAAATCACAATCAATAAGCTTTTTTGCTTCTAATTTTACACGATTTTTTTATTATTATTTTTTCATTTTTCTTACTCTTACCTGACAGTAGCAATATGATCAGGAGTATTAGAGGCAGGCAGAAGCTCCAGCTTCACATTGCCCTTTGGAAGGTCTGCTTTTACAGCCAGTTTCCCTGGTAAAACAGTGTGGACCTTTCCTTTAGCCATAACAGCAGCCTGAATTAAGGCAGTGTTCACTCCAATTACAGCAAATGTCTGAAGGGCAACACTGAAAGCAAAGCAAGACAAATACTTATTATAATATGTAAAATTTCCAAAAAACATAACCTTTGTTAGTAAAATGTCTTTGAAAGTGTACCTTGGTCTGGCTTCAACTTGCAACTGGATATTGCTCTTCATCACCTGATCAAGAGTCAGCGCCTCTGGATGCTCAGGCAAAGGAGGGTTAACTGATGCCTGAACTATTAAAAAAATAATTTTCAATTTGAAATCCAACTGATTAATATGTTTACATGTTTTACACTAGTATTATAGTTTAAAAAGAAAGCCATACCATTGAGAGCTGCAGCAGCAACAGCAGCAGTGTAATAACCAAGCTCCATTGGCACACCAAGAGAAGTAGGTAGAATGCGACGCACCAGAAGCTGCCAGCACGGGCTTGGCATACTGGAAGGCAATTCCTTTCTGCATTGCCTTAAAAGCCTCCTTAATCAGTTCACGAGAATGTAATCCAGTGCTGATCTGTGCATTACATTAGATTGTGGAATTGAATTAATATAATACAAATTTTCAAAAATAAGGGTATTACTGTAACCTTGTAACCTGCATCAAAACAAACAATAAATAATATTGCTTGTATGCAGAATAAATAAAATTAACAAAATGAATAAAAATACCTGTGCTGCTTGTTCAACGATTCTGTCAATGCAGTTTTTGTCAACATTGGCAAAAGCAATTTCCTGTCCAAGAACTTTGACATAGAGAGAAGCCAGCTGTTGATTTGATGGCAATGACTTCCAGTCCATGAGCTTGGAGTACAAACAGAGGGAAATGTATACATGATCAATTTGTTGATATTACACAACAGGAGTATTAATTGCACTGCTAAAAGGAGCTTACAGCTTTAAGGGTACGTGTTATTTTAGTGATGCGATCAGCTCGGTCATCTGCAGGATGACTCTTCTGTAGAACGTCCTGGAGTCCTTCAGTTCTCAAACCAACCTGATTGAAATAAAATAATCAATGGCAGAGCCAATGCTAGTGCTAGATAAAAACATGATTCCAGAATGTTAACAGATTCAGCAACAGCTTAAAACACAGGCATTTCTACCTCAACAACATCAGCAGCAGCTCCAGCCAGGTAAGCTCGTGCTTTAGCGATGACAGCTCTGGGCAAAGTGGTGGCAGCATCATTGATCAAGTAAGCAGTACCAGCAGCACCAACCATGAAAGGAGCTTGGAGAGGAAAAACAAACAATTACAGTTGTAACAAAATTTTTTGTGTCTTAAACATTTATATGCAATTATAAAACATCTTCAAACATACAGATATAGACATCCAAATGGCTGGCTCTGCTAAACTGATAACTCAGTCTGTTCAGTTTCTGGTTCAACATCCTGATGGCAACATTTGCTGCAGCAGCCCTGCAATTACAGAGAAAAATGAGTGCCTTTGTATGGGGCTTACACCAATTAATGAATTGTAATAACATCTAAATCATTCTTACACGTGCATATTATCAGGTGCCATGCTTCTGGTCAGAGACTTCATATGAGAATAAGCAAAACTAGCAACATGCATATTGGTCTCTTTCTCTAAAGCACCAGCAAGAGTGGTCATGAGAGCGACTGATGGCTTGGTCTCAAAGAGTACAATGCAGGCAACCATGCGCAGTTCAGGATGTTGTTTCCTGTCCATGAAAAGTTGCAGTGCCAATGGCTGGACCTGAAATAAATAAATAAATAACATGATTAAAAAACTTGAACTGTCATCCACAACAGCTCTTATGTTTATTCATCACTCCATACTAACCAACTTGGGCTCCTTTTTAGCAATGTTCCTAAGAGCCAAGAGGGCATCAATCTGGACCCTCATGGGAATGGAATCAGCAGCACTTCCAAATCCAGGCAGGAGTTTCATGATGGTTTTAAGGCTGGCAGGGTGGCCAGCATTCCCAATAGCCTTAAGAGCCAGTCTGATTTCAGGAATATCAGCCTTGGAAATAGCCTCTGCAGCATTGTCATGGATATGCTGGTAATAAAAAACACGTCATTAATATTATATCAGAGCACAATTGCTAATTATTCCATAAATGGGGTGAGAGAGAGTAGAAAACTTTGAGAATAGAAAACAAAATTTGTCACTTATGATCAGCACAGTAAAGGAATATTTGCATATTGTTTATAAATGTGCATGAGGAAACCTTGAAGATTTACCTTAAGAAGATCAGATTGGCATGAATGGTCTTCAGCACAGTATCTGGCAATCATGGAACCTTGACCAAGCATGACCACCTCACGAAGCATTGGAATATTCCTGATTTTGGGGTCTGAAGCCAGATTCTGATGGAATATTTATTAATATTTTATTTACTGAAATTAAATGGAACAAATAAATTCTACATGAAAATTTTGTACTTACAGCAGTGATTTGGATGGTTTCTGGATTAGCATGGACCATGTGCAAAGCAACTATAAGGACTTGGGAAAGTTCATGGACAGCAAGCTCATTAGCATGGAACTTCTCCTTGATGAATTTCAGAGCTACATGTGTCCCAGCAACAGGAAGTGCATCCAAAAGCCAACGTCTGCCACAATAAAGATGTTAGTCAAGCAAATAATGTGCACCTTTAATTTTATGTTCAAATTAAAAATAACTTTACCTGTGAACAGGTTTGTTCTTGTACTGAGCCCAGACGGCTTCAATATTCTCCATGGTAGCAAAACGCATGAGCTGGACGAGCTGGACAAATTTCAGAGGAGCATCTTCATGAACCATAAAGGCATTATTTGCAACAAGATGCTGCAGGACCTCTGCAATCTGTAAAAGAATTTAAAAAATAAACACAATTATTTTCACTCAAAACAATTTTAATGTTTATTGGGTCAAATCTTTAGTAATTTTCTTGAACAAAGGAAAAGACATTTACTTTAAATAACATTTCATTCCATTCTAGTAATCGGAGTGTAATTCAAGCAGAATTCTACAGTGCTGATATATAATAATTGCAGTGCTACTTTTCCCTTTTTTAATACTCCAGTTCTCTGTTTGCCACAAGATTTCCAATTAAAGTACCAAATCTTTATACTGAAACCATTACTACCATAAACGTCATCAAAGGACATGAAAACTTGAAAATTTCTTCAACTTTTCTTTCATGAAGAAATGTTCACAACAGAAAAATACAAATAATTAACATAAATCAATGTTGACTACACTAGCAGCAAGCTTTCGGCATATGGCATAATAATAATGATAATATATAATATTCAGTCAGTATTCCTTAGCAACGTCAAAAATATTTAATATTTAATCATTTTACTCATGCAATATTACTGAAATAGAAACTAATAATGATACCTGGGCCTGTGCATTATTGATCTTCAGAAGCTGAATTGGGGTTTGATGAATCTCAGTTCCAAATTCATACTGCAGAGATCCACGGGCTGAGTATTCACCAGCATGGGGAGCAATTGGGGAATTCTGGACTTCTTGTAAGTTCAGAACTTGCCTAAAATAAAAATACCCCAATATTATTCAAATGTCTCAGAAATATATGATATAAATGTTGAAGCATTATAAATATTAGAGATCATACTTGGTTTTCATTTGAGCTGCTCCGGTTTCGGTATTAAAGAGTGAGAACTGATGAACTTCTTCAACTGTAGCCTCGGAAACCAGTGCACCTGTATCAGTGGGCTTCATGATGTAGCTGAATGTTGCAGTCCCTGTCTGACTCTTAAGCCTCTGTAATGATGACATCATTCAATAATTAAGATTTGTTTTAGACAATTAAAATGTAAAGACAGAAATGGCTGATAGTTTCTGAAATTACCTCCTGGCACTCATCACAGGTTTCAGTGTAAGCTAGTCCAAAGTCCTTTCTGACTCTATCATGGCAGTTGTTCAGATCTTTAGACTTTCTCACAGCAATCTGATGGGTCTGTACATCTTCTGTGATCATGTAGTGTGTCTTGCAGATTCCTTGTGGTCCAGCCTTAGAGAATAAAACAGCTTTAGTTAAGATGTACGTTCAGAACAGTCATTCGATCTCACTGGTAATAAAGATTACTCATATTGAGGCTCTTACTTCATGCAGCTCATACACATTCTGTGTGTTCTTGAGGTTGAGCTGAAGGATGTTGAGAATACCTCTGTGCAGATTCAGAACAGTAGCAGAGACTCCAGCAGGGGCAAATATCTTACCAACCACACCATTAGAATACTCAAATTTAATGGGAGTCACAAGCTGAGCATTTAATGCTGAGGTGAGCTTTGTAGCAGGGACGAAAGAGTCTTGGGGCCAGATACCAGTGTACTCAAAGAGCTGCGGATCTTGGAGCTGTGAAAAGGAAAGCAAATTTTCAACATTAAGTTCATGTTACTGAAACTTTGAACATCTGCTTTGGCAACACCTTAATGCAGAAAACAACTTTTACCTTCAGGAGGAAGGAATTCTGGGATACGGCACTGATGAGAACCTTGCAACTGACTTTTACACCAGCTTTGGCCAGACCCTCTTGAGGCAGACCACCCAAAAGCAAGCCTTCATACTTGTATACGTAGGTTTTTCCCGCAGCAAACTCTGAAACTGGAGAAATATTTTATAAATATTATACTAATAACAATGCTAAAATGTGGTCTTTTATATTTTTTATACTTACCCAGGTTAACCTGATGACTTGCTAAACAAAAAAGAAAGATTTGACAAATATATTATGAAATTCTCAACATCACTATTGAATGAATCAAAATCAAAATCAAAATAATAATCAATTGACTTACCCACAAGGGCCACAGTCAAGGCAAGCACAACAGCTCTCATGGCTGATGGTTTGTAATGAATTGACCAAGAACAAGTCTTTTTATTGTAGGAAATTTGCTGATGAATTGTTGCTTTAAGTAGATCATTTACTACTTAACTTATGAACTAATGTACTGTAGACAAGATTTCAGAGTTGATACAAAGTAATCATTCCAGGTCAGGTTACCTTACCCCTCCAACATACATAATAGAGACAAATAGATGCCTGCAAGACACCCATTTTATTTATTTATTCCATTTGATTAAAATTTATTAAAAAAAAAATAATAATATCAACTAGAGCAAAGTTGACTTTCAAAATGCATTCAAAGAATGTATTTCAATAATGCTCTGTCCACTGTATAAAATACACGGTATATTTTTTAAATATATATTTCACCACAAGATGGCAGTAGACCTGTGGCTGCACTCTCGTTTAATCTGTTTTTTATCACAGATATAGACTAAATGCTTCTCATGCCTGTTTAATGAAATCTTGGAAAAAAAATACTAAATCTTTCAGCAGTTTCTAAAAGTTAAACTATTTAGATTTTTTTTTACCCATGATTGAAGTTTGAGATGTTCTGAGTACATAGTTACACGTCATGGTGATCATCTGAAAAAAGTAATTGTGCAGTAGTGTGACCTCACAACTGGAATAATGTGACATGACCCTTAAATCTGCCCTGTTCTATTTTAATAGTTGCCTAATCTTGTTCTCTGGCAGAAGAATGATGTCCTGTACATTGTACATTTGCCAAAAGAAAGCACAAAACAACTAATTTCATCATTTTCCCACCAAATATCTCAGTTAAAATTATATTTTTGGAAATATCCTAGAAAAGAAGGGAAGATAAAATGTGCTGGATATTTTTGGAACATTAACTCTGAACACTTTTTATTGCAAATAACATACTTTTCATTTCTTCACACAGAACAGAAAAAATATATAAACAAGTTTAAACAAGACCATATAAAATGAACAGAAAAGTCTGTGTGGAAACTTTAAGAATCTTAAGGAAGATTAAACATATCTAGTTTCATTTGAAACATGTATTGTTCACAATTAAATAAATAATGCGTCTAAAAGATTTATTTTTTAGCTTTTAAGAGAATTTATTTACCTCAGAAGTGTAAACAAAAAACTGCAGTTAGGGGAAAAAAAGAGTTTCAGTGCAAATCCATTTTACATCACTGTGATACAAAACATCTCCGTATTCAGTGTGGATGTGCGGTAGAAACTGTTGAAACTGGCAGTGAAACGGGTTTTGGAGCGAATATAACGAATATCTTTTAACATTTAATAACATAAACATGTTTCAGATATTCAGTACAGATCATTTATTGGTAAATAATACAGTGGAGTTTCTTAGCGTTTCCTCTTCTGCAGAATTTGTTATGCGAGAGTGCGGCCACGGGTCTACTGCCATCTTGTGGTGAAACATAAAATAGCTCTTTTTGGGGGGCGCGAGAAAGTTCTACTGCCATCTTGTGGTGAAACAGAAAATAGCTCTTTTTGGGGGGCGCGAGAAAGTTCTACTGCCATCTTGTGGTGAAACAGAAAATAGCTCTATTTTTTGCGCTGTATTTTATACAGTGGTTGCGGGTCAGTGGAAATTCAAACACGGGCCGCTTTTGGCGCCCGGGCCGGACTTTAAACACGACTGGTTTAATTTAATCTGAATATGGTATTAGCTTTTGATGAATACAGATCAACTACTTTTATCTGTTATGGTGTATAAAGAATACGAGAACTGTAAATGAACAGTTAACCCATTTTACTCGAGTTGCTTGGAGAATTGGGTTATGGTAATATTGCATGTTCACTTTTTCAGTTAGTTTTGCCTTTCTCTTAGCATTTTTTCTTATACTAACCTTTAAAAAAAAAAAATTATATCTATATTTTAAACTTTGTCTTTGCTTCTTCTTGTTTTTCATGCATTGAAAGTGTTTTATCAGAATTTGAAAATATTTTCATAAACTCAATAATATGCGGCCCGCCAGCCCGCTGTCCACTGTATAAAATACACGGGTATTAAAAAAATGTTATATTTCACCACAAGATGGCAGTAGACATATGGCTGCACTCGTGTACCCCTGCTGTATGTGAACTGTCAATAATAATATAATATAATATAATATAACCTTTTTGGATGATATATATATATATATATATATATATATATATATATATATATATATATATATATATATATATAATTTATTTGGCTTTGTATTACTGTTTATTCTCCTTTTAATTTGTTTTATCACAGATATAGACTATTCTTTTAAAAAAAGGAATAATATTGATATTGACTTTTTCTGCACAAAAAGATGCAATTTTTTGTTTTTTCAAAATAAAACCTTTCTCACTGAAAATCATTTAAATTGCATCACACTATACATACATTTATTGTACATTATTGTACATTTATTTAACTATTATCATATGTGTTTGTAATGTTTTTAATGTCTTAACTGATATATAATTAACTAGGAAAAAAATGGCATTACATAATCCATCTAGCCAATAATCTGTCCTTTCCTTTTCTTAGTTCAAGTCATCTTTCAGCAGTTTCTAAAAGTTAAACTATTTAGATATTTTTAACCATGATTGAAGTTTGAGATGTTCTGAGTACAAGAGTTACATGTCATGGTGATAATCTGAAAAAAAAAAGTAATTGTGCAGTAGTGTGACCTCACAACTGGAATAATGTGACATGACGCTTAAATCTGCCCTGTTCTATTTTAATAGTTGCCTAATCTTGTTCTCTGGCAGAAGAATGATGTCCTGTACATTGTACATTTGCCAACAGAAAGCACAAAACAACTAATTTAATCATTTTTGTTTTTTTATTACAACAATATTCATTTCACATAATATCTGAGTTAAAATTATGTTAACATCAGTTTTTGAAAATATCCTGTTTTGCATTCCATTAAAAAAATTCCTTGCTTACGGTTCTTCTTCTTTGTGCACTATTTAACAAACTGATAAAAGTTATCTGTGTATATTCATCAAAATCTAACACCATTATCAGAAAATAATAGAACACAATTGTAGTAATAGAACAAAATTTGCTTTTGTTCTTTCTGCTTAAAATGTAAGTTATGATTGTACAAGTACAAACAGGATTTCTCCTGCTATTTTGTAAAAACCAACTTCCGTTCAGTATACACAGTTTGTACCACGTCACAATAAACTAAATAAATTATACAGACATATATATATATATATATAGATATATATATATATATATATATATATATATATATATATATATATATATATATATATATATATAATATATTTTTGCCAGTGAACATTTTCCAGATTTCCAGATCCACTGCAGATTTCCAGATTCCACTGCATAAAATACATGGGAATATTTTATGTTTCACCACAAGATGGTAATAGACCTCTGTCTGAACTTTCGGATAATACAGATAATCTATTGGTGAATAATAAAGTGGAATTTTATAGCGTTTCCTCTTTTGCTGACTTTGTTATACAGTTGCTGCGGGTCAGTGGAAATTTAAACACGGGCCGCTTTTGGCCCCCAGGCCGGACTTTGGACACGACTGGTCTTTTGTCAGCATTTTATAATATTTTTGTCAGTGAAAAATTTCCAGATGTCCACTGTGTAAAATACACGGGTATTTAAAAAATGTTATATTTCACCACAAGATGGCAGTAGACCTGTGGCTGCACTCTCGTGTACCCCTGCTGTATGTGAACTGTCAGGGCATTACACGTTACAGGAAATAATATGAAAGTATAACTGGTCAATAAAACAGCAAAAGAGCAACTTTTTGAACAATTTTGGCTGTGCTTTTCTTATGATGTCCAGCTTTTCTTAAAATTTTTTTTTGTTAATGTCCTTGATAATATATCTACAACAAAATCTATTTCTTCTTCAATGTCTGTCATTGTAGATTAAAAAAAAAAAAAAAGCAAGAAAAAAATTTTGATTTTGTGAAGTTTGGGACCTCTGATTACTGCACTCTTTGACCACCCAAATAGAAGGAGGTGAAAATGTTTTTAATACATTCTGGATGGACACAATGATTCTCAGATGATTCCCAATGATTGGTTAAAGCATAAGCCTTCAAGAAACATGGATTGTAAGACCTAAGATCCCACAGTGATGATTTCTGAAGGTCTTATGGTAGTTCCCATCTACCCTGTCAACATGTGACAACTGAAATCTGATTTTTTTGGCATCTGATTGAAATTCGGGAAACTTTCAAAATGCTATTGTTTGCTATATGAGCTGTTTCATGACACACCACAGGTTTTTTCCCATTTCCCCCATATAAGCATCATGGTCTATTCAGTTTTTTTCAGAGAAAATTGTCCGTATGAGCTTGCAGTGAAAAAAAATGCCACAGACTTGGGTAAACAGTGAAGGTAGCGGCACTGGACATACACAGCTCAGATTTTGAAAGTATGGAGAGATGTGTTGTCTGGTACTTTGTTTATGGAATTTTCTGTACTGAAGGACACAGGAACAGAATTTTACGTAATATGTGGAGACCCCTGTGGAGATCTGGAGCATTGGTTTGGTTGATACAATGGCATTACCAAATCATGTGTGCATGTAGTTAAGACTAAATCATATATGCTTTAGCTCTTTAAAGTACAAAAAATGGCTATAGTTTAATATGTGTTCAGTATTTCTGTCCATTGTTTGCATTGTTTTATTTTTTAAATCTGTTTTTTCTTTTCTGTCTAGATGTTGTACTGAGACATTTAATGTTATATTGGTGTTTCATATATGGTATACATGGCTTTCACTGATGTCTGAATCAGTCATTTTAAATGATTTAAAATATAAAATTAACAAATCTAATGAAAAAATACATACTTCATAAGATGCTTATGCTTCTAAATGACATATAATTATATATTGACTGGATACAAGTAAGAGCTCTGAATTCGTCGTATTTGAAATATTGAGTGCAATTTAAGAAATTTAACCAAACACAACGTTGTAATTAATATAACAAAGGTGCACACACACACAGAATCTTTGTCTTTTGGATGCTCTTTATTTCATTCACTTTTTGTACAATATAAAATCACACATGCCATCTGTTTTGGATAGCATTCATACAATTCTCAACAATGGCCCAAATGTCCAAATTCTTGAGAGCTGGAATGGATCCATCTTGTTCCATAGGCAAGTCAATAGGGAGGCACACATCTTGCTTTGATAGTGTCATCTGGAAAAGCAAACATTAAACGTTAAATATGCATTTACAAGTAATAAACCATACAAAGACATAAGAGATAAGACATAAACTGTACTTCTCACCTTTGGAGTCTTAATAACAACGTTCATAGACTTTTGAGTGGGTAAGGCAAAAATGACATTGATCCGTCTCTCATTATTATTAGCTCTATCAGCATCAACTCCAACCAGAGGAGCTACTATGTAGATGTACTCCCTTGCCCTGTTGGTAGAAGAACAAAATGAAGCAGAAGCACACGAGAGAAAAATATAAAAGTAAACTTGTATATATTTTTGTCCCTTTGACCTTATTGACAGAATACCTCTTGATATATGGGATAGCATTCTCTGCAATTCTTGGTTCTCTGTTCCAGTCCAATTGTAAACGAGCAGCAGGACGTGACTCATGCAGACCAGTTTCAGCCTTGACAGCTACAGAATATTCCTGACACTGCTCACCAATAGCAATTCTGGCCTAATGGAAGAGTATATTAGTCATTAAATCATGAAAAAAAGATACTGAAAAGACTTCACTTAAGAGCTTCTGAAGCAACTTACTGCAACTTTATGCTGGCTTGGGAAAATAGCATCAGCACAGATCTTCCATTTGTCATTGTGAGCAATAGAAGCAAACACAAACTGTACTCTTGAAGTGGACTTGTCCAAGTAAGCAGCGATCTGGTATCCCACCTGGCGGTCAGATCTGACGGCACGGACAATGATGGCAAAAGCAGGTGGAACAGTGTCTCCAAGGATCTTAGCCTAAAATGATAAACATGGACTATGAGAATTCATATAGAAATTGCTACTTTTAGACATTAGGATGTCTAATATGTTGTCTATTATTCATACCACCATTGTTACTGTACCTTTCTCTGAACAGTCTCAATGCTAGAAGAGCTGCTGGCTTTAGATGTTTCCTGTGAGGTCATGTACTAAAACATTTGGAGTCAACATATTAACAAATATTTTTTAAAAACTATATACGTGTGTGTGTGTGTGTGTGTGTGTGTGTGTGTGTGCATATTGAGTATATATATTGAGGGGGAACTTACCTGGTTCTTGTGGAATTTACGGAACTGACCGTATGAATTTGTATCCTAGGAAAGAAATACAAATAAAGTTAATCTTACCAATAGCAATATTGCTGACTGAAATAAATGTAAAAGAAACTTAAAATACATTTATATAAAGAACTAAGCAGACTACCAGTTTTTTGGTTGCTGGAACATTCAGTTACAGAGTAATAAGAGTAAACCCATTTTTATTATTAATGTTAATGTAGTAGTTTAAATTAATGTTGGTGGTCATGCTGTAATTAAATTGTAATTAGTTTTACGATTGGACAGAAGAATGTAGACACTTGTATATTTTTTCAATTGAGAAAAGTTTGACAGGTTTGTTTTACCTTGTTCAGGCGAATATTGGAAGAATTCATAGAGCTGCTTCTACTGCTGCTGCTGCTGCCACTCCTGCTGTTGCTGCCACTCCTGCTGCTGCTCTTACTGTTGCTGCCACTCATACTGCTGCTCTTGCTGTGCTGCTGCTACTCTTGCTGTTGCTGCCACTCTGACTGCTGCTACTCTTACTGCTGCTTACTCTCTGACTGCCTCTAACACCCTTGCTTCTGTTCTCAGAGGACGAGGAGCTGCTTGAACTGGAGTTATTATTCCTCTGTCCAGACTCCAGAATCTCCCTCAGTTTCAACAAGATGGTACTTTCTTCATGATTGTCATTGTTTTCATGGTTGACATCTTTCACAAGCTTCTCAGCTGCCTTAGAGCCAAGTTGTAACCTCACACTCCAGTCTTTCAAGAGCAGGGCCATCAGCTGAAACACAAATAACAATCATTTCTTTCTTGTTTTAAACTCTCCCTGTAACTTAGTTGTAATCAAAACTTTGTAAATTACCTCTCGCCAATGAAATTCGAGCAGAGTGTCGTCCAATAAGAGAGCACAGAGGATTTGCCTCCATAAAACCAGCATTTTTGGAAGCAACTTCAATACATCCTTTGACTTTAATATATGGAATAACAGAACACACAGTCTTCTGAATTGAAGCAGGGATCAACCTCTGTGCAGCATCAGACGGCGCTGGTGGTGCCAGAGATACGACTCTCTCATTGGGAAGATCCTCAATATTTCTAGCCACAGCAACAGTCTCAAAGCTGAAAAAAATCACAATCAATTACTTTTCTGTTTTTTTGTTTTTCTTACAGATGAAAATAAAAATTGCCTTACTCTTACCTGACAGTAGCAATATGATCAGGAGTATTAGCGGCAGGCAGAAGCTCCAGCTTCACATTGCCCTTTGGAAGGTCTGCTTTTACAGCCAGTTTCCCTGGTAAAACAGTGTGGACCTTTCCTTTAGCCATAACAGCAGCCTGAATTAAGGCAGTGTTCACTCCAATTACAGCAAATGTCTGAAGGGCAACACTGAAAGGAAAATATAAATAAAGAGATGAATATCCCTATCTTCCATACATTTTATCTATCATGTGTCTTTGAGAAACTCTACCTTGGTCTGGCTTCAACTTGCAACTGGATATTGCTCTTCATCACCTGATCAAGAGTCAGTGCCTCTGGATGCTCAGGCAAAGGAGGGTTAACTGATGCCTGAACTATTAAAAGAAATCAAACTGTCAGTCAAACTGATTAATATGTTTACATGTTTTACACTAGTATTATAGCTTAAAAAGAAAGCCATACCATTGAGAGCTGCAGCAGCAACAGCAGCAGTGTAGTAACCAAGCTCCATTGGCACACCAAGAGAAGTAGGTAGAATGCGACGCACAGAAGCTGCCAGCACGGGCTTGGTATACTGGAAGGAAATTCCTTTCTGCATTGCCTTAAAAGCCTCCTTAATCAGTTCACGAGAATGTAATCCAGTGGTGATCTGTGCATTACATTAGATTTTACTTTCATCACAATTATTTATTTTTAAAGGTAACTCAGTTACAGTCAAACCTAATAATTATTTGAAGAAATTGATGACTCAGTGCCAATTCTAGTATAAAATATTTGTATGGTATATTTCAATCTTACAGAAACATGAATAAAAATACCTGTGCTGCTTGTTCAACGATTCTGTCAATGCAGTTTTTGTCAATGTTGGCAAAAGCCAATTTCCTGTCCAAGAACTTTGACATAGAGAGAAGCCAGCTGTTGGATTTGATGGCAATGACTTCCAGTCCATGAGCTTGGAGTACAAACAGAGGGAAATGTATACATGATCAATTTGTTGATATTACACAACAGGAGTATTAATTGCACTGCTAAAAGGAGCTTACAGCTTTAAGGGTACGTGTTATTTTAGTGATGCGATCAGCTCTGTCATCTGCAGCATGACTCTTCTGTAGAACGTCCTGGAGTCCTTCAGTTCTCAAACCAACCTGATTGAAATAAAATAATCAATGGCAGAGCCAATGCTAGTGCTAGATAAAAACATGATTCAAGAATGTTAACAGATTCAGCAACAGCTTAAAACACAGGCATTTCTACCTCAACAACATCAGCAGCAGCTCCAGCCAGGTAAGCTCGTGCTTTAGCGATGACAGCTCTGGGCAAAGTGGTGGCAGCATCATTGATCAAGTAAGCAGTACCAGCAGCACCAACCATGAAAGGAGCTTGGAGAGGAAAAACAAACAATTACAGTTGTAACAAAATTTTTTTGTGTCTTAAACATTTATATGCAATTATAAAACATCTTCAAACATACAGATATAGACATCCAAATGGCTGGCTCTGCTAAACTGATAACTCAGTCTGTTCAGTTTCTGGTTCAACATCCTGATGGCAACATTTGCTGCAGCAGCCCTGCAATTACAGAGAAAAATGAGTGCCTTTGTATGGGGCTTACATCAATGAATGAATTGTAATAACATCTAAATCATTCTTACACGTGCATATTATCAGGTGCCATGCTTCTGGTCAGAGACTTCATATGAGAATAAGCAAAACTAGCAACATGCATATTGGTCTCTTTCTCTAAAGCACCAGCAAGAGTGGTCATGAGAGCGACTGATGGCTTGGTCTCAAAGAGTATAATGCAGGCAACCATGCGCAGTTCAGGATGTTGTTTCCTGTCCATGAAAAGTTGCAGTGCCAATGGCTGGACCTGAGACAAACAAACAAACAAACAAATAAATAAACAATATGATTAAAAAACTTGAACTGTCATCCACAACAGCTCTTATGTTTATTCATCACTCCATACTAACCAACTTGGGCTCCTTTTTAGCAATGTTCCTAAGAGCCAAGAGGGCATCAATCTGGATCCTCATGGGAATGGAATCAGCAGCACTTCCAAATCCAGGCAGGAGTTTCATGATGGTTTTAAGGCTGGCAGGGTGGCCAGCATTCCCAATAGCCTTAAGAGCCAGTCTGATTTCAGGAATATCAGCCTTGGAAATAGCCTCTGCAGCATTGTCATGGATATGCTGGTTATAATAAACACATCATTAATATTATATCAGAGCACAAGTGCAAGTTCTTCCATAACTATATAAATGTAGTTGTAAGGTCAGTGAGAGAGGGTAGGAAATCACATATGCATGAGGTAACCTTGAAGATTTACCTTAAGAAGATCAGATTGGCATGAATGGTCTTCAGCACAGTATCTGGCAATCATGGAACCTTGACCAAGCATGACCACCTCACGGAGCATTGGAATATTCCTGATTTTGGGGTCTGAAGCCAGATTCTGATGGAATATTTATTAATATTTTATTTACTGAAATTAAATGAATAAATTCTACATGAAAGTTTTGTACTTACAGCAGTGATTTGGATGGTTTCTGGATTAGCATGGACCATGTGCAAAGCAACTATAAGGATTTGGGAAAGTTCATGGACAGCAAGCTCATTAGCATGGAACTTCTCCTTGATGAATTTCAGAGCTACATGTGTCCCAGCAACAGGAAGTGCATCCAAAAGCCAACGTCTGCCACAATACAGATTTTAGTCAAGAAAATAATGTGCACATTTAATTTTATGTTCAAAAATAAAAATAACTTTACCTGTGAACAGGTTTGTTCTTGTACTGGAGCCCAGACGGCTTCAAGATTCTCCATGGTAGAAAAACGCATGAGCTGGAAAAGCTCTGACAAACTTCAGAGGAGCATCTTCATGAACCATAACTGCATTATTTGCAACAAGATGCTGCAGGACCTCTGCAATCTGTAAGGGGAATAAAAAATTACTTAAATGTTTATCATTTAAAACACTGTCAAATTGTATAAGGTTTGACGTTTCTCCATTGAATACAGGAAAATTACATAATTTATTGTAAATACATTTATTTCATTCCTAGATTCCCAAATCAATGTCCTAAAATATAACATTACTGCTACTTTTCATCATTGTTGCCATTTTACTTAAGTATAAGTTACCTGGGCCTGTGCATTATTGATCTTCAGAAGCTGAACTGGGCCTTGATGAATCTCAGTTCCAAATTCATACTGCAGAGATCCACGGGCTGAGTATTCACCAGCATGGGGAGCAATTGGGGAATTCTGGACTTCCTGTAAGTTCAGAACTTGCCTAAAATAAAAATATCCCAGTATTATTCAAATGTCTCAGAAATATATAATATAAATGTTGAAGCATTATAAATATTAGAGATCATACTTGGTTTTCATTTGAGCTGCTCCGGTTTCGGTATTAAAGAGTGAGAACTGATGGAACTTCTTCAACTGTAGCCTCGGAAACCAGTGCACCTGTATCAGTGGTGCTTCATGATGTAGCTGAATGTTGCAGTCCCGGTCTGACTCTTAAGCCTCTGTAATGATGACATCATTCAATAATTAAGATTTGTTTTAGACAATTAAAATGTAAAGACAGAAATGGCTGATAGTTTCTGAAATTACCTCCTGGCACTCATCACAAGTTTCAGTGTAAGCTAGTCCAAAGTCCTTTCTGACTCTATCATGGCAGTTGTTCAGATCTTTAGACTTTCTCACAGCAATCTGATGGGTCTGTACATCTTCTGTGATCATGTAGTGTGTCTTGCAGATTCCTTGTGGTCCAGCCTTAGAGAATAAAACAGCTTTAGTTAAGATGTACGTTCAGAACAGTCATTCGATCTCACTGGTAATAAAGATTACTCATGTTGAGGCTCTTACTTCATGCAGCTCATACACATTCTGTGTGTTCTTGAGGTTGAGCTGAAGGATGTTGAGAATACCTCTGTGCAGATTCAGAACAGTAGCAGAGACTCCAGCAGGGGCAAATATCTTACCAACCACACCATTAGAATACTCAAATTTAATGGGAGTCACAAGCTGAGCATTTAATGCTGAGGTGAGCTTTGTAGCAGGGACGAAAGAGTCTTGGGGCCAGATACCAGTGTACTCAAAGAGCTGCGGATCTTGGAGCTGTGAAAAGGAAAGCAAATTTTCAACATTAAGTTTATGTTACTGAAACTTTGAACATCTGCTTTGGCAACACCTTAATGCAGAAAACAACTTTTACCTTCAGGAGGAAGGAATTCTGGGATACGGCACTGATGAGAACCTTGCAACTGACTTTTACACCAGCTTTGGCCAGACCCTCTTGAGGCAGACCACCCAAAAGCAAGCCTTCATACTTGTATACGTAGGTTTTTCCCGCAGCAAACTCTGGAACTGATCAAATAAATACTTTTTCTAGTATAAATGTTACAATGGGTTCGATCATAATTATTTATGAACTTATTTTCTTTTACTTACCAAGGTTAACCTGATGACTTGCTAAACAAAAAGAAAATAAGGAAGAATCATATTATTAAAAAAACTCCCATTAAAAAAACTTTTATTGTCTAGTGAAAACATTTATAAATAAACCATAAAACCAAATTGGATTGATGACTTACCCACAAGGGCCACAGTCAGAGCAAGCACAACAGCTCTCATGGCTGGTGGTTTGTAACGAATTTACCAAAACTCACGGGTCTTTTTATTGTAGGAAATTTGCTGACTAATGGTTTCCATCGGTAGATCATTAACTAGTTATTGTAGACTAAACATGATTTCAGACAAATAGTAATAAGTCCAGGTCAGGTTAACTTACCCTTCCACCATATACACATAAAGCCAATGTCTACAAGTCACCATCTATCTATCTGTATATCTGTCTATCTTGCTGGGAGTTTTTGTTAATAAAAGGTGTTCAGAACCAAAGAATATATTTATCGGCTCTTTTATACATTATCATAACTTCATCACAATTATCTGAAGTACAGAAGATTCTTCTCTAGTGCCTTTGCTGTCCGGGCCTCGTTCAAATGCCAAGCATAGTGAGGTAGCAGATAACTCGCATAGAAATGAGTGCTGCCCTAATCACACGTTAATAAAATGTATGCTATTAAAGCAAATTTGCATTAGAGATTAGAGTCCCAAAGTTTGTGACTATTTGGTTATTAAATTCTCATAATGAGCAGTTTCTACGCTATAATTAAACTGCTTAGGTTTTATATAGTTTTAAATGTTCTGAGTGCATGGTTATGTTTTGATGATAATCTGGACAAGTAGTCCTGCAGCAACCTGACCTGAAAAATCACAACTGGTATAATGTGACCTGACCTTTTCAACTGTCCTGTTCAGTTAATTCAGTTGCTTAATCAAGTTCTTTGAAATAAGCGATAATGTATTTCTTGAACTTTTGCCATTGGACAGTAATACAGAACTATTCATTTAATAATTTGTTTCCATTAATTATTTTTGTCTACCAAATAAAATGACAGTGACCTTAGGTTATATTATATTTAAAAAGTTGCTTACAGTTTTTATTCAGAATTAGCAGTAAATTTGTTCATTACATCCCATGTCTTACAAGATGATAAAAATTACTGATCTATATCCATCAGCTTCTCCCACCATTTTTAGAAAAAGAAATTAGAGATAGAGTAATAGAAGACAATTGTTCATGTTTTAAGGTATAAACACTGGTGATCCAATGCTAGATAGAGATAAGAACAGACACCTAGCTTGGTTTGATGTTAAGCAATGCTGGGATGATTGTTTTAAAGCCCAAAGTGAAATCCACTAACTTGAGATGCATAAGCAACGCTAAGTGAATGAGCATACAATACGGCCATACTGACATGTCCTTGCCCGGGTGAAATGTGCACAGCTAGGGATGAAAGACAGAGGTGCCAGTAGTGGCATCGAGATCCAAGCTGTAGGATATTACGAAAGCAGGTTGGAGGAACCTTCAGTTTCCTTTGGTAAAATTCTGGATGAGATGGCCTTAGAGGCCACCATACCTTTGTTTGAGTGGGGTCTTACTCCATAAGGTGCAGAGAGACCAGAGGACTAATAAGAGTTAGAAATAGTATCCACAATAAATCAATGAATTCAAATTATTATGTATAATAAATTGTGTAGTTAGTCTGAGAAGTCACTATGAGGTTAGGAACCCAAACAGAGGAAACACACACTAGGTATTCGTGGCACGCGGCTTGGTACTTAAGGACAATGACTAGGGACCAGATTATCTCACTGGCATATCAATGCCCCTGAGAGTAACTCTTGCCACCTTGCCTGATCTATGCAGCGCCCCTAGCATTACTGTATAGTGTATAGCTATAGTAGGGGGCTTACCTAAGTGTTTTTAAATACAAAAATTGTGTTCTTGGGTGTCCTATATATATATATATATATATCTATATATATATATATATATATATATATATATATATATATATATATATATATATATATATATATATATATATATATATATATATATATATATATATATATATATATATTTTTTTTTTTTTTTTTTTTTTTTTTTTTTTTTTTTTGTGCTAATTTCTAGTAAAAATACCCGATAGTATGAAATGTGGAATGCACTTGCCTATTCAGAATATATACACACCAACACAATATAAACAAACAGTTAAGGCAAATTAATTCACTTATAAATAAACTCAAATTTTAAATATCAAAAGAAATAAATCAATACATGTTCAGTGATATGACCATAAAACAAACAATAAAAGTCGGCAAGGTCAAATAAAAGTGTAATCAAGAATAATAAGTTTAATAGTTGCAGGCTTGTGCGTAGCTCGGGTTCGTGGATACCAAACCAATGGCTACTTCACCACTTAGGCTACAAAAGGGAAATAGTACCTTTAGATTCTAAAGTTTAGAATGACGTGTCTGCACACCGTAAACACAACCGGTCCAGGGAAGAGTCAATAAAGGAGTCAGACAAAGCCTTGATGCTTCGCGGAGTTCTCCTTTGCCAAATTAGTCCTTGCTAATTGAGCTTGCTATCCGCCAGTCTGTTCGCAAAGACCATTCGCATGGTGCAGCAAACCCCTCAAGTTTCGTTTCTCCAGAGGCGATATCAACGTCTTTCCGATGTTGTCCATCACTCGGGGAAGAAACTGACACTACATTATGGGTCCGGGTTGAAAAAAGTGTGTTATTTACTTGTCAAAATACAATTCGTAAGAGTGACCAGTTTAAGCTCTTCCTGCCTCTTCCTTGTTTCTTTTTTCCTCTCTGTACATGCACACTAACAGCATACCCCAAAACAGGACACATGACTTGCAACAAAACTTATTAAATGAAATACAAATGTTGTTAAAATAATTATTTACTAGCATATTTAAAGTATTTTAACAAACAAACAAACATTAGAAAATATGAATCTGTTTGAATTAATTACCTGGAATTAACCAAACCCACCACATGACTTTGTTACATTACTCTTTGCTGGCCAATGAATTTAAACTTTTTTTAAACTAACCATTATTTATGACATAACTTATATTTAACTCCAACTATTAATCTAACCCATGAACTTAAATAAATGTTAATTTATCTGGGTTACACCTGTTTCCTGCGCCAAGTTCTGGATCCCTATGCTGCCCTGCCCTGGATTTATGGGTTGTAATTTGTTTTGGAGTAATGTTTGTGTTTGAGCGGAATACCACTTTAATTGTCAGAATCATGGAGAGAGGCAATTCCTGTGTCTCTAATAAGTGTTTTTTCTTAAGAGATAGAAGCTGGGACCACAACTAAGTGAAGCAATTTGACCCAATTCATTCCAGTTCCCTTTGGAGACCAACATTTGCTTACCATGGTTCAGAAGGACCCCTTTCTTTCGTGGACAGTAGTTCTACTTCCTAATGCTTTGTGAGGTGAGCAAGCTTTTTCCATTTGCACAGCTGCTTCATGATGCCTGCCTGAAGTGGCTGCTGGAGAAGGGGCTGGAAAGACCATCATCCCATTGGTGAAGTAGTTTCTTGCCTGGCTTTTCAGTGCAAGTCAATTTAATAGTGTATTTCTTACTGTGCTCGAGTAGCTTTTTCATTTAACAGGGTTCCCACAGAATTAAAAAAATTAAAATTCCATGACATTTCCATGACCATTTTATATATAGCACAAACAAATGACAAAACAAAACTAGGATTTATCGGCCTCCACTGCACCCCTTATAGCCGTGCCAAACCACCTTTTTATTAAATAAAGATCTTTAATGCTTATACATATTTCAGTCAATGATTATAAACATGGGTTATAGCAAACATCTAAGTCAGGGGTGTCCAAACTTTTTGCACAGGGGGCCGGATTTGATGTTGTAAAATGTGGGGGGCCGACCTCAGCTGACGTTCATTACATAAAGCAACAATATATTTAAACAGAGTTTAGCAAGTGTCGCGCCTAGCGTGCCGACAACAGGCCTCGTCCCGTCGCGTCGTGTCGGAGCCTCTGAGTGATGGCCTCCTAAAAACAGTCCATTTTCCCTTTCACAAATTTTACCCCATCTTCGCAATGACACAACAACGTAACCACAGCAGTTCAAAAAACGACAATGCTAACGGGCGTCAACGGACTCATCCACAGGACGGGCGCAGACGGGAACACAGCTCATTAAATACGCGGTCCTATTTTACTATCTTTATCCAAACCGGTCGCGTCCCCGGCATGGGGCACGGCAGCAAGCCATTCTGTGTTTCACATTTTCTTTTTTATTTTCATTTTAACAATCAAACATGTATTTTGGTTCATTTGAACATGAATTATATTATCATGAGAGTTCAATGTTCACAGAATTTTTGAATAACAGAAACGATTATCCACAAGTGCTGGACTAATTTGATATATGACATATCATCAAATATAAATGTTGATTGAACGGTTTATTCTGGAGTGAAAACTGACAACTTGTCTGAATTTGTGACTGAACAAAACAAAATTAAGTCAGAGTTATTTAAATGACAAATGACTTGCCTGCATTAATGTGACGGGTGATACTGAGATCTAGACTGCAGCACAAGTAAAAGTTTACACGGGGTGATGTCGCATAGAGTGCTCCTGCCTCTAGTGGGTAAATTAGGAACAGCAATTAGGAACAGCACTTATTAAGTATATGTGCGGGGTGTAGAGTGCTCCTGCCCTCTAGTGGGTAAATTAAGAACAGCACTTACTAAGATATGTGCAGGCCAGAAGTTATTATTTTTTTTACAGAGGCTGCGGGCCAGATTAAGTTTGACCACGGGCCGCATTTGGCCCCCGGGCCGGACTTTGGACATGTCTGATCTAAGTCATCTCTGTTCAAATCTAGGAGTGACTAGGACTATTCTAGACTAGAACAGCAACAGTTTAAATTTATTTTAATCTAAGTTAATAAAACTATTGCAGCTGTAGGCCTATACAATTTATTGTAAAGCCTTAAACAAAGCATAATGATTAATTACTTACATGGAATATACAATAATAAAAGTCTGTTGCTAACGTCAATAGTTTTTCTACACACTTTGCAGAATGCCTTGTTGGTATCATTTGTTACCTCTTGAAACCAGTTGGCATAATCATCCTGGTACAACCAGTTCATTTGGAAGTAGCAGTGCTTGCTACAGGCCATTCTACAAATCAGTTCAGTATTACCCCTATAAAAACACCTTGTATCACTCACTCTTATTAAGACTCCAAACAAGTCGTCCAAAAGACAAGAGTATAACAGTTTGTTGCTATCTCAACACTACGTCAGGAGTTGAATTATCTAAATACAGTGAAAAACAACACAATCTGCAGAGTAATGCAGTGCTGAAAAACTTACACAAAGGTATGATTAGCTTTCATGCCAAAATCGGCTTAGTCACGTGATAGGCGCAGCTGGTTGCCCCGTTCGGCGCGTGTTGTTTTTGTTACGAATTCAAAATTCAGCGGTTTGAATTCTGCCGTTTATTTCCCATATGATAGTGCCACCTAGCGGTACTGTCATGAACTGTTAGTGTCAGACGACAGCGGTTTTCACAGACGTCCACGCTTTTCCTTTGAGCAAGTTCGTTGTCTGCGCTATTTTTATAATGGACCCTGGTGATGCCAGGATGGCTGCTATTGCATTTTTAATGAGCGATATTTTGGAAGAGGATGAACAAACAGATATGACCATTGATGGTACAGGACCTTTATTAGGCGCACTGTTTATACTTTAAAACATTGCTAACTTGTACCAGATAACATAAGGGAGAACTCGTTAATGGTTGTTTTGCGCCCATAGATTTGCATTTCTGCTTACATTTTGTTTTCGATCACAGCAATTCATTCAATCATAAATCATGTGATGTGCATTTTTCAATTTGAAGCAACTTCAATGATATTTCAATGTCAAATATCATACTTTATAAATAAAAATAATCTTTGTATTTTGGACACTAAGTACATTCTGAAGTAAAAAAAGTAAAATACATTCAACAAAAAATGTTTTGTTGTTTTACTCAAGTGAAAGTTTAAAGAAGCATTTTAAATGGAGTAATATCCTACAGTGTGTATCTCTATTTTACCGCAAAGTATTTGTGTACTGGATGCAAGTGAGATTTTCCTCTGAGCTAGAATTTTGTCACAGATTTGATAAATTAACTACAAAATTAAAACTAACAAAAAAATCCACACAGACAGAAAGCATTTTGTCTTTTGGATGCTCTTTATTTTATTCTATTACTGTACATTGTAATGTAACGTGATGTAATTTAAAATCACACATGCCATCTGTTTCGGATCTCATTCTGCCATTCCTCAACAATGGCCCAAATGTCCAAATTCTTCAGAGCTGGAATGGAACCATCCTGTTCCATAGGCAGGTCAATAGGAAGACACACATCTTGCATTGACAGGGTCATCTGGAAAAGCAAACATTAAATGTAAAAAAAAATTTTTTACAAGTAATAAACGATGCAAAGACAAAATAAACTGTTGTTCTCACCTTTGGAGTCTTAATAACAACGTTCATAGACTTTTGAGTGGGTAAGGCAAAAATGAAATTGATCCGTCTCTCATTATTATTAGCTCTATCAGCATCAACTCCAACCAGAGGAGCTACTATGTAGATGTACTCCCTTGCCCTGTTGGTAGAAGAACAAAATGAAGCAGAAGCACATGAGAGAAAACTATAAAAGTAAACTTGTATATATTTTTGCCCCTTTGACCTTGTTGACAGAATACCTCTTGATATATTGGATAGCGTTCTCTGCAATTCTTGGTTCTCTGTTCCAGTCCAATTGTAAACGAGCAGCAGGACGTGACTCATGCAGACCCGTTTCAGCCTTGACAGCTACAGAATATTCCTGACACTGCTCACCAATAGCAATTCTGGCCTAATGGAAGAGTATATTAGTCATTAAATCATGAAAAAAAGATACTGAAAAGACTTCGCTTAAGAGCTTCTGAAGCAACTTACTGCAACTTTATGCTGGCTTGGGAAAATAGCATCAGCACAGATCTTCCATTTGTCATTGTGAGCAATAGAAGCAAACACAAACTGTACTCTTGAAGTGGACTTGTCCAAGTAAGCAGCGATCTGGTATCCCACCTGGCGGTCAGATCTGACGGCACGGACAATGATGGCAAAAGCAGGTGGAACAGTGTCTCCAAGGATCTTAGCCTAAAATGATAAACATGGACTATGAGAATTCATATAGAAATTGCTACTTTTAGACATTAGGATGTCTAATATGTTGTCTATTATTCATACCACCATTGTAACTGTACCTTTCTCTGAACAGTCTCAATGCTAGAAGAGCTGCTGGCTTTAGATGTTTCCTGTGAGGTCATGTACTAAACAAACATTTGGAGTCAACATATTAACAAATATAAAAAAACTATATATATGTATGTCTGTGTGTGTGTGTGTGTGTGCATGTGTGTGTGTGTGTGCATATTGAGGGGGAACTTACCTGGTTCTTGTGGAATTTACGGAACTGACGGTATGAATTTTTATCCTAGAAAAATGACAAATAAAAAAAATAAATCTTACCAATAGAAATGTTGCTGACTGAAATAAATGTAAAAGAAACTTAAACTACATTTATATTTAGAACTAAGCAGACAACCAGTTTTTTTGGTTGCTGGAACATTCAGTTAAAGAGTAGAGTAAACCCATTTTTATTATTAATGTTAATGTAGTAGTTTAATTTAATGTTGGTGTAATTTAATGTAATTACTTTTACGATTGGACAGAAGAATGTAGACACTTGTATATTTCTTCAATTGAGAAAAGTTTGACAGGTTTGTTTTACCTTGTTCAGGCGAATATTGGAAGAATTCATAGAGCTGCTTCTACTGCTGCTGCTGCTGCTCCTGCCACTTCTCTGTTGCTGCCACTCCTGCTGCTGCTCTTGCTGTTGCTGCCACTCCTTGCTGCTGCTCTTGCTGTTGCTGCCACTCCTGCTGCTGCTACTCTTGCTGTTGCTGCCACTCTGACTGCTGCTACTCTTACTGCTGCTTACTCTCTGACTGCCTCTAACACCCTTGCTTCTGTTCTCAGAGGACGAGGAGCTGCTTGAACTGGAGTTATTATTCCTCTGTCCAGACTCCAGAATCTCCCTCAGTTTCAACAAGATGGTACTTTCTTCATGATTGTCATTGTTTTCATGGTTGACATCTTTCACAAGCTTCTCAGCTGCCTTAGAGCCAAGTTGTACCTCACACTCCAGTCTTTCAAGAGCAGGGCCATCACCTGAAACACAAATAACAATCATTTCTTTCTTGTTTTAAACTCTCCCTGTAACTTAGTTGTAATCAAAACTTTGTAAATTACCTCTCGCCAATGAAATTCGAGCAGAGTGTCGTCCAATAAGAGAGCACAGAGGATTTGCCTCCATAAAACCAGCATTTTTGGAGGCCACTTCAATGCATCCTTTGACTTTAATATATGGAATAACAGAACACACAGTCTTCTGAATTGAAGCAGGGATCAACCTCTGTGCAGCATCAGAGGGCGCTGGTGGTGCCAGAGATACGACTCTCTCATTGGGAAGATCCTCAATATTTCTAGCCACAGCAACAGTCTCAAAGCTGAAAAAATCACAATCAATTACTTTTCTGCTTTTTTTACACGTTTGTCTTACAGATGAAAAGAAAAATTGCCTTACTCTTACCTGACAGTAGCAATATGATCAGGAGTATTAGATGCAGGTAGAAGCTCCAGCTTCACATTGCCCTTTGGAAGGTCTGCTTTTACAGCCAGTTTCCCTGGTAAAACAGTGTGGACCTTTCCTTTAGCCATAACAGCAGCCTGAATTAAGGCAGTGTTCACTCCAATTACAGCAAATGTCTGAAGGGCAACACTGAAAGGAAAATATAAATAAGGAGATGAATATCCCTATCTTCATACATTTTATCTATCATGTGTCTTTGAGAAACTCTACCTTGGTCTGGCTTCAACTTGCAACTGGATATTGCTCTTCATCACCTGATCAAGAGTCAGTGCCTCTGGATGCTCAGGCAAAGGAGGGTTAACTGATGCCTGAACTATTAAAAGAAATCAAACTGTCAGTCAAACTGATTAATATGTTTACATGTTTTACACTAGTATTATAGCTTAAAAAGAAAGCCATACCATTGAGAGCTGCAGCAGCAACAGCAGCAGTGTAGTAACCAAGCTCCATTGGCACACCAAGAGAAGTAGGTAGAATGCGACGCACAGAAGGCTGCCAGCAAGGGCTTGGCATACTGGAAGGCAATTCCTTTCTGCATTGCCTTAAAAGCCTCCTTAATCAGTTCACGAGAATGTAATCCAGTGGTGATCTGTGCATTACATTAGATTTTACTTTCATCACAATTATTTATTTTAAAGTAACTCAGTTACAATCAAACCTAATAATTATTTGAAGAAATTGAAGACTCTAGTATAATTCTACTATAAAATATTTGTATGGTATATTTCAATCTTACAGAAACATGAATAAAAATACCTGTGCTGCTTGTTCAACGATTCTGTCAATGCAGTTTTTGTCAATGTTGGCAAAAGCCAATTTCCTGTCCAAGAACTTTGACATAGAGAGAAGCCAGCTGTTGATTTGATGGCAATGACTTCCAGTCCATGAGCTTGGAGTACAAACAGAGGGAAATGTATACATGATCAATTTGTTGATATTACACAACAGGAGTATTAATTGCACTGCTAAAAGGAGCTTACAGCTTTAAGGGTACGTGTTATTTTAGTGATGCGATCAGCTCTGTCATCTGCAGCATGACTCTTCTGTAGAACGTCCTGGAGTCCTTCAGTTCTCAAACCAACCTGATTGAAATAAAATAATCAATGGCAGAGCCAATGCTAGTGCTAGATAAAAACAGGATTCCAGAATGTTAACAGATTCAGCAACAGCTTAAAACACAGGCATTTCTACCTCAACAACATCAGCAGCAGCTCCAGCCAGGTAAGCTCGTGCTTTAGCGATGACAGCTCTGGGCAAAGTGGTGGCAGCATCATTGATCAAGTAAGCAGTACCAGCAGCACCAACCATGAAAGGAGCTTGGAGAGGAAAAACAAACAATTACAGTTGTAACAAAATTTTTTTGTGTCTTAAACATTTATATGCAATTATAAAACATCTTCAAACATACAGATATAGACATCCAAATGGCTGGCTCTGCTAAACTGATAACTCAGTCTGTTCAGTTTCTGGTTCAACATCCTGATGGCAACATTTGCTGCAGCAGCCCTGCAATTACAGAGAAAAATGAGTGCCTTTGTATGGGGCTTACATCAATGAATGAATTGTAATAACATCTAAATCATTCTTACACGTGCATATTATCAGGTGCCATGCTTCTGGTCAGAGACTTCATATGAGAATAAGCAAAACTAGCAACATGCATATTGGTCTCTTTCTCTAAAGCACCAGCAAGAGTGGTCATGAGAGCGACTGATGGCTTGGTCTCAAAGAGTACAATGCAGGCAACCATACGCAGTTCAGGATGTTGTTTCCTGTCCATGAAAAGTTGCAGTGCCAATGGCTGGACCTGAAATAAATAACACGATTAAAAAACTTGAACTGTCATCCACAACAGCTCTTATGTTTATTCATCACTCCATACTAACCAACTTGGGCTCCTTTTTAGCAATGTTCCTAAGAGCCAAGAGGGCATCAATCTGGATCCTCATGGGAATGGAATCAGCAGCACTTCCAAATCCAGGCAGGAGTTTCATGATGGTTTTAAGGCTGGCAGGGTGGCCAGCATTCCCAATAGCCTTAAGAGCCAGTCTGATTTCAGGAATATCAGCCTTGGAAATAGCCTCTGCAGCATTGTCATGGATATGCTGGTAATAAAACACACATCATTAATATTATATCAGAGCACAAGTGCAAGTTCTTCCATAACTATATAAATGTAGTTGTAAGGTCAGTGAGAGAGGGTTGGAAACCCACATATGCATGAGGTAACCTTGAAGATTTACCTTAAGAAGATCAGACTGGCATGAATGGTCTTCAGCACAATATCTGGCAATCATGGAACCTTGACCAAGCATGACCACCTCACGGAGCATTGGAATATTCCTGATTTTGGGGTCTGAAGCCAGATTCTGATGGAATATTTATTAATAGTTTATTTACTGAAATTAAATGAAACATAAATTCTACATGAAAGTTTTGTACTTACAGCAGTGATTTGGATGGTTTCTGGATTAGCATGGACCATGTGCAAAGCAACTATAAGGACTTGGGAAAGTTCATGGACAGCAAGCTCATTAGCATGGAACTTCTCCTTGATGAATTTCAGAGCTACATGTGTCCCAGCAACAGGAAGTGCATCCAAAAGCCAACGTCTGCCACAATAAAGATGTTAGTCAAGCAAATAATGTGCACCTTTAATTTTATGTTCAAATTAAAAATAACTTTACCTGTGAACAGGTTTGTTCTTGTACTGGGCCCAGACGGCTTCAAGATTCTCCATGGTAGAAAAACGCATGAGCTGGAAAAGCTCGACAAACTTCAGAGGAGCATCTTCATGAACCATAACTGCATTATTTGCAACAAGATGCTGCAGGACCTCTGCAATCTGTAAGGGGAATAAAAAATTACATAAATGTTTATCATTTAGGACACTGCCATCATTGTTGCCATTTTACATAAGTATAAGTTACCTGGGCCTGTGCATTATTGATCTTCAGAAGCTGAATTGGGGTTTGATGAATTTCAGTTCCAAATTCATACTGCAGAGATCCACGGGCTGAGTATTCACCAGCATGGGGAGCAATTGGGGAATTCTGGACTTCTTGTAAGTTCAGAACTTGCCTAAAATAAAAATATCCCAGTATTATTCAAATGTCTCAGAAATATATGATATAAATGTTGAAGCATTATAAATATTAGAGATCATACTTGGTTTTCATTTGAGCTGCTCCGGTTTCGGTATTAAAGAGTGAGAACTGATGGACTTCTTCAACTGTAGCCTCGGAAACCAGTGCACCTGTATCAGTGGGCTTCATGATGTAGCTGAATGTTGCAGTCCCGGTCTGACTCTTAAGCCTCTGTAATGATGACATCATTCAATAATTAAGATTTGTTTTAGACAATTAAAATGTAAAGACAGAAATGGCTGATAGTTTCTGAAATTACCTCCTGGCACTCATCACAGGTTTCAGTGTAAGCTAGTCCAAAGTCCTTTCTGACTCTATCATGGCAGTTGTTCAGATCTTTAGACTTTCTCACAGCAATCTGATGGGTCTGTACATCTTCTGTGATCATGTAGTGTGTCTTGCAGATTCCTTGTGGTCCAGCCTTAGAGAATAAAACAGCTTTAGTTAAGATGTACGTTCAGAACAGTCATTCGATCTCACTGGTAATAAAGATTACTCATATTGAGGCTCTTACTTCATGCAGCTCATACACATTCTGTGTGTTCTTGAGGTTGAGCTGAAGGATGTTGAGAATACCTCTGTGCAGATTCAGAACAGTAGCAGAGACTCCAGCAGGGGCAAATATCTTACCAACCACACCATTAGAATACTCAAATTTAATGGGAGTCACAAGCTGAGCATTTAATGCTGAGGTGAGCTTTGTAGCAGGGACGAAAGAGTCTTGGGGCCAGATACCAGTGTACTCAAAGAGCTGCGGATCTTGGAGCTGTGAAAAGGAAAGCAAATTTTCAACATTAAGTTTATGTTACTGAAACTTTGAACATCTGCTTTGGCAACACCTTAATGCAGAAAACAACTTTTACCTTCAGGAGGAAGGAATTCTGGGATACGGCACTGATGAGAACCTTGCAACTGACTTTTACACCAGCTTTGGCCAGACCCTCTTGAGGCAGACCACCCAAAAGCAAGCCTTCATACTTGTATACGTAGGTTTTTCCCGCAGCAAACTCTGGAACTGATCAAATAAATACTTTTTCTAGTATAAATGTTACAATGGGTTCGATCATAATTATTTATGAACTTATTTTCTTTTACTTACCAAGGTTAACCTGATGACTTGCTAAACAAAAAGAAAATAAGGAAGAATCATATTATTAAAAAAAACTCAGTTTTATTGTCTAGTGAAAACATTTATAAATAAACCATAAAACCAAATTGGATTGATGACTTACCCACAAGGGCCACAGTCAGAGCAAGCACAACAGCTCTCATGGCTGGTGGTTTGTAACGAATTTACCAAAACTCACGGGTCTTTTTATTGTAGGAAATTTGCTGACTAATGGTTTCCATCGGTAGATCATTAACTAGTTATTGTAGACTAAACATGATTTCAGACAAATAGTAATAAGTCCAGGTCAGGTTAACTTACCCTTCCACCATATACACATAAAGCCAATGTCTACAAGTCACCATCTATCTATCTGTATATCTGTCTATCTTGCTGGGAGTTTTTGTTAATAAAAGGTGTTCAGAACCAAAGAATATATTTATCGGCTCTTTTATACATTATCATAACTTCATCACAATTATCTGAAGTACAGAAGATTCTTCTCTAGTGCCTTTGCTGTCCGGGCCTCGTTCAAATGCCAAGCATAGTGAGGTAGCAGATAACTCGCATAGAAATGAGTGCTGCCCTAATCACACGTTAATAAAATGTATGCTATTAAAGCAAATTTGCATTAGAGATTAGAGTCCCAAAGTTTGTGACTATTTGGTTATTAAATTCTCATAATGAGCAGTTTCTACGCTATAATTAAACTGCTTAGGTTTTATATAGTTTTAAATGTTCTGAGTGCATGGTTATGTTTTGATGATAATCTGGACAAGTAGTCCTGCAGCAACCTGACCTGAAAAATCACAACTGGTATAATGTGACCTGACCTTTTCAACTGTCCTGTTCAGTTAATTCAGTTGCTTAATCAAGTTCTTTGAAATAAGCGATAATGTATTTCTTGAACTTTTGCCATTGGACAGTAATACAGAACTATTAATTTAATAATTTGTTTCCATTAATTATTTTGTCTACCAAATAAAATGACAGTGACCTTAGGTTCTATTATATTTAAAAAGTTGCTTACAGTTTTTATTCAGAATTAGCAGTAAATTTGTTCATTACATCCCATGTCTTACAAGATGATAAAAATTACTGATCTATATCCATCAGCTTCTCCCACCATTTTTAGAAAAAGAAATTAGAGATAGAGTAATAGAAGACAATTGTTCATGTTTTAAGGTATAAACACTGGTGATCCAATGCTAGATAGAGATAAGAACAGACACCTAGCTTGGTTTGATGTTAAGCAATGCTGGGATGATTGTTTTAAAGCCCAAAGTGAAATCCACTAACTTGAGATGCATAAGCAACGCTAAGTGAATGAGCATACAATACGGCCATACTGACATGTCCTTGCCCGGGTGAAATGTGCACAGCTAGGGATGAAAGACAGAGGTGCCAGTAGTGGCATCGAGATCCAAGCTGTAGGATATTACGAAAGCAGGTTGGAGGAACCTTCAGTTTCCTTTGGTAAAATTTCTGGATGAGATGGCCTTAGAGGCCACCATACCTTTGTTTGAGTGGGGTCTTACTCCATAAGGCTGCAGAGAGACCAGAGGACTAATAAGAGTTAGAAATAGTATCCACAATAAATCAATGAATTCAAATTATTATGTATAATAAATTGTGTAGTTAGTCTGAGAAGTCACTATGAGGTTAGGAACCCAAACAGAGGAAACACACACTAGGCATTCGTGGCATGCGGCTTGGTACTTAAGGACAATGACTAGGGGCCAGATTATCTCACTGGCATATCAATGTCCCTGAGAGTAACTCTTGCCACCTTGCCTGATCTATGCAGCGCCCCTAGCATTACTGTATAGTGTATAGCTATAGTAGGGGGCTTAACCTAAGTGTTTTTAAATACAAAAATTGTGTTCTTGGGTGTCCTATATATATATATATATATATATATATATATATATATATATATATATCGAATATATATATATATATATATATATATATATATATATATATATATAGTATTATATATATATATATATATATATACACACACACACACACATACATATATATATATATATATATAATATATATAACATTTTTTTTTTTTTTTTTTTTTGTGAGCGTTCTAAGGCTAATTTCTAGTAAAAATACCCGATAGTATGAAATGTGGAATGCACTTGCCTATTCAGAATATATACACACCAACACAATATAAACAAACAGTTAAGGCAAATTAATTCACTTATAAATAAACTCAAATTTTAAATATCAAAAGAAATAAATCAATACATGTTCAGTGATATGACCATAAAACAAACAATAAAAGTCGGCAAGGTCAAATAAAAGTGTAATCAAGAATAATAAGTTTAATAGTTGCAGGCTTGTGCGTAGCTCGGGTTCGTGGATACCAAACCAATGGCTACTTCACCACTTAGGCTACAAAAGGGAAATAGTACCTTTAGATTCTAAAGTTTAGAATGACGTGTCTGCACACCGTAAACACAACCGGTCCAGGGAAGAGTCAATAAAGGAGTCAGACAAAGCCTTGATGCTTTGCGGAGTTCTCCTTTGCCAAATTAGTCCTTGCTAATTGAGCTTGCTATCCGCCAGTCCGTTCGCAAAGACCATTCGCATGGTGCAGCAAACCCCTCAAGTTTCGTTTCTCCAGAGGCGATATCAACGTCTTTCCGATGTTGTCCATCACTCGGGGAAGAAACTGACACTACATTATGGGTCCGGGTTGAAAAAAGTGTGTTATTTACTTGTCAAAATACAAGTTCGTAAGAGTGACCAGTTTAAGCTCTTCCTGCCTCTTCCTTGTTTCTTTTTTCCTCTCTGTACATGCACACTAACAGCATACCCCAAAACAGGACACATGACTTGCAACAAAACTTATTAATGAAATACAAATGTTGTTAAAATAATTATTTACTAGCATATTTAAAGTATTTTAACAAACAAACAAACATTAGAAAATATGAATCTGTTTGAATTAATTACCTGGAATTAACCAAACCCACCACATGACTTTGTTACATTACTCTTTGCTGGCCAATGAATTTAAACTTTTTTTAAACTAACCATTATTTATGACATAACTTATATTTAACTCCAACTATTAATCTAACCCATGAACTTAAATAAATGTTAATTTATCTGGGTTACACCTGTTTCCTGCGCCAAGTTCTGGATCCCTATGCTGCCCTGCCCTGGATTTATGGGTTGTAATTTGTTTTGGAGTAATGTTTGTGTTTGAGCGGAATACCACTTTAATTGTCAGAATCATGGAGAGAGGCAATTCCTGTGTCTCTAATAAGTGTTTTTTCTTAAGAGATAGAAGCTGGGACCACAACTAAGTGAAGCAATTTGACCCAATTCATTCCAGTTCCCTTTGGAGACCAACATTTGCTTACCATGGTTCAGAAGGACCCCTTTCTTTCGTGGACAGTAGTTCTACTTCCTAATGCTTTGTGAGGTGAGCAAGCTTTTTCCATTTGCACAGCTGCTTCATGATGCCTGCCTGAAGTGGCTGCTGGAGAAGGGGCTGGAAAGACCATCATCCCATTGGTGAAGTAGTTTCTTGCCTGGCTTTTCAGTGCAAGTCAATTTAATAGTGTATTTCTTACTGTGCTCGAGTAGCTTTTTCATTTAACAGGGTTCCCACAGAATTAAAAAAATTAAAATTCCATGACATTTCCATGACCATTTTATATATAGCACAAACAAATGACAAAACAAAACTAGGATTTATCGGCCTCCACTGCACCCCTTATAGCCGTGCCAAACCACCTTTTTATTAAATAAAGATCTTTAATGCTTATACATATTTCAGTCAATGATTATAAACATGGGTTATAGCAAACATCTAGTCAGGGGTGTCCAAACTTTTTGCACAGGGGGCCGGATTTGATGTTGTAAAATGTGGGGGGGGGGCCGACCTCAGCTGACGTTCATTACATAAAGCAACAATATATTTAAACAGAGTTTAGCAAGTGTCGCGCCTAGCGTGCCGACAACAGGCCTCGTCCCGTCGCGTCGTGTCGGAGCCTCTGAGTGATGGCCTCCTAAAAACAGTCCATTTTCCCTTTCACAAATTTTACCCCATCTTCGCAATGACACAACAACGTAACCACAGCAGTTCAAAAAACGACAATGCTAACGGGCGTCAACGGACTCATCCACGGGACGGGCGCAGACGGGAACACAGCTCATTAAATACGCGGTCCTATTTTACTATCTTTATCCAAACCGGTCGCGTGCGTCGCCCGCGTGGGGCAACGGCAGCAAGCCATTCTGTGTTTCACATTTTCTTTTTTATTTTCATTTTAACAATCAAACATGTATTTTGGTTCATTTGAACATGAATTATATTATCATAAGGAGTTCAATGTTCACAGAATTTTTGAATAACAGAAACGATTATCCACAAGTGCAGGACTAATTTGATATATGACATATCATCAAATATAAATGTTGATTGAACGGTTTATTCTGGAGTGAAAACTGACAAACTTGTCTGAATTTGTGACTGAACAAAACAAAATTAAGTCAGAGTTATTTAAATGACAAATGACTTGCCTGCATTAATGTGACGGGTGATACTGAGATCTAGACTGCAGCACAAGTAAAAGTTTACACGGGGTGATGTCGCATAGAGTGCTCCTGCCTCTAGTGGGTAAATTAGGAACAGCAATTAGGAACAGCACTTATTAAGTATATGTGCGGGGGTGTAGAGTGCTCCTGCCCTCTATTGGGTAAATTAAGAACAGCACTTACTAAGATATGTGCAGGCCAGAAGTTATTAATTTTTTTACAGAGGCTGCGGGCCAGATTAAGTTTGACCACGGGCCGCATTTGGCCCCCGGGCCGGACTTTGGACATGTCTGATCTAAGTCATCTCTGTTCAAATCTAGGAGTGACTAGGACTATTCTAGACTAGAACAGCAACAGTTTAAATTTATTTTAATCTAAGTTAATAAAACTATTGCAGCTGTAGGCCTATACAATTTATTGTAAAGCCTTAAACAAAGCATAATGATTAATTACTTACATGGAATATACAATAATAAAAGTCTGTTGCTAACGTCAATAGTTTTTCTACACACTTTGCAGAATGCCTTGTTGGTATCATTTGTTACCTCTTGAAACCAGTTGGCATAATCATCCTGGTACAACCAGTTCATTTGGAAGTAGCAGTGCTTGCTACAGGCCATTCTACAAATCAGTTCAGTATTACCCCTATAAAAACACCTTGTATCACTCACTCTTATTAAGACTCCAAACAAGTCGTCCAAAAGACAAGAGTATAACAGTTTGTTGCTATCTCAACACTACGTCAGGAGTTGAATTATCTAAATACAGTGAAAAACAACACAATCTGCAGAGTAATGCAGTGCTGAAAAACTTACACAAAGGTATGATTAGCTTTCATGCCAAAATCGGCTTAGTCACGTGATAGGCGCAGCTGGTTGCCCCGTTCGGCGCGTGTTGTTTTTGTTACGAATTCAAAATTCAGCGGTTTGAATTCTGCCGTTTATTTCCCATATGATAGTGCCACCTAGCGGTATTGTCATGAACTGTTAGTGTCAGACGACAGCGGTTTTCACAGACGTCCACGCTTTTCCTTTGAGCAAGTTCGTTGTCTGCGCTATTTTTATAATGGACCCTGGTGATGCCAGGATGGCTGCTATTGCATTTTTAATGAGCGATATTTTGGAAGAGGATGAACAAACAGATATGACCATTGATGGTACAGGACCTTTATTAGGCGCACTGTTTATACTTTAAAACATTGCTAACTTGTACCAGATAACATAAGGGAGAACTCGTTAATGGTTGTTTTGCGCCCATAGATTTGCATTTCTGCTTACATTTTGTTTTCGATCACAGCAATTCATTCAATCATAAATCATGTGATGTGCATTTTTCAATTTGAAGCAACTTCAATGATATTTCAATGTCAAATATCATACTTTATAAATAAAAATAATCTTTGTATTTTGGACACTAAGTACATTCTGAAGTAAAAAAAGTAAAATACATTCAACAAAAAATGTTTTGTTGTTTTACTCAAGTGAAAGTTTAAAGAAGCATTTTAAATGGAGTAATATCCTACAGTGTGTATCTCTATTTTACCGCAAAGTATTTGTGTACTGGATGCAAGTGAGATTTTCCTCTGAGCTAGAATTTTGTCACAGATTTGATAAATTAACTACAAAATTAAAACTAACAAAAAAAATCCACACAGACAGAAAGCATTTTGTCTTTTGGATGCTCTTTATTTTATTCTATTACTGTACATTGTAATGTAACGTGATGTAATTTAAAATCACACATGCCATCTGTTTCGGATCTCATTCTGCCATTCCTCAACAATGGCCCAAATGTCCAAATTCTTCAGAGCTGGAATGGAACCATCCTGTTCCATAGGCAGGTCAATAGGAAGACACACATCTTGCATTGACAGGGTCATCTGGAAAAGCAAACATTAAATGTAAAAAAAAAAAATTTTTACAAGTAATAAACGATGCAAAGACAAAATAAACTGTTGTTCTCACCTTTGGA
>JACRUU010000005.1:5312538-5358654 GCA_030449085.1 Kryptopterus vitreolus | reverse complement strand
CCGAACAGTTTCCGTACGACTGATGAAACTCCGCCCCCTCTTTTGTTGGATTGGGTATTTCACAAGTGTAATGCAGGGTGGAGGGAGGAAAACTACGGAAGCCCTCTGTGTCAAACCGAAAAACCGTGAAATGTGAAATCGTAAAAATGATTTTCATATTTTCAACATAAACCATAAACTCAAACGAATCCATGTTAAAGATGATAATCTCCCGACTCTAATGCTCCTGATCACCAGATCTTGTGTTAATAGTGATGGACACACATTCATAAGAGGAAGAGTGGATTCTTTTACTCTCTGGAGCGCTTTCATGGAAAAAAAAAAAGGAAAAAAAAAAAAAAGAAAACTATTTGCCATCATTGTGAAAGTGGACATCAAACAAACCAATACATGCACACTGTTCCCATCAGGACTGTACAAATATAAAATATAATAAAGAGAGACATCAAATCTTTCTGGAATAAAAAAGAGCCGGAGACGAGGACAGAGAACGTCCGATTATAGCACGTTATTGGAACAACAGAAAAGACGGAGAGAACAACACATTTCTGAATTCACCACACACACACACACACACACACACCACACACACACACACACACACATATATACACACACACACCATATATACAGGTATATACATAAATTATATATATATACATGCGTACACATGCACACACACACACACACCACATATACACACACACATATATACACGTACACACACACACACATATATACAAAACACACACACACACACATATACATACATATACATATACATACACGCACACACACACACACACATAAATATACATACACATACACGCGCACACACACACACACATATGTATACGCATACAAGCACACACACACACACATATGTACACGCATACACACACAATATGTACACGCAGACAGCCCACACCACATATGTACACAACACAAACACCACACAACACACACACACACACACAACACACACACACACACACACACTACATATATATATACATATACACACACACACACACACACACACACATTGCATATATAATGCTCATGCCATGTTATAAACTCTGTGCATTAGCGTTGGTGCTCATGTGTTTCTGGTTAGAGCGACATCACCAACACACGCCACTCAACTCTTTACATCAGCTCAGACTGTGTAAGCGGTGAAAAGGCACACTGTAGATGCTCATGCTGAGACTGGGGATCTGATACAGTGTAATATTACGTGTGTCGTGTTGTTTGACAGAAATCCTGAATGTGAGCATGTGCAGTAAAGAGAAGCATTAACAGAGTATTCACAATCATCTATTCTTGGCTGAATGACAGTAAGGATTTGATGTAATAGTATAAATCTCTTAAGGGGGGGGGTGAAATGGTCGGTTTAAAGCTTTCTGCTAGTCTCCAATTCCCTCTGTTCGGACCGAAGCGGATAAATCACTTTAACTGTGACTCGGCTGGATTTCCTCAGTCTCTCCGTCTGTCTCTCTGCCTGTCTCCTGCTGCGCTGCTTGCATTTGATTTGTAGAAGGTATTACTTTCAGAATAGGAGCAGGTAGAGGAACTTTGTTTCTGCACTCTGTGTGTGTGTGTGTGTGTGGTGTGAGTGAGAGACAGATAGAGTTGCGACAGAGTTTGAGGAGAAGGAGAGACATCGATACACTATGTTCGGTTGTGGGTGGAGAGGACTGCTGGGGGGTGCGGGGCGGGGTGGAGAAGAGGCTTGGGGCGGGTGATTTTACAGGGCGCATGGTTTTTTCGCGAGTCCCAGACAAAAAGACTCCAATCGCAGACCCAATTTCTCTCTGTGGACTGCAGCCAGACGCTTAGGTTTCACTGGCATTCACTCTCTCTCTCTCTCACCACACACACACACAACACACACACACACACACACACTTGACTGTTAAATACAACAAACGAAAAAGTGGTAAAAAGTGAAGCGGATTGCAGAAGTGTCTTTGGGCCGTGTCTCAGCTGAATGCTGTGAGGAGGATATGAGAGATGACATCATCAAAACCCACGTGTCTCTAACAACACCGGTTGTGTCCGGTCACCTCCAGCATTTAACCTTCGGGCCGACATTTCCACCTGAAATCCCGCCACGCACATTCAGACATTGAGGGAGGCTCGGCGTGGCGAAGGAGTGAAGACTCCCTCGTTTCATCTCCGCTCTTACAAAGCAGCGTTTGTTCTCCCGTCTCGGCTCGCGGCGGTCCAGAAACACTGACCATTCTTCCCAGTATGCGTACAGATTGTGTGCCAGCAGGTCGGAAGTGGAGGGCGGATCCGGAGCGGTGACGACGGGAGCACGGCGAGAGACCGCAGCGTGGAGGAGAGAGACACCGAGCAGGGAATGTAGTGATGATGGTTTAGACTTCAGGGAAGATCATCACGCAAAGTTCTGAAAGAAGATACCGAGCGAGCTGGAAGGTGGAGAAGAGCGAGACGCCGATTTCCGGACGGCTTTCAATAGTCAGGCTGTAGAAAGACTGAATGGAACAGAAATTGTGTTTTGCTCCTTCTTTGGAGAGACGTGTCTGCTTCCTTTCCCGAAAGAAGGCAAAAAGAAAGAAAAAAAAACCCCTCCATTCTCTTCTTCATTGGTACCAAAGCCGAAGTTGTGACTTATTTACCAGGCCTTTATAGCAGAAGCCCAGCGGGAATCCCTCCATCGCCGTGTGAAAGCGAGAGATGTACAATAGTCCCTGCCATGTGCCTACCCCTAAACAATTCACCCCTCACTGACTCGCTTGCTTTCCAGTTTACTGACCCCCGCTTTGGTCAATCACCACTTCCACATCCACCTCCAGCAACACAAATAAACACAGCAAAAGAAAGGAAGCGGGGTTATGAAACAGAACACACACTTGTGGAGATTCTCAGGACCCGAGGTGACCCCCCCCCCCACACCGAACACCGAAATCCACCCCCCCTCAAAATTTCCACCCCCACACTACACAAGTCTACTCAAAAGTGTAGGAGCGCCCTACATACCCAGCATGCACACTACACAGGGCCTGAGGTTGTGGTGAAGCCGGGGGAAAATTACAGAGTAAAAAGCAAAAGCTTGACTGTTTATAGCTGACCGTTCATACCGTCATTTTCCATTCTATTGGGCAAAACGGAGGGCCATAAAAACCTCAGTCACGGATTTAGAATTTCACGTCTCAAAAATTCTCCAAAAACGCCCCAAAGACGCCCTAAAAATGCCCCAAAGACGCCCTAAAAATGCCCCAAAAACGCCCTAATAATGCCCCAAAAACGCTCCAAAGATACCCTAAAATGCCACAAAAACGCCATAAAAATGCCCCAAAAACACCCCAAAAATGCTCCAAAGATGCCCTAAAAATGCCCCAAAAACGCTCCAAAGACGCCCTAATAATGCCCCAAAAACACCCTAATAATGCCCCAAAAACGCCCCAAAGACGACTCCTGCCTCGGTACACAATGTCTGTTCATCTCCAGGCAGGTCTTACAGAGTTGCTAGAAACGGCAGGAAGGTGCGAGATCAGTGGGTAAGACACTGCCGTCTGCACCGGAAGTTCTCGGGTTCAAATCCCACCACCGGCCACTAGCGGGCCCTTGAGCAAGGCCCTAAACAGCTGCAAGTCGCTCTGGACAAGTCATGTCTGCCAAAGTCTGGATGTTTTTTTTCCCCCTTCTATTAATAATGCTTTGTAAGAACGGACGTACGGATTTCCTGGTGTTTGTCTGTTCTGCAGAGAAACGCGCAAAAAGACGTTTTTATACAGCTATAAAATCCACCAGCTTTATTAAGGTCACCGTCATTTATAGATCATCTTCTGTATATCATCTTACAAAAGTCCTTACAAGCCACACATTTCAGTCGTAATCACTGATAATCACACTTTTATTATATCAAGATCACAGGAAAACCAGTCACGGGAAAAAGAAAGAGAGGAAACTAATTATAAGACCTTTTAGGACTTCTGTACCATCTGTATAAACACTGTGTCATCATTTCTGTCCCACGGAACAAATAGATTAACGTGACCCCAAAGCTAATAAGATCGCTTTCTATTTGGTAAGCAGGGGATCCCTGACCCATGACACTATTACCTAATACAGGTACATTCACATTCACATATCTTTCCCTTTATATATATATATATATATATATATATATATATATCATATATACATATACATATTAGTTCATTCTGGTGTTTTTGTTGTTTTGTACCTTTACTGTGCAATAATAAAGTTTATCATCACTTTATCAACTACCGAATCCGTCTACGCTAAAACCTCAGATGATCGGAGAGATCAGACTACATTACCCGACGTCTTTCTTTTTCCCGTGTGTAGCGAAAGGAACACAACAGTCTAACAGATAAAAACGGACAGATGACGTTGGTTTGGTTGTCACGGCGACGCAAGACATTTCTATCGTTAATTAAATCTGGAGAAACCCTTCCCCGAAGTGCTGCTCATCTCCATTTCTCACGGGCTTTTCCATATCGCACACAGGAACGGCTGCTCAAACATCATTAAGTCCAAAGATTTCACCGCGCCTCTTTATTTGCGTCTCGCGCTTTATTGATGGATCGACCTTTTCCACCTCAGCCAAGCGTAAAAACTCTGTGACAAATAGTGCGCATTGTGACGGCCACTTCCTGCTGGGCATTTGTTGTGCATCTCTACGCTGGGACAAAGCGAAAATAAAAGGCGGCGCTGGAGAATAAAATTAATAAAGTCTCGGTGGAGTTCCCACCGTATTTCACCTGTCAGGAAGTTACAGAACACGGAGGGGAAGGATTCCGACCTCCGCCGCGGATACAGACATCGCCAAGGCCCGCTAGGTCCGCCCCAACGCTTATTGTCCTCCTTAAGAAAACGCTTTGTGTCCTTCCTGCGCCTCGTCTCCACTTGACTTCATTCAGACCCAAAAATGTTCCGAATCACAGGCGCCAGAGAAAATGTACAGCTGAATAAATGTAGGAATGGTATTGTCTCTCTCTCTCTCGTCACCATTTATGAGCTGGTCTGTGTGGAACAGTGCAGGTGGTCCGTTCCCTTACAGGCAGTCCGGGGAAACCACGACTTACAGACTTAGGAATTATAACCTCTTTATGTCACTTGGAATAGAATCGACTTTGTCACATTACAGCACAGTGAAATTATTTCTTCACCTTGTTTGGAAGGCGGGGTCAGAGATGGAGCACTGGTGATACCGGGAGGATCAAACCCCCAAACCTCCCGATCAGTAGCCGGGTGCCTTAACCGCCGAGACCAATGCGCTGAGAGACCACCACGGCAAAGACCAACGTAATCGCTTTAACGTCGCGCCGCATCACAGCAGCCGAAATCGCTGCGATTTAAGGCAGAACGCAAAGTGCTTCTCGTATGTGAGACCGTGTGTTAAAGAGAACCAGAAAAAAAAGAGTCGGCGTGAAAAGCACGGATGAAAAGTTGAAAAGCTTTGCCGCCGCTGTGCTGCGTCCACACATTCTCTCGTTTCCCAGCACTTCCTCAAACAGACACCCAAGACTTCTCCAGGCTTTTACACTATTATTCCCTCTGGATCTCCATCTGATCAACTTTCCACACCGTTCGTGTAAATTACCCGTGCAATTTTACACGTTTTCTCCCGACAGAACATCGGATTCATTTACTGCTCAAATCATTCAGAAATGTAACATCCCGAGAGCAGATTCAGGTCTTGGTGATCATTCCATTCTGATAAACCCCATAACTACAAATACATACATATAAAATACACACAAATGTAATTATATACACACACGGGGGGTTAAGACGATGGGGGTTCGAGCCCCGGTATCACCAAGCAACCACTATTGGGTCCTTGAGCGTGGCCCTAAACACTCTGTGCTCCAGGGGCCCCGTATCATAGCTGACCGTGAACTCTGTGATATGCAAATAAACAATTTCAGAATGTTTATGTGACAAATAAAGACTGTTCCATTCTACATGTACAGACACACAGTCTGGTAAACGTTTGGTTTTACATGGAAAGTAAATGAATATTTGTTGTGAACACATTTTACCTTCAGAACAGCAGTAACACTTCTAGGTACATTTACACTTACACACAGTGTTTATGAAGGAACTCGGCTGGTTGTTTGTTCCATGTTGGAGAAGTAAACACAGATCTTCTGTGGATGTCGACGTTCTCACATCCTTCTGTCTCTTCATGTAAATCCCACACACACTCCATCATGTTGAGATCAGGGGTCTGTGTGTGTGTGTGGGGGGGGGGGGGGGTGCCATCACTTCCACTACTTCTACTTCTTATAAACATCACTCACAACAAATATTGATCTGATTTCCATTTTTATTTTTTTCACTCACGTCACATTTTGTAAATTCATTCATTCATTCATCTTCTAGCGCTTCATCCGATCTTCACTCGGGTCACGGGGAGTCTGTGTCTGTCTCAGGCGTCTATGGGCATTAATGCAGGATACACCCTGGATGGAATGCCAACCCATCACAGAGCGCACACACACACACTCACACACACACTCACACACATTCATACACTAGAGACAATTTTCCAAGGTGCCAATCAACCTACCGGGCATGTTTTTGGACCGGGAGGAAACCGGAGAACCCGGAGAAAAACCCCCTGAGACACGGGGAGAACATGTACAAACTTCACACACATATGGCCGAGACGGGAATCGAACCCGGACCCTGGCGGTGTGAGGCGAACGTGCTAACCACTAAACGCCACCGTGTCCCGCATTTTGTAAATTGACAAAAATAAACAGTCATTATTTATATTTCTTAAAGCATTCTTTGTTTACAGAGTTTTTTTTCACACCTGTATAAAACTTTTACACAGTAAATTAGATCATTTTTACTAACACAGGCATTAAAGATAATTTTCAGTGAAATAACAGATTTACACTTGGCTTGTGTTTATGGGGTTTATGGGATCGCTTCTCAGAGCAGCTGAACAGATTTAGGTGCAGTGATTGGGAAGGTCATTGGATGATGGAGAACACTCCGGCCGACCGTTTGCTCTATAAATAACACGTACAGAACTTACAGGACGTATGTTTCGTGTCTTTGTGAAACTGCACGGCATTAGCTGAGGTACGGAATGGAAACCATGTTGGTTTAAGTTTTCCTTTCAATAAGTCTCCAACACCCCCCCCCTCCCCCCCCCCCCCCCCCTGAAAACAATCCCCGACCTTTAAACTTCCATCTGATGACGTCTTGCTGACATCACTTCCTCTGCATTACTGCCATGTTTCAAACAGTCTGTTATGTAAACCTTTCCTGTCCTGTCAACTTCAGTGCAGCGTGTGAAAGCGTGTGAAGGCGTGTGAAGGCGTGTGAAGGCGTGTGAAGGCGTGTGAAAGCGTGAAAGCGTGAAGGCGTGTGAAAGTGTGTGAAGGCAAGTGAAAAGCGTGTGAAAGCGCGCGGTGTAAAGCGTGCAAGGCGTGTGGAAGCGTGCGAAGGCGTGTGAAGGTGAAAGCGAGTGAAAGCGTGTGAAATCGCGTGAAAGCGTGAGCGTGTGAAGGCGTGTGAAGGCGTGTGAAGGCGTGTGAAGGCGTGTGAAGGCGTGTGAAGGCGTGTGAAAGCGTGTGAAACCGCGTGAAAGCGAGTGAAAGCGTGTGAAAGCGTGTGAAGGCGTGTGAAAGCGTGTGAAGGCGTGTGAAGGCGTGTGAAGGCGTGTGAAGGCGTGTGAAGGCGTGTGAAGGCGTGTGAAGGCGTGTGAAGGCGTGTGAAGGCGTGTGAAGGCGTGTGAAGGCGTGTGAAGGCGTGTGAAGGCGTGTGAAGGCGTGTGAAGGCGTGTGAAGGCGTGTGAAGGCGTGTGAAGGCGTGTGAAGGCGTGTGAAGGCGTGTGAAGGCGTGTGAAGGCGTGTGAAGGCGTGTGAAGGCGTGTGAAGCGTGTGAAGGCGTGTGAAGCGTGTGAAGGCGTGTGAGGCGTGTGAAGGCGTGTGAAGGCGTGTGAAAGCGTGTGAAGGCGTGTGAAAGCGTGTGAAAGCGTGAAAGCGTGAAAGCGTGTGAAAGCGTGTGAAAGCGTGTGAAAGCGTGTGAAAGCGTGTGAAAGCGTGTGAAAGCGTGTGAAAGGTTAAAATCGTGTGAAAGCGTGTGCGTGTGAAAAGCGTGTGAAGTTGCGTGTGAAATGGCGTGTGAAAGCGTGTGAAAGCGTGTGAAGGCGAGGCGTGTGAAGGCGTGTGAAAGGCGTGTGAAAGCGCGTGTGAAAGCGTGTGAAGGCGTGTGAAAGGCGTGTGAAGTGTGAAGGCGTGTGAAAGCGTGAAAGCGTGAAGGCGTGTGAAAGGCGTGTGAAGCCTGTGAAAGCGTGTGAAGGCGTGTGAAGCGTGTGAAAGCGCGTGAAGGCGTGTGAAAGCGTGTGAAGGCGTGTGAAAGCGTGTGAAGGCGTGTGAAAGCGTGTGAAGGCGTGTGAAATCGTGTGAAATCGTGTGAAAGCGTGTGAAAGCGTGTGAAAGCGTGTGAAAGGCGTGTGAAAGGCGTGTGTGAAAGGCGTGTGAAAGTGTGAAAGCGTGTGAAAGCGTGTGAAAGCGTGTGAAAGCGTGTGAAAGCGTGCGTGTGATTAAGCCGAAGGGAACTGTTGAAGGGAACTGTATATAAAGCTTCTATATAAAGTTAAACTACTAGTGATTATCAAAGAGGAAAAACTAGACTGCACATCCAAATCTATTTTCTTAAATCCTTTCATTTTCACACACGTCTTCTATTTTATACTTATAGGTCCTCTAATGAGAGGGGCACGGTGGTTTAGTGGTTAGCACGTTCGCCTCACACCACCAGGGTCCAGGTTCGATTCCCGTCTCGGCCATGTGTGTGTGGAGTTTGTGCATGTTCTCCCCGTGCCTCAGGGGGTTTTTTCTCCGGGTTCTCCGGTTTCCTCCCCCGGTCCAAAAACATGCACGGTAGGTTGATTGGCACCTTGGAAAATTGTCCCTAGTGTATGAATGTGTGTGTGTGTGTGTGTGTGTGATGGGTTGGCATTCCAGGGTGTATCCTGCTTTAATACCCATAGACGCCTGAGATAGACACAGACTCCCTGTGACCCGAGGGAAGATCGGATAAAGCTCTAAGAGATGAATGAATGAATGAATGAATGCACTACTGCTGAGTGGACGATCGGGTTTAGACGCCACTACAAGTTCTATTCTCCATATTTTTATTTGTGACAAATATAAACTTTTTTATTGTTGGTTTTATTTCAAAACTTTGGTAACTTTCAGAAAAAGTAACATTTCCACATTTAAATGAATAAAGTCGATGTTTAACCCGGGAGCAGCTGATGCGAAGGAAAGCTTTACTGAACAAAAGCACCAACAAATATTAAACAATGTGTTTAAGGAACGTTGCAGAGACGTTTTCTTCCTCGCCACCATTCTCTGTACATTGCATTGTGATCGAAAGCGAGGCGTGGAGGCGAGTCGCTGCCTTTTTTTTAAAAAAATAGAAATCATGGATATAATACAGAGAATAAATTCCATGGTTTTAATTCTGAATTGATGCATTTTGATCAGAATGAATAAGGTTTGAAATTGCAGCTCTGCAGACGTGGAAGATAGAAAAGGCCAGAGCACGGCGCGCGCACACACACACACACACACACACACACACACACACACACACACACACACACACACACACAAACTGATTGTAGAACGTCTTATTCCAACCGGGCTTCGTGTGCCAAAACACGAGGCACGTCCTCCCACGGGCCGTCTCTCTAAAAGCGCTCTTCAAACGAATTTACAAAAACACACACAGCGATAAAAGGATGGAGTGAGGGATTGAGAGAAAGAGGGAGGGAGGGAGGAGGTTGTGCTGCATGCCAGTGGCTCTATTGTACTGTACGTGTGTATATGCTGCCTTTCCTACATAAGTGTTTGGATGTGATTAATTAGGCAGTTATTAGTACACTACAGCTAGAACAGCTTGCCCCCATCCATTCTCTCCCCATGGCCTTCTCCTCTTACGGCCTCAAAGGCCCAATTTGCTTGTTCCAGCAGGGATTAGAGGGCGGAGTTTACAGAGGGGGATGAAATCCATCTAACAGCGAGAGGGCCCCTTTGCTCAAGGGTCTTTAATTACCATCAGATCCTTCTCTCTATTCTCCCTCCCCAGTGAACCTGCCTCACGTCACACTTTGTACATACTAACAGGAGTTATGGGTTCGTCCTAGCCATACAATCAGGCTCATTTTATTTGCCAATTTTTCCCAAAATAACAAATGCAAATCATGGAAGCAAAACAGCAAATAGAGAACAGAACACACACACACACACACACACACACAGACACACACACACACACACATCATCACCATCTTCTGTCCAGGCATCGAAAGAGATTTTGTTTATCGCATAAACATTACAGAAAAGTGAAATTGTTTCTTTGCATATGCCAGCTTGCCATGATACAGCGCCCCCTGGAGCACAGAGGGTTAAGGGCCTTGCTCAAAGACCCAACAGTGGCACCTTGGTGATACCGGAGCTCGAACCCCCGACCTTCCGATCAGTAGCCCAGTACCAACGCCCTTCCCCGCCCCTTCCCCGTCCCCCGTCCCCCCAACCGGTGCCTCACATTCATGTTCTATAAAATGGTTTCACAAAATCAACCAAAATGGCATCCCATAATTAAGGTTTAACAGACAAAACCATATAATAGTCAACAAATCGCAAATGTGAAAGCGACATGACAATTCAAAACGACATGAAAATCCTACGCGGATGAACAGAGCGACGGCACCGAGTTCTGGACCCTTTACCCGGCTCGAGGAGCGTACTTTATCCTCCTGCTCTGCCCTGAAGCCGTTCGGATTCCTGGGGTCCCTATTTGTGCACCATTCCATTGATTTTGTCAGGCTTGATGAGTGAGCCCACGGCCTTTCCCACAAACCCCCACTGAGGAGGCCTTCTTCCACAATGCCCAGCAGGGGTGCCAGGGGCCCAACAAAAGAAGCCAAGCTAGAGTGGAGTGCAAGCGCGATGTGCTGAAAAAGTAATGGAACTTTCTTATTTATGCCTCCATTAAAATAATAATAAAAAGAAAAAAAAACGGGGGGCATAAGACAGATGGATGGTGGAGGATCATCACATGGCAAAACATTAACACAGTCACAAGTTATAGTGATCTAATATAACATCACCTACATCTGCCAATAAAGCCCCCCCCCCCCCCCCCCCCCCTTTTCCCCCCCAAACACAACATTCCATCCTTTTCCGTGCCACTGCAGGCATTTTCCTGAATCCAAGCTTTGGGAAAACCCCTGTGTTTGAAGGCACAGGAATGTGAACAGGTGGAGCACGAGCTCCAGTTTACAGGCTTGTGTGTAACGGGGAGGATTTACCCTATGGGCCTGACTCTTTCTAAGATCCGTCACCCGATACCTCGCAAAGGTCTGACAAGGGCAACAGATAAGGTTTCATTACGGTCACGCCGCAGTGTCTGCTGGGGCTACTGTACAGAGTAAATACAGACAGCAAAAACAATATATAGAAATAAAATGCAATAATATGTAGTTATGTGGCACATTCGGGTCATAAAACCCCGCAGATACAGGGGGAGAAACATCAAACATGATCTGGCATGATAGTCTGTAATGTGGGCTGGACTATTTCAGATACACATGATCTCATGGTATTTTCACACTAAAGGTTCGAGAGCTTATAGAAAGAGGTTCTGCGAGTAAATACGTCGTGTTGACCCAAACAACCAGTGTTTACCAGTGGGCGGGGCTACAACAGCGAAAGGCCAGACGTTGATGATGTCCGCTTTACTCCAAGAGGCTGACAAGCTTTTCCCCCCCAAACAAACCCCATCCCAACACTTAAATGAAGAGCATCTTCGCTCCGATACGTTCGAGAACATGCCCGTCACAGAGAACATACGTACGAGAACATGCCCGTCACAGAGAACATACGTACGAGAACATGTCCGTCACAGAGACATGCCCGTCACAGAGAACTGGTGACAGTTGGAACGAAAAGCCATAAAATGAAAGATAATCATGTTTGATAGGGTAAAAGTATGGCTTTCGTGCTTCAGTCTCCTCCCAGTAATCTCTGTAAGATAACCTCCGTGGTGCCTCTCTTTAATCAAGGAGACGCGTTTAAAAGACAAGATGGTTATCCTGGTGAGGATGAATCGTGCTCAGATCGTCACCTGCCCATTCAGGCATGCAGTCGGTGACATTTGGCCTAGAAGTCATAGCCGAGACCAGACGCACTACAAACCCTTAAATGCTTTCCCAACAACGTGTCTAGACTGCAGAGGAATAACCGGGACAGGTTGGGGTTTTTTTTCACTGAGGCACGCGAGATATTCTGAGCATCACATGTTTGTTCTTATTCACACAATTTCAAGGGTATTTTTGTAGCTGGAGGACCTGACATCGCTAACGCTACGCAGCAGTGTAGAGGACGCAAGAAACATAACATAAGAAGTGTGTTTCCATAACACAAACCGTAAAACAAACCGTAACACAAACCGTAACACAAACCGTAACACAAACCGTAACACAAACCGTAACACAAACCGTTACACAAACCATAACACAAACCATAACACAAATCGTAACACAAATCGTAACACAAATCGTAACACAAACCGTAACACAAACCGTAACACAAACCGTAACACAAATCGTAACACAAATCGTAACACAAATCGTAACACAAATCATAACACAAATCATAACACAAATCATAACACAAATCATAACACAAATCTAGGTTATTTGGTTCCATCTGATATCTTTGTAGCGTCACAATCTTGATACAAATGAGACAAAACAATCCTTTGGGGAAATAGTTTTATAAAGCTCTAATCACAGCCAGCATAATGCAAAACCCTCACAATGACTAGTGACTGGGTTCACCATACCTTATCACCCCCAAAGCACAGCGTTCTCATTTTAAAAATAGAAATGTTGCCTGGCAGAGAGTCTCTCTGTCCCCCTGTGCTGTTGCTGTGCAGGACAGAAGCCTTCTAACTGCTGAAGACCATTAAAACATATAAGATCATTATAATAAACCAATGCGCTTTATCAGCAGGTCTGGGGAAGCGGCTTGTCAACGTAAAACTATTCTAATATGAATCTGAAAATACACACTTTCATTATTCAACGCTGTAAAAATTGTGAAGGAACGGTAACAGGACAAAATCCCCACAGAAAAGTCTCAATTAAACTCCGCCATAACGAGGGGAGCTTTTCCAAAATAAACCCGAATAAACAGCCTGGTCTTTGTAAAGGTCCGGATCGCAGGCCAGCGCTTTGCCCGAGAACTGGTGTTGCCTGTTTGGCGATGGATAGATTTGTTGTGATTTGTTGTGACTGTTGACGGCAAACTTCACTTTCAGTATGTAGATTCAAAATTCACACCCTCTTTATTTCCAGAAGTGAAATCAATTGTGTAAGTAAATTTATATAACATCATATAAAGTATACAACATCATATAAAGTATACGACATAACATCATATAAAGTATACAACATCATATAAAGTATACGACATCATATAAAGTATATAACATCATATAAAGTATATAACATCATATAAAGTATATAACATCATATAAAGTATACATCATATAAAGTATATAACATCATATAAAGTATACATCATATAAAGTATACATCATATAAAGTATACATCATATAAAGTATACATCATATAAAGTATACATCATATAAAGTATACATCATATAAAGTATACATCATATAAAGTATACATCATATAAAGTATACATCATATAAAGTATACAACATCATATAAAGTATATAACATCATATAAAGTATATAACATCATATAAAGTATACGACATCATATAAAGTATATAACATCATAAAGTATACGACATCATATAAAGTATATAACATCATATAAAGTATATAACATCATATAAAGTATACAACATCATATAAAGTATACAACATCATATAAAGTATACGACATCATATAAAGTATATAACATCATATAAAGTATATGACATCATATAATGTATACGACATCATATAAAGTATATAACATCATAAAAGTATACGACATCATATAAAGTATACAACATCATACAAAGTATACGACATCATATAAAGTATACAACATCATACAAAGTATACGACATCATATAAAGTATACAACATCATACAAAGTATACGACATCATATAAAGTATACAACATCATACAAAGTAACGACATCATATAAAGTATACAACATCATACAAAGTATACGACATCATATAAAGTATACATCATATAAAGTATACAACATCATATAAAGTATACATCATATAAAGTATATAACATCATATAAAGTATATAACATCATATAAAGTATATAACATCATATAAAGTATACGACATCATATAAAGTATACAACATCATATAAAGTATACATCATATAAACATCATATAAAGTATATAACATCATATAAAGTATACAACATCATATAAAGTATACAACATCATATAAAGTATACATCATATAAAGTATACAACATCATATAAAGTATACGACATCATATAAAGTATATAACATCATATAAAGTATACAACATCATATAAAGTATACAACATCATATAAAGTATACGACATCATATAAAGTATACAACATCATATAAAGTATACGACATCATATAAAGTATACAACATCATATAAAGTATACAACATAACATATATAAGTATACAACATCATATAAAGTATACACATCATATAAAGTATATAACATCATATAAAGTATACACATCATATAAAGTATACATCATATAAAGTATACATCATCATATAAAGTATACAACATCATATAAAGTATATATATAAAGTATACATCATATAACAGTATACATCATATAAAGTATACAACATCATATAAAGTATATAACATCATATAAAGTATATATAAAGACATCATATAATATAGATGACATCATATAAAGTATATCATATAAAGATATAAAGTATATAATATGATATAAAGTATATAACATAAGATGTTATAATATAAGTTGTCTCCATGTGTGCAGATATTTACAGAGGATTATGAAATGAATCGTTATTATCATCATTTCATCATTCCTATGGAAATGGTTCGGACGTTCAACAAACCAAAACGCCACTGTAACATTTATCTAACGTTTGTGGCAACTAAAGGAACTAAGCAAAGGTACAACTACAGCACATCTCATTTATTCCAGCACCTCAAACAAAAACACGTTGTTGAATGTGTGTGTGTGTGTGTGTGTGTGTGTGGGGGATAAACATGACAGCGACAAACACCAAAACACCCACTACAAACAGCTACAAATAACACACACATTTTCCCTCTGTATCCAAAATGTGACTGTACAGGCGACTGTACTCGATCAGCACATGTGGCAGTGACTGTACAGGCGACTGTACTCGATCAGCACATGTGACAGTGACTGTACAGGCGACTGTACTCGATCAGCACATGTGGCAGTGACTGTACAGGCGACTGTACTAGATCAGCACATGTGACAGTGACTGTACAGGCGACTGTACTCGATCAGCACATGTGACTGTGAGAGGCTGTAGATTAGCAGTGACGACTGTACTGTACTTGACGATCAGCACATGTGACTGTGACTGTAGAGGCGACTGTACTCGATCAGCACATGTGACAGTGACTGTAGAGGCGACTGTACTCGATCAGCACATGTGGCAGTGACTGTACAGGCGACTGTACTAGATCAGCACATGTGACAGAAGACTGTAGACAGGACGAACTAGACAGATCAGCACATGTGACAGTGACTGTACAGGCGACTGTACTAGATCAGCACATGTGACTGTGACTGTAGAGGCTGTACTGAGGCAGACTGTGACTGTACAGGCGACTGTACTAGATCAGCACATGTGACAGTGACAGTGTGACTGTACAGGCGACTGTACTAGATCAGCACATGTGACAGTGACTGTACAGGCGACTGTACTAGATCAGCACATGTGACAGTGACTGTACAGGCGACTGTACTCGATCAGCACATGTGACAGTGACTGTACTAGAGGCGACTGTACTCGATCAGCACATGTGACAGTGAGAGGTGACTGTACAGGCGACTGTACTCGATCAGCACATGTGACAGTGACTGTACAGGCGACTGTACTCGATCAGCACATGTGACTGTGACTGTAGAGGCGACTGTACTCGAGATCAGCACATGTGACAGTGACTGTACAGGCGACTGTACTCGAGATCAGCAGAGGCACGTGACAGTGACTGTACAGGCGACTGTACTAGATCAGCACACGTGACAGTGACTGTACAGGCGACTGTACTAGATCAGCACACGTGACAGTGACTGTACAGGCGACTGTACTAGATCAGCACACGTGACAGTGACTGTACAGGCGACTGTACTCGATCAGATCAGCACATGTGACAGTGACTGTACAGGCGACTGTACTGTGAGATCAGCACATGTGACAGTGACTGTACAGGCGACTGTACTAGATCAGCACACGTGACAGTGACTGTACAGGCGACTGTACTAGATCAGCACATGTGGCGTGACAGTGACTGTACAGGCGACTGTACTCGATCATGTACAGCACATGTGACACTCGTGACTGTACTGAGGCGACTGTACTCGATCAGACATGTGACAGCACACTGTGACAGTGACTGTACAGGCGACTGTACTCGATCAGCACATGTGACAGTGACTGTACAGGCGACTGTACTCGATCAGCACATGTGACAGTGACTGTACAGGCGACTGTACTAGATCAGCACATGTGGCAGTGACTGTAGAGGCGACTGTACTGTACACATGGCGTGACTGTACTCGATCAGCACATGTGACTGTACAGGCGACTGTACTCGATCAGCACATGTGACTGTACTGTAGGCGACTGTACTAGATCAGCACATGTGACAGTGTGACTGTACAGACTGTACAGCGACTGTACTAGATCAGCACACGTGACAGTGACTGTACAGGCGACTGTACTAGATCAGCACACGTGACAGTGACTGTACAGGCGACTGTACTAGATCAGCACATGTGACAGTGACTGTACAGGCGACTGTACTAGATCAGCACACGTGACAGTGACTGTACAGGCGACTGTACTGATCACACACGTGACAGTGACTGTACAGGCGACGTACTAGATCAGCACACGTGACAGTACTGTACAGGCGACTGTACTCGCACAGTGTGACTGTATGTGACGACTGTGACTGTACGAGGCCGACTGTACAGTGACAGATATGTGACAGGTGTGACTGTACAGGCGACTGTACTCGATCAGCACATGTGACAGACTGTACAGACTGTACAGGCGACTGTACTGATCAGCACATGTGACAGTGACTGTACAGGACATGACTGTACTCGATCAGCACATGTGACATTGACTGTAGAGGCGACTGTACTCGATAAGCACATGTGGCAGTGACTGTACAGGCGACTGACTGTACTCGATCAGCACATGTGACATTGACTGTAGAGGTGACTGTACTCGATAAGCACATGTGGCGAGTGACTGTACAGGCGACTGTACTCGATCAGCACATGTGACAGTGACTGTAGAGGCGACTGTACTCGATCAGCACATGTGACAGTGACTGTACAGGCGACTGTACTCGATCAGCACACGTGACAGTGACTGTACAGGCGACTGTACTAGATCAGCACATGTGGCAGTGACTGTAGTGACTGTACAGGCGACTGTACAGTGACGTACTGTACTAGATCAGCACATGTGATCAGCGTGACAGTGACTGTACAGGCGACTGTACAGGCGACTGTAGATCGATCAGCACAGTGACTGTGACTGTGACTGTAGAGGCGACTGTACTCGATCAGCACATGTGACAGTGACTGTACAGGCGACTGTACTCGATCAGCACATGTGACATGTGACTGTAGAGGCGACTGTACTCGATCAGCACATGTGGCAGTGACTGTACAGGACTGTACGACTGTACTCGTGAGATGTGACAGCACACTGTGACAGTGACTGTACAGGCGACTGTACTAGATCAGCACATGTGACTGTGACTGTAGAGGCGTGACTGTACAGGCGACTGTACTCGATCAGCACATGTGACAGTGACTGTAGAGGCGACTGTACTCGATCAGCACATGTGACTGTGACTGTACAGGCGACTGTACTCGATCAGCACATGTGACAGTGACTGTACAGGCGACTGTACTAGATCAGCACACGTGTGACAGTACACATGTGACTGTACAGAGGCGACTGTACTAGATCAGCACATGACTGTGACTGACTGTTAGCAAGTGACGACTGTAGGGCGACTGTACACAGTGTGACAGTGACTGTACAGGCGTGTGACTACTGTGCACTGTGACTGAGAAGGCGAATGTACTCGATCAGCCATGCGCCACATGTGACTGTACAGAATGTACTGTAGTACAGATCAAATGGTACAGTGACTGTGACTGTAGAAGGCGTCTGTACTAGATCAGCACATGTGAGGCAGTGTGACTGTAGAGGCGACTGTACAGGCGACTCGATGCAGCACATGTGACAGCTCTGTACAGGCGACGTGTACTCGATCAGCACATGTGACTGTGTAGAGGCGACTGTACTCGATCAGCACATGTGACTGTGACTGTACAGGCGACTGTACTCGATCAGCACATGTGACTGTGACTGAGGCGACTGTAGTGCTCGATCAGCACATGTGACATTGACTGTAGAGGCGACTGTACTCGATCAGCACATGTGACAGTGACTGTACAGGCGACTGTACTAGATCAGCACATGTGACAGTGACTGTAGAGGCGACTGTACTAGATCAGCACATGTGACAGTGACTGTACAGGCGATAGCTGTACTGCGACTGTACTGTAGATGACTGTGATGTTCAGACAGGTGACTGTACTGACTGTACAGCGACGACTGTACGATAGATCACTGTACACTGTACGACAGCACATGTGTGAGTGACAGCATGTACACATGTACTGAGGCTGTACCGATCAGCACATGTACTGACTGGCGACTGTACTCGATCAGCAGTGACTGTGACTGTACTAGACAGTGACTGTACACAGTGACTGTACAGGCGACTGTACTCGATCAGCACATGTGACAGTGACTGTACAGCACATGTGGCAGTGACTGTACAGGCGACTGTACTAGATCAGCACACGTGTGACAGTGACTGTACAGGCGACTGTACTAGATCAGCACATGTGACATGTGACTGTAGAGGCGACTGTACTCGATCAGCACATGTGACAGTGACTGTACAGGCGACTGTACTCGATCAGCACATGTGACTGTGACTGTAGAGGCGACTGTACTAGATCAGCACATGTGACTGTGACTGTACATAAGCACATGCGACTGTACTCGATCAGCACATGTGACAGTGACTGTACAGGCGACTGTACTCGATCAGCACATGTGACTGTGACTGTAGAGGCGACTGTACTCGATCAGCACATGTGACTGTGACTGTACAGCACATGTGACAGACTGTGTAGAGGCTGTACTCGATCAGACTGTGACTGTGTACAGGCGACTGTACTCGATCAGCACATGTGACTGTACAGACTGCACAGGCGACTACTCGATCAGCACATGTGACATTGACTGTAGAGGTGACGACTGTACTCGATCACATGCAGTGACACAGGTGTGACTGTGACTGTACAGGCGACTGTACTCGATCAGCACATGTGACTGTGACTGTAGAGGCGACTGTACTCGATCAGCACATGTGACTGTGACTGTAGAGGCGACTGTACTCTATCAGCACATGTGACATTGAGAGGCGACTGTGACTGACTGATCAGCACATGCATTGACAGAGGTGTGTACTCGATAAGCAGTGACTGTACAGGCGACTGTACTCGATCAGCACATGTGACTGTAACATGTGACTGTAACGCTGTGCGTGTCTGTGTCACTGTTGTTGATCTAAAAGCTAATATACAGTTTGTGAAGTATTTAACATAAACAGTCATAAACAGAACTTTACGCTACAGTTGGTGAGGAAAACAACTGTTTGTTTTTTTCTCTCCAGACACTCGGAGGACTCGCGACCTTCCATCCTTCTAGACGTCGTTCGGGTCACGACAGATTCCGCCTTCAATCTGCTGCCTTTGAGGAAAGTGTAAGGCAGCTTGTGGTGTCAGGTTTGGGGCAATGATCGATCGTCCTGCCAAGCCCGATTACTCCCCCGAGGAGAATCTCATCTGTCTCTCTACACAAGAACAGAGGGAATACAACTCTGATCTTATTTACAGGGGAACAAAAGAGGGAGTGCCCCCTGGAGTCCCCCAGGCACGCAGTGTTCCGACAGAGGGCCGGGGCACGAAGGTCCCCAAAGAGCCGTCCCCTATGGGCTGTTCCGAGAACAGCTGACAGATCAGCACAGAGATAAAATTTGGGGTGGATAGGGACTGCTTTTTTCTTTTTAGGTCGGGTCCTCAGGAGAGACACAACACACAATGTGCTCAAAGCCGAGCCGAGTCTGTTTCTCCAAACATCTGTCCTAACACACGTGTGGAACGTGTGGAAATTCACCCCTGCAAAGCCCCTGCTTTTCCTGACACAACCCCCCCCCCCCTCCTGATTAAACACACACTGTAAACAGAAATGCTCTTTCCTTCTCCAGTCCTGCTGAAGTGGAAACGGAGGAACGACTTCACAAGTCCATTACAAGAACAGAGAAGGAAAAGGGTCAAACTATTTACGGTCCGATTGACCCAGAAGCGACCTTTCACCTCACATTCACTGACCTGGAAGTTATTTCCTGTTTGGTGCAACCATTTTCTAACTCTATAAAAGCCTTTAAAAGAAAGAGAGAGAGAGAGAGCGAGAGAGAGAGAGAGAGAGAGAGAGAGAGAGAGAGAGAGAGAGAGAGAGAGAGAGAGAGAGGAAGAGAGGGATTTGATCATTAGGCATGTACAATGGACACAGTTGTGTGCTGAGATGACAGGGGGATTTTCAGAGGTCACTCTCTCGACCTCTCACACAGTTCTGTTCAGAGCAGAGAACAAAATCACTTTTAAACTACTTCAACAAAAACACAAACAAAAACACAAACAGAAGTCAGAGTGACTTTACTGAGGCACGATTCTCCTCCAGATAATCACCCACGTGTTGTAAAGTCCTTTTAATTACGAGAGTGAGAGACGCAATCTTTCTATAATAACGTCATGTTGGAAATCAATGGCTTTCGCTTTTATTTACATCAACAAGAAATACAACAAATAAACAAACACACTGTGACGGAACATCAGAACATCAGAACATCAGAACATCAGAACATCAGAACATCAGAACATCAGAACATCAGAACTTCAGAACATCAGAACTTCAGAACATCAGAACATCAGAACACCAGAACATCAGAACACCAGAACTCAGAACTTCAAAACATCAGAACTTCAAAAACATCAGAACTTCATCAAACATCAGAACATCAGAACATTCAGAACATCAGAACATCAGAACATCAGAACATCAGAACTTCAGAACATCAGAACATCAGAACATCAGAACATCAGAACATCAGAACTTCAAAAACAGAACTTCAGAACATCAGAACTTCAGAACATCAGAACTTCATCAGAACTTCAGAACTCAGAACATCAGAACATCAGAACTTCAAAACATCAGAACTTCAAAACATCAGAACTTCAGAACTTCAGAACTTCAGAACATCAGAACATCAGAACTTCAGAGTCCAGTTTCAGTCGAGTCTGTTTCCCCGATTCCACTCCTATCAATTCAAGGTTATTCTGAACAGGGACAAGTTATGGCCAAAAACCAACATATACTCTCTCTGTCTCTCTCTCTCTCTCTCTGTCTCTCTCTCTGTGTCTCTCTCTACCTTCCCCTCTCTCCCTCTCTCTCTCTCTCCCTCTTCAGGGGTCACCAACCTTTTTGAACCTGAGAGCTACTTCATGGATACTGAGTCATACAAAGTGGTTACCAGTTTAACACACTCTTCTGAAATAACACATTTGCCTTTAGTTCATTCATTCATTCATTCATTCATTCATTCATTCATTCATCTTCTACCGCTATATCCGATCTTCCCTCGGGTCACGGGAAGTCTGTGTCTATCTCAGGCGTCTATGGGCATTAAGGCAGGATACACCCTGGATGGAATTCCAACCCATCACGCACACACACACACACGCACACACACACACACATTCATACACTAGGGACAATTTTTCCAAGGTGCCAATCAACCTACTGTGCATGTTTTTGGACCGGGGGAGGAAACCGGAGAACCCGGAGAAAAACCCCCTGAATCGAACCCGGACCCTGGCGGTGTGAGGTGAACGTGCTAACCACTAAACCACTGTGCACCTTTTGCCTTTAGTTATATATGATGATGATGATTTCTCACAAGTATCAACAAAGAGATAACTAACATGTTAGATGCATCTCACTGATGAGTTTTTAGAACAGGCCTGAGAGCTGCTCATGTGGTCCTTGGGGGCGACCTGGTGCCAGCGGGCACCACATTGGTGACACCTGCTCTACATCTTCTCTGGTCTGGACCACATGGTGATCGCCCAAAAAGTGCCAGGAAGGAGTCGTGTAATAAGTCGACTATAATCCGGTGTGGATGAAAGTGTGTGTAGACGTACACACACGCTGCTGGAAACACACTGAGGATTTCAGACAGGAGTTACTGGTCTGAAGAGAATCATGCTGGACTGATGAACTCACAATTGGGATTAAGATGATGATCTTGGCCATGACACCAGAGCGGGTCACACCAACACACGGACACAAATACATGTGCCTGCTCGGATTTTGATCACCAAAATGATTAGAAAGTGTAAATAAGTGGAGGATCAGTGGCGGGTCGTGGGACTGGAGGCCAGAGATAGCCGGCTTTTGTTATCGCTACGGAGATGTTTTTTCAATCTCGCATGCGAGAGACGTCGAGCCCACGGGACTCTGAAAGAATTCAGTGTGCAGAAGCCAGAGGGTTTGTTTGATCTCTCGCTCTTCTCTCCGAAGCCATGTGACGGCTGACACGAGGCCTTAATCTGCACGCTGTCCGTCGGCTACGACTGTGAAAGTCACAGGGACGTTAATAAAACGCTCCGAAATGAAACCGTGAAGAAACCGTCAGTGACCTGCGACTCGCTCGAACCCGAGGCGGCGCTGGAGTATACAGACATGACGATGAACGCAGCGTTCAAGAAACAATCCCAACCCAAGGAATCCATGTTCATCTGCTAATCAAGATTAAAGCGGTGTGTGTGGTGTGTGTGTGTGTGTGTGTGTGTGTGTGTGTGTGACTACAGTTGCAGAATAAACACCAATAGTTTTCTGCAATCTGGTTTATTATTAATAAAAGCCTTTAGTGAAGTCTGGGATAAATCTAGTCTAGTCGGAGTAAAAGGGGGTTAATGAGGATCTAATGCATCCATAAGAAAGTAGCATGACTTTAATATGGACATGTGAAGAGGAAACAACGTTATTCCGTAATTCAGAAAGTGTGGGAGGAAATGTGGCCGAAATATTCCATTTTCTTCATCACATCATCTGAGTTTGGTTTTGTAGGGGGGGGGGGGGTTGTTTGGGTGGATTGTGTGTGTGTGGGGGGGGTGGTATTGGGGGTTGGATTGGGGTGTAGGAACGCCCAGCACGCTTTTCGTTCCCATGTAATGCGTTTCTTTTAGTGTCATTACAGCATGATTAGACGCGATACAGAAATGTCACGTCCCTAAATAGATCCCCTGCTGTGTTTCTGAGGATTGCTTTCTAGTGGGAAACAGAGCTGGTGCTATGAATAGATAAAGCGCTTTATGGAACAGGCGGTGACAGGGCGTCAGGGCGTCAGGACGACAGGCGATTCGGGACACGGCCGTGAGCGACGATGCGCTTTAATACCTGCTATCCCAATCATTCTGTGCTTCGCAGCATTTGTGGTGTCAAAGCTCAGAGCTCCTGTTGTCCGGAATGCTGGGCATGTGGTGAACCGTGAGCACGCGGAATCGTGTGTGTGTGTGTGTGTGTGTGTGTGTGTGTGTGTGTGTGTGTGAGACACTTGTCCCTCCCTGTCCTAGAACAACAGGCATTCATTACAATCCCAAAAAGTAAACATTTGTACGACTGCAAAGCAAATGCTGCGAGTGTAGCTGGAAATAGAGCATGCTAATAGAGGTGGAGGAATTAAGAGAGTCGGGCACAGAAGTCACCTTCAAGTTGGGATTATATTTATCTTTTTCCTACAGACACACAACGGACGCACAACACACACAAACACACAACACACAACACACACAAACACACACACACAACACACAACACACACACGACACACACACGACACACACGAACACACACATGACACACACGACACACACACACAACGCACACATGACACACATGACACACACGAACACACACGGACACACACACACACACACACACACACACGACACACACAACACACACTGACACACAACGGACACACAACGGACACACAACGGACACACACGACACACATCGGACACACACGACACACAACGGACACACATCCAACACACGACACACACACGGACACACACGACCACACGACACACACGACACAACACACACACGACACAACACACACGACACACACACTACAACACACACACACGGACACACACACACACACGGACACACACAACAACACACAAACCACGACACACACACACGACACACACTGACACACCACCAGACACACAACTTACACACACGGACACACACACACACACACACACACACACACACCCACACACACACACACACAACACACCCACGGACACACCAGACACACGAACGGACACACACACACAACGTACACACGACACACACGACACACACACGACACACACACACACACACACGAACACACACGTACACACGACACACACGACACACACACACACGACACACACACACACACACACACACACACACGACACACACGACGACACACACACGACACACACGACACACAACGGACACACACACACACACACACGACACACAACGACACACACACGACACACAACACACGACACACACACACACACACGACACACACACACCAACGACACACACACACACGGACACACACGACACACACACACACACACACACACGACACACACGACACACACACGACACACACACGACCACACGACACACACGACACACGACACACATGACACACACGACACACAACGGACACACACACACACACGGACACACACACACACGGACACACACGGACACACACACAGGACACACACACACGGACACACACACACGACACACACACGGACACACGACACACACGCGACCACACGACACACACACGACACACACACGGACACACACGACACACACGGACACACACATGGACACACACTGACACACACGGACACACGAACACACGCGGACACACGTACACACGTACACACGGACACACACACGGACACACACACACACAAGGATGTCTGATATTTACATATTTGTATCAACAAGTGGTAATTCAAATATGCGGTTCATTTACAATCGATAATCATGATGTGAAATAGACATGGGTTTATACTGAACACCCCATAAGTCACTGTCTCTCCTCTGGATCACAGCGTTAATGTGCAGAGGAATATGTGGTGATAATTCTCATAATCTAATATAATAATACTAATAATAATAAAAGAATATGATACTAATAATAATGATAATAATAATAATACTAATGATAATAATAATAATAATAATATAATGATAATGATAATAATAATAATGATAATAATCTAATAATAATAATAATAATGATATAATAATGAATAATACTAATGATAGATAATAAATAATAATAATAATAAAATATGTGAATAATAATATAATATAATGAATAATATAATAATAATATAAATAATAATAATACTAATAATAATAATAATGATTATAATTAATAATAATAATAATAATAAGGATACTAATTAAGTAATCATATAATAGATGATGATAATAATATTTCTAATAATAAGATACAGGGAAAATAAAATAAATGAATGCTTTAAGTTGCTGACGGTGTGTGATGAGTTTACAGAAGGTAAAAGTCAATGTCAGTAGGAGTTGTGGAATGGGAGGGAAGGTGGAATCGGGCCGGGGGGGGGGGGGGGGACAGAGCCAGAGCCAGGCACCTGTTTTAGACACACACATACGTGCATGTATACACACACACACACACACACACCACACACACACACACACCACACACACACACACACACACGGCGCACGCAAGCCGCGCGTTCACACACACACACACACACACACACATATGAGAGTCCATACAAACACAAGCATATGTTTTGGTGCATTATGAGGACCAACTGAAATATCCATCCAATCTATTACATGTTTAAAAATATTAAAATATATTTATATAAATATTGCATTTTAAATGTTCAATTAAACACACACACACACACACACACACACACACACACACACACACTCTGAAGACCCTGGCAGCTGTCATAGCAATTCTTGTGGGTTTTGTGACGTCTGTATGTGTGTGTGTGTGTATGAGGACACATTCATAGCGTTCCAGACCAAATCCTCCGACTCGCTTTCAAACCAGCAATCAAAATGGCTTGACGTGTTAAAACTCCCCACGCCGGCTGTCAATCACGGCATGGCTGCACTCAACATAACGAACCTGTACTGTATATGTTCAAATCCCAACGTCCATGAAAAAGCTTCCAACAGCAGCGTATGGAACTGGAAATCTGACTAGAACATAAACATTCATTCATTCATTCATCTTCTAGCGCTTTATCCGATCTTCCATCGGGTCACGGGGAGTCTGTGTCTATCTCAGGCGTCTATGGGCATTAAGGCAGGATACACCCTGAATGGAATGCCAACCCATCGCAGGGCGCACACACACACACACACACACACACACATTCACACACACATTCATACACTAGGGACAATTTTCCAAGGTGCCAATCAACCTACCGTGCATGTTTTTGGACCGGGGGGAAACCGGAGAACCCGGAGAAAAACCCCCTGAGGCACGGGGAGAACATGCACAAACTCCACACACACATGGCCGAGACGGGAATCGAACCCGGAACCTGGCGGTGTGAGGCGAACGTGCTAACCACTAAACCACCGTGCCCCACAGAACATAAACATAAATACACATAATTCTTTTTTAAAAAATCATACGACATTCTTTAAGTCCAATGGCAGGACTTGTGCATCCTAATAAACTGTTGGTAAATCATGTGGCGTAAACAACAAAGGCGGCGGTCCTGCGCGTCTCGGAGTGAGCGCGTGTGTGTGTGTGCGTGTGTGTGTGTGTGTGTGTGTGCACGGTGTAATTTAACGCCTCAGACGGAGTGGCTCATGCATGTGCAAGTCTTTGTTAGATTTGTGGGTGCTGGTCACCCCGTGACCCCTAATCCCAGGAGCCAGTCTCGGCCTAATGAGGAAGCAGGCAGCTGGCATGCAATTCGGCTTATTACTGAAATCGCACGCGCACTCGCTCGCGTCTTGGCCCTCGGCAGCGCCACTTAACTACATCAGCACTCCAACGGAGGTGTGAGAGCGAGGGAGGAAATGATAAAAATCACACAAAAGCCAGCGTCCTAACACACACATACACACACACACACACACACACACACACACAACAAATCCCAAAACACCCACCATCGATCAACCTCTCATACCGGCCAAGCTTATTCTGCTAATCAGTTACACACCACGGCGTGGCATTTAAGACGACGCCAAGCGAACGTTACAGCTACACGCACACACACACACACACACACACACACACACACACACCACACAATATTGTGATGAAATCGGATAGTAAATAACCATCACTACATTCCGCTCAGGTTTATATGGAACAACTGGGAATTTTTTCAACACATTGCTGTGCATTTGGGAAGTGTGTGCATTTGGGAAGTGTGTGCATTTGGGAAGTGTGTGTATTTGGGAAGTGTGTGCATTTGGGAAGTGTGTGTATTTGGGAAGTGTGTGCATTTGGGAAGTGTGTGCATTTGGGAAGTTTGTTTGAAGTGTGTGGATTTGGGAAGTGTGTGTGTGCATTTGGGAAGTGTGTGTATTTGGGAAGTGTGTGCATTTGCGTGTGTGTTGTGTACGCGTACACACAGTGAAATGTTTTTTACCACCGTATAACATGTAAACATAATTATAGATATAAATAATGTGGATAACGGCAGAAACGATGAATAAAGTAAAAACAAGTAAAACAAAGAGAAAAGTCAAAAAGTCGAAAGAGATCTTACTATTAAATATATAAATATATAAAAATATTGTGTAAAGTGTAGAAGTGTGTAAAGTGACGGGTACACGATGTCCGGGGTCATGTGACCAGTGTTTATTGTGTAATGTTGTACCAGTGACCAAACAGTGAGTGTCCGTTTGTGCAGTTTTGTGCAGACATGGAAGGTGAAAGTAAAAGTCTCCGGTATTGTGTGTGTGTGTGTGTGTGTGGTGTGTGTGTGGTGTGTGTGTGTGTGTGTGTGTGTGTGTGACAAACTAAATCTGAAAGTGAACAATGAAATAGATTGTATGATTTGAAGTTGATAAATAACTAACAATTAAAAGTAGTTTAATGTTGACAGAAGGAGTGCGGAAGTTCCTCGTTGGTTCTTCTGCGCTGTTCCGATGTTCTTATTGTGTTAACTTCAGTCCAGATTTATCCAAAAAAAAAAAACACCTCATCAAAAAATAACCTTTTTAACAGCAGATATAAAGGAGGAAGTGATGATGTTGCGTTTTTTTGCATGTTTAGCGCTTCTGTCTCTTTTCAATGAGTCGAACGGAAGACCAGATCTGTGACGCTCTGCTTCGATGCTGTTCTGGGTTCTGCTGCGGCTGTTCTGTTGTGGCTGTTCTGGGTTCTGCTGCGGCTGTTCTGGGTTCTGCTGCGGCTGTTCTTTCTGGGTTCTGCTGCGGCTGTTATTGGGTTCTGCTGCGGCTGTTATGGGTTCTGTTGCGGCTGTTCTGTTGCGGATGTTCTGGGTTCTGTTGTGGCTGTTCTGGGTTCTGCTGCGGCTGTTCTGGGTTCTGCTGCGGCTGTTCTGGGTTCTGCTGCGGCTGTTCTGTTCTGGGTTCTGTTCTGGCTGTTCTGGGTCTGCTGCGGCTGTTCTGGGTTCTGTTGCGGCTGTTCTGGGTGCTGCTGTGGCTGTTCTGGCGGCTTCTGTTCTGTTATGGCTGTTCTGTTGCGGCTGTTCTGGGTTCTGCTGCGGCTGTTCGGGGTGCTGCTGCGGCTGCGGGTTCTGGGTCTGGGTTCTGGCGGCTGTTCTGGGTTCTGTTCTGTTCTGGGTTCTGCTGCGGCTGTTTTGGGTTCTGCTGCGGCTGTTATGGGTTCTGTTGCGGCTGTTCTGGGTTCTGTTGTGGCTGTTCTGTTCTGGGTTCTGCTGCGGCTGTTCTGGGTTCTGTTGTGGCTGTTCTGGGTTCTGCTGCGGCTGTTCTGGGTTCTGCTGCGGCTGTTCTGGGTTCTGCTGCGGCTTCGTGGAGGAGTTGCTGATGCACTGTTTGGAGGAATGTCTGTAGACCAGTGACTTGTTCCTCTCGGAGCATTAGAAGTGGATTTGGAACCCGTTCCAGGTGGATTTATTCACTTCCTCATCTCGATCTTTTCTGGAATTTCTTTTTCGGGCTGATTTTTGAGATGTTCCAGATCTCTATTAAAGGTGCTCTATGACAGGAGAAACGCTATATGCGCGCTATAGAACAGAACTGGTTCGATGCCACATCTAAAACAGCGCTTGGTTTTTAATGCTTTTAAAAAAAAACAACAACGAAAACGGCGCATTAAGTCGTCCCAAGAAAGACGAAGTGCTAATCTATTTTTATTGTTCTTTTGGAAGGGAATTCGGAGCGAGGGCAAGCCCATGCACGCGAACACTCTTTAATGAAGGGGATGAAGGCTGCCTCAGTTCCCCAAATGCCTACAAAAGCGTCCTCCTTTCAAACAGGCCATTATCCACACACACACACACACACACACACACACACACACTCGACCCTGGCCCGGCAAAGATATGCATGCATTTTCAGGGTGTTTGTGTTGGGAAGCAGAGGAGGAGGACGCCAGTGAGATTTACAGCGTCCTCAGATTGATTGTGGACGAGTGGAGTGACGAAGTGTCCCTCGGGGCGTTGGAGCCACACACACTCCGTCCAGCACAAAGGCAAAGAGTCAAGGAGCTTTTCCGAGAGCTTGGAGAGTCATTAACTGACCCGGGAACAGGGCGGGAGGCAGAAGTGTGTTTAATAGGGACGGAACGCTACACTAACTAATGATGTGGAATGTTGTTCTCTTTGTAAGATTTTGACGCTGTATTCCTTGTTTATTAATGTTCACTGATTATTAATTCCTTGTTTATTAATGTTCACGGATGATTAAAAAGTCACCTTTTTCAATGTAGTGCTGCACAGTTCTCACAGTTCTCGCAGTTCTTGTGTTAGTGTGTCCAATAGAGTGAACGCTGTAGCCTTCACACGTAACCCACGCCGTCGTGAGCGTTCTGCCTCACTCTGCGGTGACTACTCCCACACACTAGATGGCGCTGTTTGAGTTTTGGTGTTTTGGGTTTCTGATGCAGTGACAGGGGTGTTGATATTTCCATGATCCTTTCTCTTCCTCGCTCCGTGTTCATGCTTTGTTTCTTCACCATGGACTTTAAAAATGGCGGGACGGAGGAACACGCCGCCGAGCCGACCAATCACAGACCTCGCGCTCTGGGTCCAGAAGGCATCACGTGGACACACGTACGGTCCGACAGCACCGACTTCATTACAGACCGGAGCCTGTTTATAACACAAGACCGGCACTGAAGGGTCTATTACAACCCTGTATTGTTTTCTTTATGGAGCTTGTTGCTGGGCCCCATGGTTGGTTTAGTGTATGAATGTGTGTGTGTGTGTGTGTGTGTGTGTGTGTGTAGGTGGTAGGAGAGGTGGAACGCACTACGTGATGTGGATGAGCGAGAGATGGATTTCCAGACCAAGGCCAAAGCAATCCTTTGACAGCAAAAGAGAGGGAGAGAGAGAGCGAACAAGAGAGAGGGAGAGAGAGAGCGAACAAGAGAGAGAGCGAGAGAGAGATAGAGCGAGAGAGAGGAGAGAGAGAGGGAGAGAGGGAGAGAGAGAGGGAGAGGGGGTGAGAGAGGGGGTTAGAGAGAGATGAGAGAGAGGGATGAGAGTCAATTGAAGACAATGAGGGCAGTAAATATAAATGCCTTACACTCACTATAGAGAATCCAAGCAACAGGAGTCGTTTGCTAACGAATGCTAACGCGGGTTCCGAAGCGAACACACTAACGCGGGTTCCGAAGCGAACACACACTAACGCGGGTTCCGAAGCGGGTTCACACACTAACGCGGGTTCCGAAGCGCACACACAAACGCGGGTTCCGAAGCGACACACTAACGCGGTTTTGAAGCGAACACACTAACGCGGGTTTTGAAGCGAACACACTAACGCGGGTTTTGAAGCGCACACACTAACGCGGGTTCCGAAGCGAACACACTAACGCGGGTTCTGAAGCGAAGCACACACACTAACGCGGGTTCCGAAGCGGGTTCCGAACACACTAACGCGGGTTCCGAAGCACACACACTAACGCGGGTTCCGAAGCGAACACACTAACGCGGGTTCCGAAGCACACACACTAACGCGGGTTCCGAAGCGCACACACTAACACACACACTAACGCGGGTTCCGAAGCGAACACACTAACGCGGGTTCCGAAGCGCACACACTAACGCGGGTTCCGAAGCGCACACACTAACGCGGGTTCCGAAGCGAACACACTAACGCGGGTTCCGAAGCACACACACTAACGCGGGTTCCGAAGCGAACACACTAACGCGGGTTCCGAAGCACACACACTAACGCGGGTTCCGAAGCGAACACACTAACGCGGGTTCCGAAGCACACACACTAACGCGGGTTCCGAAGCGCACACACTAACGCGGGTTCTGAAGCGCACACACTAACGCGGGTTCCGAAGCGCACACACTAACGCACACACTAACGGGTTCCGAAGCGAACACACTAACGCGGGTTCCGAAGCACACACACTAACGCGGGTTCCGAAGCGAACACACTAACGCGGGTTCTGAAGCACACACACTAACGCGGGTTCCGAAGCGCGCGCACACTAACGCGGGTTCCGAAGCGAACACACTAACGCGGGTTCCGAAGCGCACACACAACGCGGGTTCTGAACGCACACAACGGGTTCTGAAGCACACACACTAACGCGGGTTCCGAAGCGAACACACTAACGCGGGTTCCGAAGCACACACACTAACGCGGGTTCCGAAGCGAACACACTAACGCGGGTTCTGAAGCACACACACTAACGCGGGTTCCGAAGCGAACACACTAACGCGGGTTCTGAAGCACACACACTAACGTGGGTTCTGAAGCGCACACACTGTTTTTTAACGCGGGTTCCGAAGCGAACACACTAACGCGGGTTCTGAAGCACACACACTATATACTATGATGTGTGACGTGTGTGATGTGTGACGCGTGTGTGACGTGTGTCCGTGTGTGACGTGTGTGCCGTGTGTGATGTGTGACGTGTGTGACCGTGTGTGACGTGTGTGATGTGTGACCGTGTGTGTGACGTGTGTCCGTGTGTGACGTGTGTGCTGTGTGACGTGTGTGTGTGATGTGTTGGACCGTGTGTGATGTGTTTACCGTGTGTGATGTGTTTTATGTGAGACGTGTGTGATGTGTGACGTGTGTGACGTGTGTGACGCGTGTGACGTGTACCGTGTGTGTGTGTGTGTGACGTGTGTGTGTGTGATGTGTGACTTGTGTGATGTGTTACCGTGTGTGATGTGTTACCATGTGTTATGTGTGTGATATGTGTGGTGTGTGACGTGTGTGATGTGTTACCGTGTGTGATGTGTTACCGTGTGTTATGTGTGTGATGCGTGTGATGTGTTACCGTGTGTTATGTGTGTGATGCGTGTGATGTGTTACCGTGTGTTATGTGTGTGATGTGTGACGTGTGTGACGTGTGTGACGTGTGTGACGTGTGATGTGTTACCGTGTGTGATGTGTTACCGTGTGTTGACGTGTGTGTGTGATGTGTGAGTGTGTGATGTGTGTGTGTGTTTTCGTGTGTGATGTGTGTGACGTGTGTGACGTGTTGACGTGTGTGATGTGTGTGATGTGTGACTGTGTGTGTGCTGTGTGTGATGTGTGTGACGTGTGTGATGTGTGTGATGTGTGTGATGTGTGACGTGTGTGATGTGTGTGTGTTATGTGTGGAACCGTGTGTGATGTGTGTGACGTGTGTGACGTGTGTGATGTGTGACGTGTGTGCTGTGTGACGTGTGTGTGTGTGACGTGTGACCGTGTGTGACGTGTGTGACGTGTGTGACGTGTGTGATGGTGTTACGTGTGTGACGTGTGTCCGTGTGTGACGTGTGTGTGTGCTGTGTGTGTGACCGTGTGTGACGTGAGTGTGTGACGTGTGTGATGTGTGGGACGTGTGTGTGTGTGAGTGTGTGTGTGTGTGGTGTGTGACGTGTGTGCTGTGTGACCGTGTGTGACGTGTGTCCGTGTGTGACGTGTGACCGTGTGTGCTGTGTGACGTGTGACCGTGTGTGACGTGTGTGCTGTGTGCTTGTGTGTGTGACGTGTGACCGTGTTGACTGGTGTCGTACTGAACAACATACAGTAAACTAAAGGTAGAGGAAATGAAACACATCCATGTACACAGGATCGTTTGTAAATCTCTGTAGTGTTTAAATGTGTTTATTTACATGTTGTTTTAATGAAATAGATTTGATATGTAAACAAATTCGATGTGGACGATTTGTGTCATTTCATCTCCATTTATAATTCCATTTTGGATAAAGAGGGAAAATGTGTGTGTTATTTGTACCTGTTTGTAGTGTGTGTTTAGGGGTTTGTCACTGTCATGTATATCTCGCAGCGCCAAACACACACACACACACACACCGAACCATTTCCGTACGACTTATGAAACCCCGCCCCCTCTTGGAAACGAGCTCTTCTGATTCGCCGCCATGTTGTATTTGGTATTTCCCAAGTGTAACAAAGTAACACCGGGAGGAGGAGAACTACGGAAGCCCTCTGGGTCAAACCGAGGTGAAATCGTATTTTCAACATGGACGTAAACCATAAAATCCATAACGATGATTAAAATCTCCCAGCACTACATCAAAGGTGTTTACTCCACTTAACGGCATTTTCCCTTTTTTATTTCACTTCAATGCGTTTACTTTGATGAGCTCATGTTTACACTCTATAAGCCGTGTTGTTTGCACACAATGACGTGGACTTGTGTATCGTGTGAAAGTAAAGTTACACTGATACAACGTCACCGAGATACCACAAGTACCCGTCATATTATGTAGCCGAACGCATGTCATTAACTAAGTTATTATACGTCACCACGTTATTATACATCACCACGTTCTTATACGTCAGCACGTTATTATACGTCACCACGTTATTATACAATGTCACCGAGATACCACAAGTACCCGTCATATTATGTAGCCGAACGCATGTCATTAAGTTATTATACGTCACCACGTTATTATACGTCACCACGTTGTTATACGTCACCACGTTACTATACGTCACCACATTACTATACGTCACCACGTTCTTATACGTCAGCACGTTCTTATACGTCAGCACGTTCTTATACGTCAGCACGTTCTTACTAACGCGGGTTCCGAAGCGCACACACTAACGCGGGTTCCGAAGCGCACACACTAACGCGGGTTCCGAAGCGCACACACTAACGCGGGTTCCGAAGCGCACACACTAACGCGGGTTCCGAAGCGCAACACACTAACGCGGGTTCCGAAGCGCACACACTAACGCGGGTTCCGAAGCGCACACACTAACGCGGGTTCCGAAGCGCACACACTAACGCGGGTTCCGAAGCGCACACACTAACGCGGGTTCCGAAGCGCAACACACTAACGCGGGTTCCGAAGCGCACACACTAACGCGGGTTCCGAAGCGCACACACTAACGCGGGTTCCGAAGCGCAACACACTAACGCGGGTTCCGAAGCGCAACACACTAACGCGGGTTCCGAAGCGCACACACTAACGCGGGTTCCGAAGCGCAACACACTAACGCGGGTTCCGAAGCGAACACACTAACGCGGGTTTTGAAGCGAACACACTAACGCGGGTTTTGAAGCGAACACACTAACGCGGGTTTTGAAGCGAACACACTAACGCGGGTTCCGAAGCGCGCGCACACTAACGCGGGTTCCGAAGCGCACACACTAACGCGGGTTCCGAAGCGCACACACTAACGCGGGTTCCGAAGCGCACACACTAACGCGGGTTCCGAAGCGCACACACTAACGCGGGTTCCGAAGCGCACACACTAACGCGGGTTCCGAAGCGAACACACTAACGCGGGTTCTGAAGCACACACACTAACGCGGGTTCCGAAGCGAACACACTAACGCGGGTTCCGAAGCACACACACTAACGCGGGTTCCGAAGCGAACACACTAACGCGGGTTCCGAAGCGAACACACTAACGCGGGTTCTGAACACACTAACGCGGGTTCTGAAGCACACACACTATATACTATGATGTGTGACGTGTGTGATGTGTGACGTGTGTGGTGTGTGACGTGTGTGCTGTGTGTGATGTGTGACCGTGTGTGACGTGTGTGACGTGTGTGACGTGTGTGATGTGTGACGTGTGTGATGTGTGACGTGTGTGTGTGTTATGTGTGACTTGTGTGATGTGTGACTTGTGTGATGTGTGACTGTGTGTGTGTGATGTGTGACTGTGTGTGTGTGATGTGTGACTTGTGTGATGTGTGATACCGTGTGTGATGTGTTTTATGTGTGACGTGTGTGATGTGTGACGTGTGTGCTGTGTGACGTGTGTGACCGTGTGTGACGTGTGTGATGTGTGTGACGTGTGTGTGTGACTGTGTGTGTGATGTGTTACCGTGTGTGATGTGTTACCCGTGTGTGATGTGTTATGTGTGTGATGTGTGTGGTGTGTGACGTGTGTGATGTGTTGTGTGACCGTGTGTGTGTGTGATGTGTTATGTGTGGGATGCCGTGTGTTATGTGTGTGATGCGTGTGATGTGTTACCGTGTGTTATGTGTGTGATGTGTGACGTGTGTGGTGTGTGATGTGTGTGATGTGTTACCGTGTGTGACGTGTGTGACGTGTGTGACGTGTGTGATGTGTGAGTGTTATGTGTGACGTGTGTGATGTGTGATGTGTACGTGTGTGACGTGTGTGTGTGTGATGTGTGTGTGTGACCGTGTGTGATGTGTGTGTGTGTGTGTGTGATGTGTGTGTGTGTGTGTGTGTGGTGTGTGACGTGTGTGATGTGTGTACGTGTGTGACGTGTGTGACGTGTGTGATGTGTGTGTGTGACGTGTGTGATGTGTGTGACGTGTGTGATGTGTGTGATGTGTGACGTGTGTGACGTGTGTGATGTGTGACGTGTGTGACGTGTGTGATGTGTGACGTGTGATGTGTGTGTGTGATGTGTGACGTGTGTGATGTGTGTGTGTGTGTGGTGTGTGACGTGTGTGACGTGTGTGATGTGTGACGTGTGTGCTGTGTGACGTGTGTGTGTGTGTGATGTGTGACGTGTGTGCTGTGTGACGTGTGTGACGTGTGTGCTGTGTGACGTGTGTGCTGTGTGACGTGTTTGCTGTGTGACGTGTGACCGTGTGTGACGTGTGTGCTGTGTGACCGTGTGTGACGTGTGTCCGTGTGTGACGTGTGTGCTGTGTGTGTGAATGTGTGACGTGTGATGTGTGACGTGTGTGATGTGTGTGTGTGCGTGTGTGACGTGTGTGCGTGTGTGACGTGTGTGTGACGTGTGTGACGTGTGTGACGTGTGTGCTGTGTGACGTGTGTGCGTGTGTGACGTGTGTGACGTGTGTGACGTGTGACCGTGTGTGACGTGTGTGACGTGTGTGCTGTGTGACGTGTGACCGTGTTGACTGGTGTCGTACTGAACAACATACAGTAAACTAAAGGTAGAGGAAATGAAACACATCCATGTACACAGGATCGTTTGTAAATCTCTGTAGTGTTTAAATGTGTTTATTTACATGTTGTTTTAATGAAATAGATTTGATATGTAAACAAATTCGATGTGGACGATTTGTGTCATTTCATCTCCATTTATAATTCCATTTTGGATAAAGAGGGAAAATGTGTGTGTTATTTGTACCTGTTTGTAGTGTGTGTTTAGGGGTTTGTCACTGTCATGTATATCTCGCAGCGCCAAACACACACACACACACACACACCGAACCATTTCCGTACGACTTATGAAACCCCGCCCCCTCTTGGAAACGAGCTCTTCTGATTCGCCGCCATGTTGTATTTGGTATTTCCCAAGTGTAACACCGGGAGGAGGAGAACTACGGAAGCCCTCTGGGTCAAACCGAGGTGAAATCGTATTTTCAACATGGACGTAAACCATAAAATCCATAACGATGATTAAAATCTCCCAGCACTACATCAAAGGTGTTTACTCCACTTAACGGCATTTTCCCTTTTTTATTTCACTTCAATGCGTTTACTTTGATGAGCTCATGTTTACACTCTATAAGCCGTGTTGTTTGCACACAATGACGTGGACTTGTGTATCGTGTGAAAGTAAAGTTACACTGATACAACGTCACCGAGATACCACAAGTACCCGTCATATTATGTAGCCGAACGCATGTCATTAACTAAGTTATTATACGTCACCACGTTATTATACGTCACCACGTTCTTATACGTCACCACGTTCTTATACAATGTCACCGAGATACCACAAGTACCCGTCATATTATGTAGCCGAACGCATGTCATTAAGTTATTATACGTCACCACGTTATTATACGTCACCACGTTATTATACGTTATACGTCACCACGTTACTATACGTCACCACATTACTATACGTCACCACGTTCTTATACGTCAGCACGTTCTTATACGTCAGCACGTTCTTATACGTCAGCACGTTCTTATACGTCAGCACGTTCTTATACGTCAGCACGTTCTTATACGTCACCACGTTATTATACCTCACCACGTTATTATACCTCACCACGTTATTATACCTCACCACGTTCTTATACGTCAGCACGTTCTTATACGTCACCACGTTACTATACGTCAGCACGTTCTTATACGTCAGCACGTTCTTATATGTCAGCACGTTCTTATACGTCACCACGCTATTATACGTCATCACGTTATTATATGTCACCACGTTATGATACGTCACCACGTTCTTATACGTCACCACGTTATTACCACGTATTATACCTCACCACGTTATTATACCTCACCACGTTATTATACGTCACCACGTCACCACGTTATTATACGTCACCACGTTATTATACGTCACCACGTTATTATACCACCACGTCACCACGTTATTATACGTCACCACGTTATTATACGTCACCACGTTATTATACGTCAGCACGTTATTATACGTCAGCACGTTATTATACGTCAGCACGTTATTATACCTCACCACGTTATTATACGTCACCACGTTATTATACGTCAGCACGTTATTATACGTCAGCACGTATTATACGTCAGGAGCTCTAAGCTCTTAAATGAATAGAATTGGCTCCCACCAGACGCGCGTTGACGCGGCAGCAGCGACGCCGCCGGCAGTGTTTACACTCGCGCTGGTGTAGTTTATGTAAATCTGGGGGATTAACAGCTACATTTAAAGATTACTCATTGACATAAAACATCCCGTCATTCTGGTTTAATGTTTTTAGTGCGATTTCAGCAACGAGCTCCGTTTCCATTTCAGAAGTGGGCGTGGCCGCTGGCACGTGGCGGCGTCTCAAATCCAACACTGCGACCTCACAGCGCACCTTTCAACGTCTTTATACGTCTTAAACAACTACCTTCAAAAGAACATCAAGCACACACACACACTCACACTCACACACTCTCTCACACTCACACACACACTCTCACACTCTCTCACACACACACACACACTCTCACACACACACACACACTCACACACACACACACACATCTGTCACCTTGTTGTAAGTGCCATGGTTTGACGATGGCCCCTGTTTGAGGAAAGTGTGAGAAGTTGGAGTTTCTCTCCAACACACACACACACACACACACACACACACACACACACACACACACACACACACACACACACACACACACACACACACACACACACACACACACACACAGACACACAGACACTTCTATTTTGCTTGATAACAATGTTTGGGGTTATTTCTTCTGCTGCTGAGATTGTGAGGTGTGAACACTTCTGAGGTGTGTAGAGGAACACCTGATCCGTTTATTTATTTAGGTAAAATAGGTTGAGGGAGGGAAAAGTTCATCTGGCAGCGGGTTCGAGTTTCTTTGCGCTAATTGTCAATGTTTTATTGTACAACATCGGAGCCGTCTGAGATTTCCTGTAGCTGTAGGGGATTTTGTGTGTATTCTGAAATTCAGTCCTTTTTGAATTAGCGCATCAAAAGGAAGTCATTTCTGAAGTCATTCGGTGAGAATTAGCTGCTAAACCAGCTTCACACACACACACACACACACACACACACACACACACACACACACACACACACACACACACACACACGAAAGGATCCAAATAAACACTAGACACCTGGTGACGTACGTCCGCAGCCGACACATAAACACCTGTTTTTGTTTGTTGTTTGTGTTTTAATTGGTGCCAAGCGCCTGTTCAGCATGTAAGCACCGAAATCACACTAATTTAGCAAACAACAACAACAACCCCAAAAAAGATCAATCACAGCCAGTCAGAATTCCGTGGCATTAACACAAACACGGCGCGAGTGCGACATGACGCTGAGATCTGAACAAACCTGCTGCGTTTCCTCCACCCGGGACGCAGCGGTGTGAAAGAGTGCAAGAGTCTCACTCGCTCCAATGAGAAAGATGAAGCAGCAGCAGCTGATAAATCAGGTTTCTCCGCGTTGATCCGAGTTACTGAAGCGTTCCTGCCCGCTTCGCTTCCTGAACCTCTCAACATTTGTCTTCTTAGCAGAAAGCAGTGTGACGGCGTCTGAGCGACGAGGAACGTCTGGGAGAAAGTGTCTGTAACGTGTCTCACGCACCAGGATTTAACCTGCTCGTCCTAAAAAACCCTACACACCACATCTCACACCATCAGGTGTACACTCACGACACGCTGGAGGACGCCAAGCCGACAAACGTCTCGTTAATAACGCACTAAATGATGTGTTTACCTCACACACCCTGAAACACAGCGCTTTACACACACACACACACACACACACACACACACACACACACACACACACACACACACACACAAGGAATGTATCACACGGCCACAAGATAAACCAGCACTGCTTTTGTCATGATAAGCTCAGCTGTCACAAACAATCACACACACACACACACACACACACACACACACACACACAGTTGAAGGGCATCTGGACGAATGAAGCGCTCTCTGATCAACAAGAGATGACCAGAAAGTTCCTCAATTCTGTACAGAAGACGACAAACTTGTGTAGTAACACATAAATAAACAGAAAATGATTGTTTACGGCTTTTTGTTTAGGGATTTTCTGCACACACACACACACACACACACACACACCTTCACGTTCTGCGTACGATCCTGATGATGCGACTAAACACAGCGAGCGGCGTTTTTGTTGTTCTGATCACACGAGAGCATAATAACAATGAAATATAAAAGCATCCTGTGTATTTCTGCTGTCCAACAAACAAACAAACAAACAAACAAACAAACAAACAACAACAAAAACCCCAAGCTTGAAACAACAACAAATAATGTTTTTCTCATTTCAATTGACAAAAGTCATCTAAACTTGTTTCATTGTTCTGAATGCAGTGGGAGGATAAAATGTGACACTTTGTCCACTTCTGCACTTTTGTCTTTGTTTACTAAGTGACAATGTTTGTGTTGTATTGTGTGTAAGCTTTTGTGAGGAGGTGCTGTTCTGAGAGCAGCATCCAGTCTGCGTGAGATGAGTGAGATGTGTACAGCAGGTCACGGTGAGGTGTGGAGAGACCATGCAGCATGCAGTCTCTCTCAAATCTCACTCAACCCGCTGAGACTCGAAACGAGCTCCAACTGGATGGAGGATCCTCAAGGGTTCACGCTTTCTACCTCTAGGCACAACTTCATCATGGACGCGTTCACAAACAACACGACAAAATGCTCACAATAATAATAATAATAATAACAATAACAATAACAACAATAATAATAATAAGGAACAATATGAATAATAAAAGGGAAATAAAAACACTTACACTCAATGGAAAGCCACAAAGTTAGGAGAAGCCAGGGCAGGAGTGCAAGCTTCATGGTAAGCAATGCTCCACCACACACACACACACACACACACACACACACACACACACACACACACACCACACACCACATACACACACACACACACACACACACACACACACACACACACACACACACGCGTGTTCTCCGTGGGTTCTGGCGCTTAGAAAGTTAGGCTACAAACAGAAACGGGTAAGAAACGTGTAAATCCTCTACACTGGACATGAACCGGGCGCAGAAGTCATGTCGAGACGCGGTGCTGTGGGCTTCGAACCTCCCCCGGACCAGGTTCGGGTTACCGCGCTACTCTGTAGTTCAGCTCAAATGAAGGGAGAGTGAAAAGTGCAGCAGCAGCTGCAGCCCGAGCACCGGACTGTACCAAGTGTCTCACACACCGCGGGGGAGACCGCTTACTATAAACATTAGAACAGTGTTTACCAGACGCCGGATTGCGTAATCCAGGGCACGGCATGGAAAATAAACACCATACGAGTTACTATCAAAATTCTTACCGAGATGTATTTAAATATAAAATACACAATTACATTACACATTAAAAGTGATGCCTACATATACTAACTACTGTATGGTAACGTCCGTGGCAACACTCAATATCCTCTATAATAATAATAATAATAATAATAATAATAATAATAATAATAATAATAAAAAATAATATAATAATAATAATAATAATAATAAACATAATAATAATAATCACAAACACAATAATAATAATATTATAATAATAATAATAATAATAAATCTAACTAAAAATGCATAATAATAACAATAACAACAATCATTATTTTTGTTATTATTATTAATTATTAATGATACATAATAATAACACAAATCAACATAAATATTTTTGTTATCAATAATAATAATAATAATAATATCTAATTCTAAATGCATTATAATACATAACAACAATATTATTATTATAAATTATTATTAATATTATTATTAATTATAATATAATAATAATAATAATAATAATAATAATAATAATAATACTATAATATAATATTGATTCTATTCTAAAAAATAAAATCAATAACAATATTATATCTAATGAATATAATAATAATAATAATACTAATTCTAAAAATGCATAATAATAACAATAATTTTTGTTATCAAATAATAATAATAATAATAATATCAATAACAAAAATGCAACAATATAATAACAATAACAACAATTTTGTTATCATTATTATTATTATTATTATTATAATATGATAATAATAACAATAAATAATTACATTACACATTAAAAGTTATTGTTGCATATATAATAATAATAATAATAATAATAATAATAATAATAATAATAATACAGTAATAATTAATAATATCTCATTCTAAAAATAAAAAACAATAATCAATAATATTAATAAAATATAATAATAATAATAATAATAATAATATCATAAAATCAATATAAAAAATGCAAATAATAACAATCATTATTTTTATTTAGTTATTCATTAATAAAATTAATAATTAATAATAATATTATCATTATTATATAATATATAATATTATAATAATAATAATATAATAATAATAATAATAACTAATAATAATATCTAATTCTAAAAATGCATAATAATAACAATAACAAAATCCTATCAATTAAAAGTGGATGCATTATTTTTGTTATCATAATAATATATAATATAATAATAATAATAATAATAATAATAATATATAATAATCTAATTCTAAAAATCATAATTCCTTAATAATAATAATAATAATAATATCTAGCATAAAAATAATAAATACAAACAATAACAAAATAACAATAACACTCATTATTTGTTGTTATCAATTATTAATCCTAATAATAATAATAATAATAATAATAATAATAATAATAATAATAATAATAATAATAATAAAATGCATAATATAATAATAAAATCAACAATAAATACAAATATTATTTATTAATTATATATTAATCCGTGGCATATAATTATATATAATAATAATAATAATAATAATAATAATAATAATAATAATAATAACAATAATATATTTTTATAATAATACTAATTCTAAAAATGCATAATAATAACAATAACAACAATCATTATTTTTGTTATCATTATTATTATTAATATAATAATAATAATAATAATCTAATAATAACTTCTAAATAAATAATAACAATAACAAAATACACAATTACATTACACATTAAAAGTGATGCCTACATATACTAAATACTGTATGGTAACGTCCGTGGGCAACACTCAATATCCTCTATAATAATAATAATAATAATAATAATAATAATAATAATATATAATAATAATAATAATAATAATAATAATAATACTAATTCTAAAAATGCATAATAATAACAATAACAACAATCATTATTTTTAATAAATCATACATAAATAATATCTCATTCTAATTCATAATCAGTTATCATTATTATTATTAATAATAATAATAATAATAATAATAAAAATAATAATAATAATAATAATAATAATAATAATATAATAATAATAATATCTAATTCCTAAAAATGGTATGTTAATATATAATTAAATAAATATAATAATAATAATAAAATAATATCTAATTCTAAATGCATAATAATAACAATAATAACAATCATTATTTTTGTTAACAATAATAACAAATATTATAATATAACTACTTGTATATATAATATAATAATAATAATAATAATAATAATCTAATTCTAAAAATGCATAATTCTAATAATAAATAACAATAAACAACAATCATTATATTTTGTTATCATTATATTATTAATATAATAATAATAATAATAATAATAATAATATAATAATAACTAATTCTAATTAATAATAACTAAAAATGTAATTAATAATAATAATAATAATAATAGCAATAATAAATAATAATAATAATAATAAGAAGAGAGAAGAAGAAGAAGATAATTGCCTTTTTATTATTAACACACACTTGGTCCCCGTCTCCGTCTCTGAGCTGAGACATGTTTTGGAATTGGATTGGACACTTTAGGAGCAGAAATAACGCTGTATGTTCTCTAAAAGATCAGGATTGAGATTCAGTCTCATTATGCTGAGTTTTGTCACGGCTCTGGCAGCTGGATCCAGATGAAGTTCATCACCACCGCTCTCTGTCCTTTTGTGTGTGTGTGTGTGTGTGTGTTGTGTGTGTGTGGTGTGTGTGTGTGTGTGTGTGTGTGTGTGTGTGTGTGGTGCATGTGTGTGTGTGTGTGTATGTGTGTGTGTATGTGTGATGTGTGTGTGTGATGTGTGTGTGTGTATATGTGTGTGTGTGTGTGTGTGTGTGTGTTATTATGTGTGTGTGTGTGTGTGTGTGTGCATGTCTGTGTGTGTGTGTGCATGTGTGTGTGTGTGTGTGTGTGTGTATGCATTGTTTTCTGTGTGTGTGTGTGTGTGTGTGTGTATATATGTGTGTGTGTGTATGTGTGTGTGTGTGTATGTGTGTGTATAGTATGTGTGTGTGTGTGTGTGTATGTGTGTGTGTGTGTATATGTGTGTGTACATGTGTGTGTGTATATATATGTGTGTGTGTGAGTGTGTGTGTATATATACATATGTGTGTATGTACAGACGTGGACAAAATTGTTGGTACCCTTTGGTCAATGAAAGAAAAAGTCACAATGGTCACAGAAATAACTTTAATCTGACAAAAGTAATAATAAATAAAAATTCTATAAATGTTAACCAATGAAAGTCAGACATTGTTTTTCAACCATGCTTCAACAGAATTATGTAAAAAAATAAACTCATGAAACAGGCATGGACAAAAATGATGGTACCCCTAGAAAACACAGAAAATAATGTGACCAAAGGGACATGTTAATTGAAGGTGTGTCCACTAATTAGCATCACAGGTGTCTACAACCTTGTAATCAGCCATTGGGCCTATATATATGGCTCCAGGTAATCACTGTGTTGTTTGGTGATATGGTGTGTACCACACTCGACATGGACCAGAGGAAGCAAAGGAAAGAGCTGTCTCAAGAGATCAGAAAGAAAATTATAGACAAGCATGTTAAAGGTAAAGGCTATAAGACCATCTCCAAGCAACTAGATGTTCCTGTGAGTACAGTTGCACATATTATTCAGAAGTTTAAGATCCATGGGACTGTAGCCAACCTCCCTGGACGTGGCCGCAGGAGGAAAATTGATGACAAATCTAAGAGACGGATAATCCGAATGGTAACAAAAGAGCCTAGAAAGACTTCTAAAGAGATTCAAGGTGAACTTCATGCTCAAGGAACATCAGTGTCAGATCGCACCATCCGTCGTTGTTTGAGCCAAAGTGGACTACATGGGAGACGACCAAGGAGGACACCATTGTTGAAAACGAATCATAAAAAAGCAAGACTGGAATATGCCAAACTACATGTTGACAAGCCACAAAGCTTCTGGGAGAATGTCCTGTGGACAGATGAGACAAAAATCGAAGTTTTTGCCAAGGCACATCAGCTGTATGTTCACAGACGAAAAAATGAAGCATATCAAGAAAAGAACACTGTCCCTACTGTGAAACATGGAGGAGGCTCTGTTATGTTCTGGGGCTGCTTTGCTGCGTCTGGCACAGGGTGTCTTGAATCTGTGCAGGGTACAATGAAATCTCAAGACTAT